>MU226368.1:462809-478838 GCA_018584345.1 Thuja plicata | reverse complement strand
GGAAACTAAATATTGTGCTATCCCTCACAAGGGTTACTTTTTCACTTCTTGCATGATATCTCTTTGCATTCGTCCCTTCCATGGCCTCATAGGAGTTGTGACCTTCTTGGCTTGGACTGGGTGTTGTATATGGATGTTGTCTTGATGTTGAAGAAGGATTTATCCTTGATATTTTCTTTCCTTAACATGTCAAAATAGTATGTACTTTGCCATCTTAAGGAGGGGGGCATATACACAGCCTCCCTTGTTTTATATTATGCATTTTTGTTCTAACATTTTGTTTTACAACATGCTAAATCCTCTGAAGGTAATGCACATAAGTTACTAAATTCTAAAGAGATACACATTCAATTACAATTCAATATGCTAAATCCTTGAAAGGTAATGAACATAAGTTTCTAAATCCTAAAGAGATACGCATTTTACAAATGTGTTCCATGGTGATATAACAATATAGATCCATGGGTACTTCATAAAAGTCATCAGAAGACACACTAGATACATGCACAAAGCTGCGAGGAGGTGCACAACTTTATGGGTTGACTATCAAGTGCTTTATTGGTGGGCTATCCTATCCTTTTTGTGGTTCACAGTGAGATACACACATCTTACTGGGTGAGCTAACCACTTCTCTCTCTCTCTCTCTTTCTCTTTGACTAGTGATGTCTCTCTTATCGTGATCTTAGGGTTGATAAAGACTTAAGTCCCTTGGGGGCTTGAGGATTTTTTTGTCCCTTTTGATTCCTATAAGATTTTCCTTTCTCTATGTTCACCTTTACCAAGAGTTTGTGTTGAGTCCATACTCTTGCTAAAGTGGGGGCTAAATGTATAGTCAAAAAATGGAAGCACTTCCATGGTAGACTAGTTTAGCCTTTTGAGTAAGTGGTTTGGGGTCATGTCAAGCACCTTGAATCCTGATCTAGACCTAGCTTTCCTCCTATTCTTCCCCTACTTCCACTTCTTTCCAACCTAATTTTTGCATCTTGGACTGCAGATCTGAGATCTTTGACCTCAGGGTCAGGGTCGACCTTTTGGGTCTATGTCAACCTCGACCCTGACCTAGGTCAGGGTCAACCTTGACCCTAACCTAGGTCAAGGTTGACCTCAACCCTAACCTAGGTCAAGTTTGATCTTGACCTTGACCCAGGGTTCAAATCTCAGGGTCCTACAGTTTCTGGATGTTGGTCTTTGCAAAAGTAAAATCCCGCTTCTAGGTCAGTTGTTTCGGGTTTCGAAGCGGTGATTCCTAAATTATATTTAACATAGGTCCTCTCCCATATGTAAAGGATTTAATGGGAATTTAATTCTTCTATTTTGGCCTCCTTAAAAGATTTTTCCCTAATTTCATATAAAAGGAAGCCTTTCTCTCTCATTTTCTCTAAGCATGATTAACCATCAACTAGGTGATACTAAGCATCCTTAAGCAATTGAGAAGCATCATCAAGTGAAGATTCAATAAAGTATTCAAGAAAGATTTGAAGCAAGGATTATCCATAATCAAGCATCCATTCATCAAAGAGATCCATGGGAGGCTATTGAAGGATTCAAGCTACATAGTGCCCTTTTTGGTGATCTCCCCATCCATTTTCTTCCAAGCCTCTTCATAATCAAGAACCCATTCAAGATTTTGTGTTGGAGATCTATAAGAAATTTATTGAAGACATCCTACCTTCTAAATTCTAGATCTATTGGTGCATACATAATTGTGGATTCAAGGATTCGAATCCTCCACAAGGACTTTTACAAGCAAGGTGAATTTATGCATTTACTTTGTTTACTTCTGCAATTTCAATTATATATTTGAGGTTAACTCCAAAACTGGGGTTTGACCAAGGAAAACCCCTCCCCCACACAAAACAAACCTCTTTTTCTTGTAGGTACATGTTTAGGACTGCAGATTTGGACTCAGATCTAGATACCCTTTTCGGCTTTCTTTCGGGCTCCGTGAACAGATTTTCTGTCGAGGCTGTGCAGGTCAGGGTCAAGATTATTGGGTCAAGGGTGACATTTGTGGGTCAAGGTTGACATTTTTCTCAAGACAGTTTTGGATCGGAAAAATATTTTTGGGTTTTGTTTGTCTCTACGTTTCCTTTCTGGATCATACTTTAGATTTTCTAGAAACAGAGTACAGAGCTCAGAAAACAACATTCTTTGATCTACAATATTTCAAGGTTAGTGCATTTCTCCTATCCATTTCAATTCAAATCCTTAATCATTCTAAATCTATCACACATTCCTTTCCATAATGTGGGGAATTTAAGACTTTCCTCTTTGCTCTCATTTCCAAATGATTGATTCATTTGTGCATTGATCCTTTTTGGGTTGATCAATTTGGATCTTTCCTTTGTGCATCTTGGGATGGAAGAGGAATATCTTATCTTTCCCCCACTTATTTCAAATGTTACATATTCTTATGTTACACATTGTTATATGTTACATTTTATATGTTACATAGGTAACGCTTTGTCTCTAGGGTCTAGTAATCTTTCAATATCTAATATTGTTTTACAACTATTAGGCAAAGTCCATATCCTTCTCATCAATGTTTCAAAAATCCTCTATCATTTCCTCCCTCCCTTGATCTTTTAAATTCACTCCTACTTTAGACCTAACATCTGCTACTTTCTTCCCTTCTCAAGAATTTATCATTTTGATGTTCTTGTTCATATATCACATTCCTAATTCCTCTTTGATTATGGAATTTACAATGATCAAGAAATCCCCTTCCAAATGTAATTATCAATATTAGGGGATTTATCTACCTTGATTTCTATGAGGGAAGCCAACACTTTTGCCTCAATATTAGTCCTTTCCACCAATTTATTTGCCCCAATCAAAAGAATGTTACCCAACCAATCTCAAACCACAAATCTAGCTCCTGACAGCTTCAGGTTTCCCTTTGAAGGTCCATCAAAGTTTATTGTTATTCATCCTTTATCTAGAGGCTCCCAACTCACCTTCACTACCTCCAGAGAATTTGGATTAACCCAATTTTTTCCTTTAATGACCCCTAATTATTACAACTATATTATATATTAATATCTTCTTATAATACCAACACTAGAGGACAAATATGTTTCCATGTAATATTGATATTAACAAGAGATGAATATTAATATTTACAAATTTCTAATTACCCTTTAACTGTATTCACTTTTATCAGACCTTGCTAGTGAGAGCGATCCACTTAACACATGTAATTGGTTATAGGGATCTTGTTTTTTATGTAGGTGTGCATCCTACTGTCAAGGCTTAACATCGTTGATATTGTGACTTTTTGGATAGGTTTGCATCCTGTTGTTAGATCTTAACCTGGATAACTTCACAACACTACAGAGCACATGTGATCACTATAACTTGCCTTGCAAGGCACAAAAACTAGACTAAGAAACAAACTTTATTAGACAATAAGGAGGAATATCACACCAAATAGCTAACAATGTCACTGCCTGATTTATTTCAATTATAATTATATAGGTTAAGTATTTACAAAATTATGATGTTGTGCTAACCATTATCCCATTCATAAAGAATGCATTGTCTTCCACCATCTATTACGAGATGAATCATAGGCTATTGGTAGGTGTTTTCAATGTTGAATAAATAATGGTATGCATAATGATGTTTTATCATTTTAGATGTTAGCCTTCCTATATGAGGACCATACCATTCTCCAAGCATATTTGTACTATCGTGTCTTATAATTCATTCAAGGGAACAATTTTAAAATTGGACTACAAGGTTTAATATAAACATGAGAGTATGTTTTTTATTATTATCCTTAAAGGGTGTTAGGTGACACAATAACATTTTGCACGATGGACTAAAAATGGCAATGAATTATGTTGTCACAAACATTTGCACCCATGCTTGGGGTATGACACCCAAGAAACCTTGTAAAACATTAAATCAACCACCAAGTGTGGGAACTTGTGCATGTGAGGTTGAATCTATAGAGAAGGTCAAATTCCTTTCTAATTAGGATACAATGTTAGACCAAACCAACATGTTGTGTTAGACCAGAACAACCCACCATGTTAAAACAACTCAACATAATGTGTTAGGCTAATCTAACACCCTAAAACTACTATTAACCTAGCCTAAAAACTTTGAGGTAAAAGTGAAGAAGGATTGCATGAAAGTTGATGAACTATAACTGATTGAATATTTGAAGATGTTAAGTTGATGATCTTGCAAGACATTAAATCAGTTAATGTATTGTATTTTCATTGATTTCAACTTGATATAATCTGTATGGTCATGGACATACAACTAAATACTTCAAAGAACCAATGAATCAAAGGCTATGCTATTAGTAATGCATAAAATTTAAGTATTCACAAAGTGACTGTATACACCGATGAAGTGCACACCGATGGACAGATTAAACCAACAAGAGAAAAGTCAGAGTGTTACCTGACGAGCAAAAGCACAACATTACTGACGAGCAAAGTCACAGTGTTACCCGACAAGCAAAAGCATAGTGTAACCCGACAGACAGAATTACAATGTTGCCTGATGGACGGAGATCTCAAAGACAACTGAAGTCACATTGACGAAATAGTCAGTTATCACCGACGACTAACTGAAGTATTGACCAACAGAACAAAGAGTTCAAAAATGAAAAAATGCTTAGCTGTTAAGAGCTAAATATAGACTTAAATGGTACTTATCATTGTTTTAATCGACAAGATAAAGTCGGAGATAAGTAAAGGATTTAAAGTTGATTTGTCCAGTTGGCAAGAAGATCTCTACAAGATAAAACTAGAGTTTTTCTTTAAATCTAATTGGTGAGAATTGTGGATCACACCAAGAAATAAAGCCAAGAAATGGTGAAATCATGTATATATAAGAGACAATATTATTCATTATGAATAAGGGGAGTGACTAGAGAATAGATGCTGAAGAGATTCTGAAGGAGAAGAAAGTCTTCATTCAGACCTGATCAAACAAGCTAAGGATAGAGATAAATTCTGTAGACACCGACGAATAGTGATATAGCATCACAGAGTAGAACAGTATGGAGCAAAGGTATTGAATTGATATTATTAATCAAAAAGGTAATGCACTTATAATAGATCTGAAAATTTGCAATTCTAGTTGTATATGTGAACATATCACTTTACTGTTTCATTTTAACTATTGAAGCATCAAGTCTCTTAACCGAGAAGAACTTAAAATTCTTTTCTAATTGAGATACATCCAAAGGAGTATCAAAAATTTTGATCATACAAAGTAGCATTGGATATGCCCGATACCTATTGACAGCCCAAGTAAGTGTTTGATCAAGGATGGTAACATTAGATTCTAGATACTAAGTGACAAACTATTCATTTAAATCCTCTAACAAGGTCACACCTAACAATGTGTTTGTAACCTTTAATAGGGTTGGATCTTCACTGAGATCACTTCAGAAGAGTGAAAATTTGGGGTACCCGTCCCAGTGGTTTTTCCCTTAACAGGGTTTTCATGTTAAAAATCCATGTGTCATGTGTTTATGAGGCATTACTTTAGTGTTTTTCATTTCACATAAGTAAATCTGGATTGATCAGTATACACTATTTATTTACTATGTTTCGGTAAATAGAAAGACTGCTTATCAGTAAACATACAGCAGAAGGTTTTACAAAGCATTCCGACAAGTAGTAAATTGATATAAGTATTTGGAGGCATTCATCTTACAGGACTAAAGATAACTAGAGGTATAAATTTGTGGTACTAAGTTTTAAGGGTTGATTTAAGGATTAATTTTTGAGGCCAATGCTTCATCNTCCCCCCCCCCCCCCCCCCCCTCTCAGTTATTACTAACAGAAAGTAAAGGTGGAAATTAACTATATTTAATGTGGTTACACCCCACCAATGACTACACAAAACATTAATAAAGCACCACAAAACATGCAAAGATCTTTATCCTAATCTATTATCAAAGATACATATGAAGGTTAAAACCTATAAGATATTGAAAGAAAAGATAATATTCAAAATGAAACATCCATAAGCTGAGTTAACACAATATATGATCTATAAACAAAAAAGAATACATTCAGACAAGAAGGTGAGATACTTCACGCAAAGTGTCTAAACTAGATAAGAGGTAAAACATGAATTTTCATTAATGGAAGACAAGGCTAAATTACAATTGTAGACCATAGCCACTACAAAGAAAAAAAAGAGAGAACCCTAAAAATATGTACAAAAATTTCCTTTATAGATTAGGCATAAATCAGATTACATGATGAAGTTCAAACCCAAAACTAACTCGGGTTAGGTTATAAAATAGTAGAAGATCATATAAACCATATCAAATATCTAATCCTACATGCAAGTTGATCTTGGAGTTGGCAGAAAATAGCCAAATGAATGCATTTGACAGTCGAGAAGAAGAAACATCCCTAAAGATGGATCTTCAACTAGATATGACATGGATTGTGTCCTTAAACAATGCCCCTATAGGAGATAAATAAGCATGGGCTCAACCTTGATAGCGTGTACAAGATTGGGAAAGTTATGGAACTACCTTATGGAGTCAACAAATCAACAAAGAAGTCATTGGAAAGAAACTGATAAATCAATTGTAATCCCCTGTCTGGTAAAACTCCCGATGACTATTATAATTTGGAATATTGGCAAAAGGTTTAAATTTTGGCCATCGACAAAGACCCCTCACATGAAAATGGATGATCGAATGCATCTGAGAAAATTCCTAATGCAAGATTAAAATACAACAATTGATGGATATTACCCTTAATTAGATGGCCAACAGACTTACGCGCTTAGCTTGAATGTGCATGTTAAAATAATCGCGCAAGCGTGAGTGACCCAAGACCATCAGTCACCACATGGCATTTAAGCCTTATGGATTAATATAATGAGGATCCACTAGACCTTCACCATACACACTCATATCACCAACACAGACACGTAGTAGAAAATGATTTGTTGAACTATATGAAAAGGAAACCATGGTTGATTCAAGTTTGACAGGTTCTACAGGCTTGCGTGGTTAGCTCCAGTGAACGGGTCGAAATAATCATGCAAGAATGTGTGAACCTTAGTTTTTGATATGATCAAAGATTCTCAGAGGATAAATATTGAAGGCTTAAGAAAGAAGCAAAATGGAAGGTAACCTAGAAGTAGGGGCCAATAAGAAGATGAGTAGAAGGGACTTAAGACAGTAACCATAAGCAATGCATGACTGGGTCAACCGGCCAATCAAACTTTATAATATATGAAAATAACTAAGGAATAAAGACAAACGGGACAACATTTTAAGCCTTAGGGGGAATAACATGATGTGTTAGCAAAAAAATATTGGCAGACATGATATGTTGACCCATGCATGACAAATTTTATCCCATGATGAAAGTGTCTCAGATTAGTTGTCTATGATGAGCTAATGGTGGAAAAAATAGACAACAATTTCTTCTATGCTAGGATTTACAAAAACTAAATGATTAATGATATCTTGACATTAGAAAATGATATGAGATTCTTTGTATTTCCTTACCAAATAGTTTAGACAATCAATTACCCCTTTGTTACAAAGGGAGGTAAGACGTGAATTTTCTTTATGCATAGAATTGTCTGAATGTGTCCCCATCCATCATATCTAAATATTAGAGTAGGATTATAATAGAAATACCTTTCCAATATGTTCCATTGATATTTTTCTAAAAGTTCTTTAACTTTTTAGATCACCAAAGATTCAATATTTTCAAGAAGAAGATTTACATCTTCATCACATCTCTTAATTACATTGTGGAGAAGGAGAAAGTAAATTAAACTCAAGACCTATTAAAATATCAAAGGATGGACCTTTCCTTGCACCACCTTACTTCTAATAGCTCTATGGTGAGCTAAGGGATCAAGAGGCCAAGTGTGGTAAAGAGGTTTTAATGAAATAAGATACTAAATGTGATAAAAGAGAGAGTTGATGTACTAAATTCAAATAGATTAAGTAATTAGGACAATAAAGATGCTAAGTATAGAAAAATGTAAATAAATTAGGACTAAAAGATTAAAATACTAATACTATGGGGAAAAAAAGGGCTAATCATGAAGAGAAAACACCTAACTCTGCAATCTTACTACCTCTGACACCCGCACGGATTAAGGACAACAACAAAAATAGGGGAGGAATGTGTGGTGCATGTTCATCCTGTATAGACATGTATAGAGATGGCCCAGAACTTGAGAAAGGCACAAAAAATAAGAATAATAGAATACAACTAACACCAATAAACTAAATATAAATAACATAATATAAATAAAGCATGATTAAAATATTAAAACATAATGAAATGGAAAGAGATTATGCCAAAATCAAAGATTGATAGAGTTGACACTCCTCTCTTGTTTATTTATAAATTTGAACACATGAAAGAGAAGAAAATGTTGGGGTGGCTATTTAGAGACTTGCCTCAGTCAGATTGATGCTTTGGTGTTTTGACCTCCACAACAGTATATTAGTGATGCAAGGAGGGTCAGTAAGTGGGGCCAAAGGCTCTCCCAACTACCAAACCAACTTTCAAAGATAATGTGGAAGCAACGACAACACAGTGAGAGAAGAAACATCAGAGATCCTTTTCATTAATTGATCAAACTCATTACATGTCAGGCTATAAGGCCTTCCCATTTTGGGCCATATACATTCAATGAATTACAAAATTGATCTTCATACATGCGAGGTCACAGACCTACCTTCCAATATCTCAATAGTGATCCTTTCTCCAAATCTACTATCTTCTAAACTCATCTCTAAAATAAGAACATAGAAACAACTATATACAAGAGTCCACCAAAGAGACCCCAGATTAATTTAGCCACAAAAATTAAGTGTAGAAGTCAGCCAAATCAAGATAAATAAATCAGAAGATTATTACCGAAAGACAACAACTCATCGGTAAAGAATTCCAAAGCAACAAAAAACCCATCGGTAAGAACACTACCGAGCAACAAGACACTCGTTGGTAAGAGCATACTCAAGAAACAAAAATGATTTAGGCAAAGAGATCACTGAGACTCATCGGTAAAGCCAAAACCCGAGCAACAGAAGATAACTATAAAATAAAGTAAACATCTTTTTGGTTGAGCAGGATTGCCAAGGACCCAAGATGTTCCTGCATCAGACACCTAGGGTTACAAGAAATGATTATCTGAATCATGTATCAGGTCCAACCTGAAATGAATCCAACTTAGATTGAGAAATCTAAGATGAGTCCTCAATCGGTCTGTTCTTCCATTTTACCAGATACTCCATGTATTCCTTTCCTCTTGTACTTCTGCCAATTCTCTATTTCAAAATCTTCTCAACTTCCTCTATCTTCTTCTTAGGATAATAACTTGGTATTGTCACTTCTTCATCAGGTTCATGATATTCATACAAGTCTAAAATATTAAGCATAGGTGATATATCCATTTCATCAGGTAATTCAACTTCATAAGCATTCCCACTATCAAATCTTCTCAGTATTTTACAAGGACCAAATTTTGTCATCTTTAGTTTACCATATGTGCCAATAGGAAATTTTCCTTTCTTCAAATGAACCATTACTACATCACCAACTTCAAATCTTTTATGTCTTCTTGCTCTATCTGCACTGTCCTTGTATTTTTGATTGCTTTTCCTCAACTTCTATTTTACATCTTCATGCAATGTCTTCATGAACTTAGCAAATCCCTCTGCTTCAACACTCCTCTTCTTGTCTCCAACATTTTTTCTCAAATCTGATATACCTCTTGGTTGTGTGCCATGAACAATCTCAAAATGTGTCTTTCCAATACTTCTATTCATTGAACTGTTGTATGCAAACTCTACTTGTGCCAACATCAAATCCCAATTACTTGGTGTGTCTCCAATTAGGCATCTCAACAAATTACCCAAACTTACATTTACAACCTCTATCTGTCTAGTAGTTTGTGGATGAAATGTAGAACTATTCTTCAACTCAGTGTCCAACTTCTTCCAAAGTGTTCTCCAAAAAACTAACAAATTTATTGTCTTGGTCAAAGATGATACTCCTCGGTAATCCATGCAATCTCACAATCTCCTTAAAGAAAATATCTTTTATATGTATTGTATTTGATTTTTTTCTACATGGTATGAAATGTGTCATCTTAGAAAATCTATCCACAATAATAAATATGGAATCATTATCTCTTGTTGTCCTTGGTAAGACAAGAACAAAATCCATGTTGATATCACTCCAATGTTTCTCAAGAATAGTAATCGGTGTATACAAACCAATATTCTGAATCACTCCTTTTGCAACTTGACAAACTCCATAGCTTTTCAACAATTTCTGAACATCCTTATACAACTAAGGCCAAAAATACCTTTCCTTCAGCAAACTCAATGTTTTATCAATACCAAAATGTGCAGCCAATCCACTACTATGTTTATCCTTAATCAAATTAGTTCTCATTGATCCTCTTGGTATACACAACTGAATACCTTTGAACAACATATCTTCCTGAATTAAATAATCTTCATACTTACTTGATTGATTTTAATTAGGTGCTCTGCACACTCTCCACTGCTCAGAAAAATAAGGATCGCTTTCATACAAATTCTTCATATCATCAAAACCAAGAACTTCAATTCTCATTTCAGTCAACAAAGATCTTCTTCTACTCAATGCATCAGCAACTCTGTTAGAAACTCCACTCTTAAGCTTAATCACAAATGTGAAACTCTAAAAATACTCTACCCATTTCATATGTCTCTGATTCAACTTATTCTGACTACCCAAATATTATAAACCCTTATGATCAGTATACAACAAAAATTCATTTGGCATCAAGTAATGTCTCGACTTCTTCATAGCTTGAACAATAGCTTAAAACTCTTGATCATAGAAAAAATATTTTCTCTTAGAATCATTCAAATTTTCACTAAAGAAAGCAACAGATTTAGCTTATTGAGTCAACACAACTCCAATTGCACTTCCACTTGCATTACATTCAACTTGAAATACCTTATTGAAATCAGGTAAAGCTAACACAGGTAATTCAGCAACCTTCAGCTTCAATGCCTCAAAACTCTAATCAGCTCCATGTGTCCATTTGAATTCTCTTTTGTCTCCCCTCATTGTCTCAGTCATGGCATTACAAATAGAGCCAAAATTTTGGATAAACTTCCTTTAAAAAATTTCCAGTCCATGAAATGATCTTACCTCATTGACATTCTCAGGTGTAGGCCAACTAAGTATAGCTTCAACCTTCTCAGGATTCATATTCAAACCATTAGCTAAAATCACAAAACCCAAATACACAAGCTCTTCTTTCTTGAAGGAACACTTCTTTAGATTTATCAGCAACTTTTCCTCTTTCAATCTTTGCAACACTTGCCTTATATGCATCAAATTCTCTTCTCTAGTCTTACTGAATATCTGAATATCATCCAAGTATACAATCACAAATTTATTCAAGAATTTCTTCAAAACTTCATTCATTAACCTCATAAAAGTACTCGGTGCATTAGTTAAATCAAAAGGCATAACCATCCACTCATACAAACCTTCCTTTGTCTTGAAATAAGTCTTCCATTCATCCCCTTCTCTGATTCTGATATGATGATATCCACTCTTCAAATAAATTTTGGTAAAATATCTTTCTCCACTCAAACAATCCATTATGTCATCCATTCTTGGTATAGGAAACCTATACTCCACTGTGATCTTATTGATTGCTCTGGAATCAATGCACATTCTCCATTCTCCAATCTTCTTAGGTGCCAACACAGAAGGTACTACACATGGACTAAAACTCTCTCAGATCAATCCTTTGTTCAACAATTCATAAACTTGTCGGTTAAGCTCTTCATTCTCGGTTGGTTATAACCTATGTGGTTCTTTGTTCGGTTAACTAGCTCCAAGAATTAGATCCATACAATGACTGATATCTCTCATTGGTGGTAATCCATTAGGTACATTATCTAAAATTATCTCCTTGTACTCAATGAGTAACTTCTCAACTTCTACATGAATTTCATCTTTGGTATTCTTACTTGGTTTTTTAGGAATCAATGCATAATAAATATCATTTATTTTCAAATCCTTAACAAACTGTCTACCTTCCATCAAATTTTCACAGATGTACATATCTCACTAGCAAATTCTTCAGCCAAAGGTAACAAAACTTGTTTCTTACCATCAACCCAAATAGAATATCTATTCAATCTTCCATCATGTATAGCATCTCTATCATACTACCAAGGTCTACCCAACAAGATATGACAACAATCCATAGGCATAATATCACACAACACCTTATCATAGTACTTTCCAATTTTCATATTCAAATTTTTTTTTTCACTCACCATTAATGTATGTTCATCCTTGATCCATGAGATCTGATAGGGCTTCAGATGCTTCATTCTTTCCAACTAAAACTTTGTGAACATTTCCTCAGATTCCAAATTCTTCGAGGTTCCATTATCAACAATCACCTTCCAAAATTTGTTTGCAACTCTACATCTAGTCTTGAACAAACTTTTCCTGACAGGATCTTTCTTGTCTTTCTCAGTCCATAGTATCCTTCGGATCATGACATTTCCTTCCTTTACAGCTTCATTAGGTGACTACTTCCACCTTTCCATTCATCTTTCCTTTATCTTGGGTTGTTTCTAAAATTGGCTTATTTGGTTCAGATCTACTATTTTCACCATGAGATCTACCTCTTCCTCTAGGGAATCTACCACCTCTACCTCTATGTCTTTGCTCATATCTTTTATTCATCTTCTCCTCAGCTTTTAGGGAAAATTGATATGCCTCTTTAATGCTTTCCATCTTGACTAAGTTGGTCTCATCTTGTATATAACTTCTCAAGCCATTCAGGTGTCTTTCTATTCTTTCCACTTCATCTTCAACATGTCCAGATCTGATGTCCAATCTATAGAATTCTTCAGTATAGTCTTTTACAAATCTGTCTTTCTGCTTCAAACTTTGCATTCTCCTAATCAGGTTAATCTGATAATCACAAGGTAGAAACTTACCTTTCAATTTGTTTACCATCTTATCCCATACCTTTATTTTGTCTTTACATTTCTTCTTTCGATCCAATTTTAGATGTTCCCACCATAAAGATGCATAACCTTTCAGCTTTGTGCTTGAAATATTCACCTTCTTGTCCTCTGATTCATTCTCATACTCAAAGTACTTCTCCATCTTAGTTATCTAGTCAATCAATTCATCAGAATTCAACTTTCCACTATTCTCAAGAGGATTAAACTAAGGTGTGGAAATCAAACTTGTTAAGGTTCTCAAGAATCTTTCTTCTTCCTGGTCCATCACAGGTGCAGGCGCAGCTAAACTATGAACCTCTTCAATTCATCATCACTAACATCTTCAAGATGTCTTCCTCTACGTTGGGTTGTCTCAACAACTTCCAATCTAGAATCCATCTATATAAGCATATCATCTAGACCTGGATCTGCATTTCCTCTCCCACGAACCATCTTGAATCCCTCTGCAATTGTAGGTCAAATCACAATCTGCTACCCCACAACAATATCACCAACTAGGGTTAGGGTTTACAAGAATGGAAATTAGATATCACCAATTCTCTAATACCACCTGACGCAAGGAGGGTTAGTAAGTGGGGCCAAAGGCTCTCCCAACTACCAAACCAACTTTCAAAGACAATGCAGAATCAACAACAACACAATGAGAGGAGAAACAATAGAGATCCTTTTCATTAACTGATCAAACTTGTTACATGCCGGTATGTAAGGCCTTCCCAGTTTGGGCCATATACATTCAATGAATTACAAAATTTATCTTCATACATGCGAGGTCACAAACCTGCCTTCCAATATCTCAACATATAATCCTTTCTCCAAATCTACTATCTTCTAAACTCATCTCTAAACTAAGAACATAGAAACAAATATATACAAGAGTCCACCAAAGAGGTCGGCACTCAAATCCACAAATGAGACCCAGATTTAGGTCCACACAAATCCCAATAAGAGACCCCACATTAATTCAGCCATGAAAATTAAGTGTAGAAATCAGCCAGATCTGGATAAACAAATCAGAAGATGATTACTCAAAGACAACAACTCGTCGGTAAAGCATTCATGAGAAACATACAACCCATCGGTAAGAACACTACTAAGAAATAGGACACCCATCAGTAAGAGCATACCCAAGAAACATAAATGATTCAGGAAAAGAGATCACCGAGAATCATCGCTAAAGCCAGAACCTGAGCAATAGAAGACAACTATAAAACAAAGTAAACATCTTTTTGGTTGAGTGGGATTGCCAAGTGGTGTAGGAGCACCTAGGTAGGATAGTGTAGAAATTTGACCTAGGGTTTTTCTCCTTCTTTGTTTTGGCTTGTAGTGGTTCTAACCAGACCACTAGTTGAATAAAGGGACCAAGAGTCCTAATGTGTGGATGTTTGTAGGAGGATAGGTCTTGATAGGTCCTTGGTGACCCTTAGGTCCATTTTAGGTCCAATTAGGTGTTTTTTGTTTTTTATGGGAAAATGAGCCAAGGAAAGGACTAGAGGTCCTATTTGATGTTATTTCATCATATTAGGTGGATTGGACAAGTATGGACATAACTAGACCAAGTTTGGAGACCAAACTCAAAAGTTACAAAAAGTTGTCAATGTTGTCATTGACAACATTGACAACTTTTATGACAAGTTTGCATCTTCGGTGAAATCAATTGGGTAACTGTTTGAAACTGTTGAATTTGTGTTTGGGTCAACTATATATGACCATCCTCGAGATGTGTGAAGAGTTGGAAAATTTGAATAACTTTGTGTACGGACTGTGTTATGCAATTACAGTGACTGTTAATGGTTTTTAAGGTGATCAGGTACTTTAATGGATTGAATCTAGTTCTATGAATTTGTTTTGGTGTAATGCAGGTTATTTCAGTACTTCTTGTGGTGTTATTTTATTGATTTCAATATTTTTGGTTGTGTGTTTAAAATCTTTCAAATTTAGCCCAGTCGTTGGTTTGTTTTGAGCATTGGTTGCAAATGGGGTCCTAACTCCATTCTCCACCGTGGCTTTGGCATGGCCTCTTAGATTATGGAAGTAGACTCCTTGTACATTGTGTACATAGTAGGAGAGGCCCAGAAAATGAAACCAACCATTTTTAAGGTGATGCCCTAGGCGAGCCACAGTGGCATGGCTAGGGATCACTAGAGATTGCAGAGCTAGATAGAGGGATTGAAAGCATCCATAGCTTCAATTAGTGAATGTGGGAAGGTAAGTGAGTCAAGGGAGGACCCCCAAGCAAGAGGATAAGTTGGAAGGAGTTATTCTATTGGCTAAGAAAGTTCATTTCTTGTGCAGACAGTAAAGGAGGCCTAAAACCCTAAATTTTAGGCATGAAAGTAGGGAGGACTGTACGGACACTTTTGAGGGGCTAAGACCTAGAAAATATCTAGTGTCTCTATAAAGGGTGTCTAGATCCTAAGTCTATTTGGCACTTGTTAAGACATTTTCTGAAGATAATGTAGAAAAGGTGACCAAATAGAACTAATTGCTTGTAGCCCTATTTTGGAGGTAATTGCATAGGTTCTTGGAGCTCGTTTGGGTTTTTGATGCAAAGTGAGTTTGCAGAGGTTGAAATTGGTCCTATTGACATCTTTGAATACTACCTTTCCAATTTGGTAATGTTTGGAATCCATTTGGACCATATTGTACAAATGGAGCAAGAAAGACCAATTTGGGTCTAGAATAAGGTTTGCAAAGATTTGAGTCCTACTTTGTTGGTGTTCACTAGTTGAAGGAATTATGATCTTGTGATAAGATAACTAAGGATCCTAGGGTTAGTGGAAGAACCCTAGTAGGTCAATGAGTGACCTAGGAGACCCTAGAAGAGGTCTAGAAGGAGCAAGACTAGTGCTACATCAGAGTGGTATCAGAGCAAGTTGCAAAACTTGGGAAGATTGGTTTATGTCAGAAGTGGAATCTTGTGGTTCTACAAAGATGGTGACAAATGCAGAACTAGCCAAGGATATGGAGGAGAAAAAGGAGAAAAATAGACTCCTTGAGGATACTTT
>MU226368.1:451647-462759 GCA_018584345.1 Thuja plicata | reverse complement strand
AATGCAGAACTAGCCAAGGATATGGAGGAGAAAAAGGAGAAAAATAGACTCCTTGAGGATACTTTGGAAGCAATGAGAGTAAAGATGGAAGAACTAGTAGATGCTACTAGGAAGAAAGAATATGAAGTAGAATCCAGTAGTAAGGGTAAGAAGAAGATTGAAGAAGAAGACTACATTCCTGAACCTGACCCAGTATTGAATGAGGAACCTTTCTTAAAGGCCATAAAAGAATTAAGTGGAAAAGCTTTGGAAGGGATACCTTTATTCAGAGGAAAGATGGATATTGAGGTAGTTATGGATTGGATTGAAGCAATGGAGAATCACTTCGAATGTGAGGGGATAAGTGAAGCACAAAGGGTTAAAGTGGACAAGTCTAGACTCAGAGGGTCGGCTTTGACTTGGTGGAAATACCTTCAGGATGAGAGGGTAAGTATGGGAAAGCAACCAATAGAAAATTGGAATGCTATGGTAACCAAATTAAAGGAGAGTTATCTTCCAAAGGATTACGAAATAGAACTCCATAGGAAGAGACAAAAATTGAAGCAGAAAGACCTAGATGTGGCCTCATATACTGAGGAATTCCAAATATTGTGTTTAAGGTCTAAATTTTAGGAAGAAAAGACAATCAAAGTGGCTAGATACTTGGGTGGATTGAAGTGGAAAATCCAAGAGGAGATTAGCCTATGGACACCTCCCACTATCCAAAAGTGTCATCAATTGGCTATAAAGGTGGAAGAGAAGAATAAGAAGAAAGGGGATTCTAGTTTCAAGAACAATAATAACAATAGAGGTAGGGGAAGAGACTAGAGGGGTCAAAGAGGAGGTTGCCAAGGAAGGGGTAGTGAACAAAGATCACAAGGAGAAAATAAATTGACAGAGCAACATACTAAGAACAGTTCAAGAGGAGGCTATAACAGAGGTAGGGGTAACAATGGGGGTTCTAATAGAGGAAGAGGAGGTAGGATTGGATCATATTTTTCCACTATGAAGTGCTACTACTATGGGAAACTAGGGCATCTAGCTTACAGATGTCCTGACAAGCCTTCTGCAGCAAACAATGACAAGAGGGTAGCATATGCACATGAGGATACTTCTAGTGTCAAAAATCCAGAGGTAGATCATATAGACTCAGAGATGGGTGAGAACCTGATGTTTAGAAGGGTCTTAATAAGGCAACCAATCAAGGATGAGCCCAAACATAGGAGGGCACTGTTTAGAATCAGATGTAAGATCCTTGGTAAAGTATGTAATGTGATTGTTGATTTTGGATCCACAGACAACATCATTTCAGAGGAGGCAATAGTAAAGATTAAGCTAGCCAAAATACCCCATGTGAACCCTTATAAGGTGATATGGGTCAACAAATGCCAGAGTGTCTTGGTCAATGAGCAAACATGGGTAGAGTTCTCAATAGCAGGGTATAAATATAGATTTCTTTGTAACATCCTACCAATGGATGCTTTCCATTTGCTTCTTGGAAGGCCTTCGAAATTTGATAATGGAGCAGTAAATGATGAGAAAGAGAACTCCATTACATTCAAGAAAGGAGGAAAGACCTTCAAAATTCAGTCTTTATTAGAGGATGAGGAACCATAGAATAAAACTCCTAATGTTATGTTATGCAGTGGTAAGGAGTTTTTGAATGACATCAAAGATGATAATGGACAAGGTTATGCCATTGTGTTAAGACCTAAGGAAGAGGAAACACTAGCAAAGGAGCCACTACCAAAGGAAGTGCAAGAATTTATTGAGTAATATAAGGATATTGTGAGTGATGGCACTCTTGCAACCCTACCACCTAAGAGGGTTATAAGTCATCAAATAGACTTTGTGCTAGGGGCATCCTTTCCCAACAAAGCAATATACAAGTTAACTCCAGATCAGAACTTGGAGGTAGCAAGACAAGTACAAGAGCTCTTGCATCAAGGCTTGATCAAGAAGAGCATTAGCCCTTGTGCAGTCCCAGTTGTTCTAGCATCAAAGAAGGTGGGAAAGTGGAGATTATGCATAGATTCAAGGGCTATAAATAGGATCACAATAAGGTACAGATTCCCAATCCCAAGAATAGAAGATATTATGGATTGCCTAGGTGGGGCAATGTACTTCACAAAGCTAGATTTGAAAAGTGGTTATCACCAAATCAGGGTGAAGGAAGGTGATGAATGGAAAATGACATTCAAGACCACAGATGGGTTATATGAATGGCTTGTGATGCCATTTGGCCTCTCTAATGCTTCGAGCACATTCATGAGGCTTATGAATGAGGTGCTCAAGGATTTCACTGGAAAGTTTGTGGTAGTATATCTTGATGATATACTGATTTTTAGTAAAACAAGAGAGGAACATATCAGACATGTTGAGGTAGTATTGAAAAGGTTACATGAGGAGAAGTTGGCCATTAACCTTGAGAAGTGTGAGTTCTTTAAATAAGAACTAGTTTACTTGGGCTTTGTAGTGTCCAAGGGGTCTTTGAAGATGGACAAAGACAAAGTTACTGCAATCTTGAACTGGCCTCCACCTACCATAGCCACAGAGGTAAGGATTTTTCATGGCCTTGCCCAATTTTATAGGAAGTTTATTAGGAATTTTAGTGGGACATGTGAACCTTTGATGGATACCATAAAGGGTGGGGTCAAGACTAAGTTCAGATGGACAGTAGAAGCAGGGAATGCATTTGAGTTGTTGAAACAACAAGTGGCTACTCAACCAATCCTCCAATTACCAAGATTTGAGAAGTTGTTCACCATTGAGTGTGATGCTAGTGGGTTAGTAGTAGGAGGGGTATTGAGTCAGGAAGGTAGGCCTATTGCCTTCTTTAGTCAGAAGTTGAATGAGTCTAAGAAGAAATATTCTTCTTATGACTTGGAACTATATGCCTTAGTCCAATCATTGAGAAAATGGAGGCACTATTTGTTTCCCAAGGAATTTGTGGTATTCATTGATAATCAGGCCCTTAGCTACATTAATACATAACAAAAGCTTAGCAATATACATTTGAAGTGGATGGAATACTTGTAGGCATTCACTTGTACTATCAAACACAAGAAGGGTCAACTCAACAAGGTGGCAGATTCTTTGAGAAAGAGATTGTTAACAGTGCAAGAAGTCCACTTGAATAGCATTGGGATTGATAGTTTCACAGATCTCTATGAGTTAGATGAGGATTTTGGTGAGGCTTATAAGGTATGTGTTGATTTTAAAAACCATTTTCATAGTAAGTTCTCTAATTTTACTTTACAGAAAGGGCTGTAGTTCAAAGGCAATCAGTTGTGTGTACCTAAAGGGTGAATGAGGATGAACCTCATCCAAGAGAAACATAATGGTTCTCTAAGTGGTCACTTTGGTAAGGAAAAGAGTTTGGAATTGGTCCAAAGGTTCTATCATTGGCCAAAATTGGTGAAGGATGTCACCAAGTATGTAGAATAGTGTGTTGTTTGCATGAAGGCAAAAGGAGGAATGAGTAATGCAGGATTGTATCAGCCTCTACCAGTCCCTAATAGACCATGGGAGTGTGTGAGTATGGATTTTATTGTTGGTTTACCCAAAACTAAACAGTGGTATGATAGCATTTATGTAGTTGTTGATAGATTTAGAAAAATGAGACATTTTATTCCATGTAGAACTACCAATGATGCTAGCCACATAGTTTACTTGTTTTTCAGAGAGGTTGTAAGGATTCATGGACTTCCCTTGAGTATAGTCTATGATAGAGATGTGAAATTCATGAGTCATTTTTGGTGAACTTTGTGGACAAAATTGGGCACTAATTTTTCTTTTGGTTCAACATACCACCCTTAGATTGATGGCCAAATTGAGGTGGTAAATAGGGTGTTGGGTAACCTATTGAGGTGCCTAACCAAGGAGTATGGATAGACTTGGGACATGGTCATCCATCAAGGAGAATATGCTTACAATGATAGTAAGAATAGAATGACTAGTAAAAGCCCATTTGAGGTTATTTATGGCATGCACCCTAGGGGTTTTTGTGAACTTAGAGATCTTGGTGGGATGGAGTAAAGAAGTGGCCAAGTAGAAGACTTCACCCATACCATGAAGGAGATACAAGACTGAGTGAAAAGGCAGATCCAAGACAGTCAACAAACGTTGAAGGCTAAGGTTGATGAAAGGAGGAAGGATGTTCAGTTTCTAGTAGGGGACTTTGTCATGGTCCACTTGAACAAATCAAGGCTTCAAAAGGGTGTACCAACCAAACTTTAGATGAAGAGGGTGGGACCTTGCAAGATCTTGGAAAAATATGGAGCTAATGCATATAAGGTGGACTTACCATCAGGTTTGAGTATCTCTCCAGTCTTTAATGTCCAAGACTTGGTTCAGTTCAAAGGGTAGATAGATGAGGTCACTCCAAACAGCCAGGGGGTTAGTGATGATGTGGGGGTTATTGTCTTACCTCACAAAATTTAGTTGGTGCCTGATAAAGTGCTATACTCCCAGGTCAAGAAGACTACTAGACACAAAGTTTACATGGAGCACTTAATTCAGTGGAAGGATAGAATAGAGTCAGAGGCTTCTTGGATTGCTGAGGTAGACTTAAAAAAGGTGGGAATTTCAAAGGATCTCTTGTCCACAGGAGTGACATAGCTCTTCCTTTTTGGGGGAGTATGGTGTAGGAGCACCTAGGTAGGCTAGTGTAGAAATTTGACCTAGGGTTTTTCTCCTTCTTTTTTTTGGCTTCTAGTGGTTCTAGCCAAACCACTAGTTGAATAAAGGGACCAAGAGTCCTAATGTGTGCATGTTTGTAGGAGGATAGGTCTTGATAGGTCCTTGGTGACCCTTAGGTCCATTTTAGGTCCAATTAGGTGTTTTTGGTTTTTTATGGGAAAATGAGCCAAGGAAAGGACGAGAGGTCCTATTTGATGTTATTTTATCATATTAGGTGGATTGGACAAGTATGGACATAACTAGACCAAGTTTGGAGACCAAACTCAAAAGTTGCAAAAAGTTGTCAATGTTGTCATTGACAACATTGACAACTTTTATGACAAGTTTGCATCTTCAGTGAAATTAGTTGGGTAACTGTCTGAAGCTATTGAATTTGTGTTTGGGTCAACTATATATGACCATCCTTGAGATGTGTGAAGGGTTGGAAAGTTTGAATAACTTTGTGTACGGCCTGTGTTATTCAATTACAGTGACTGTTAATGGTTTTTAAGGTGATCGGGTACTTTAATGGATTGAATCCAGTTCTGTGAGTTTTTTTTTGTGTAATGTAGGTTATTTCAATATGTCTTGTGGTGTTAGTTTATTTATTTCAATATTTTTGGTTGTGTGTTTAAAATCTTTCAAATTTAGCCCAGTCGCTGGTTTGTTTTGAGCATTGGTTACAAATGGGGTCCTAACTCCATTCTCCACTATGGCTTTGGCATGACCTCTTGGATTATGGAAGTAGACTCCTTTTACATTGTGTACATAGTAGGAGGGGCCCAGAAAATGAAGGCAAGCATTTTTAAGGTGATGCCCTAGGTGAGCCACAGTGGTATGGCTAGGGATCACTAGAGATTGCAAAGCTAGCTAGAGGGATTGAAAGCATCCATAGCTTCAACCAGTGAATGTGGGAAACCCAAACCAAGAGGAGAAGTTGGGTGGAGTTATTATATTGGCCAAGAAAGTTCATTTCTTGTGCAGATAGTAAAGGAGGCCTAAAACCCTGAATTTTAGGCATGAAAGTAGGGAGGAGTGTACAGACACTTCTGAGGGATAAGACCTAGAAAATCTCTATTGTCTCTATAAAAGGTGTCTAGATCCTAAGTCTATTTGGCACTTGTTAAGACATTTTCCCAAGATAATGCAGAAAAGGTGACCAAATAGGGCTCATTACTTGTAGTCCTATTTTGGAGGTAATTGCATAGGTTCTTGGAGCTCGTTTGGGTTTTTGATGCAAAGTGAGTTTGCAGAGGTTGAAATTGGTCCTATTGACATCTTTGAATACTGCATTTACAATTTGGTAATGTTTGGAATCCATTGGACCAGATTGTACAAATGGAGCAAGAAAGACCAATTTGGGTCTAGAATAAGGTTTGCAAAGATTTGAGTCCTACTTTCTTGGTGTTCACTAGTTGAAGGAATTAGGATATTGTGATAAGATACATAAGGAGCCAAGGGTTAGTGGAAGGACCGTAGTAGGTCAGTGAGTGACCTAGGAGACCCTAGAAAAGGTCTAGAAGGAGCAAGGCTAGTGCTACATCACCAAGGACCCAAGATGCTCATGCATCAATCAGACACGATAAAAAGGTGATAGATAACCATATGAAAACAATAGATGGACAATGAATATACTAATCAAAAGATCAATAGATCAATATGTTATCAAGAACACCAATAAAATGAAGTAAAGAGATACCCCTCTATGAGATGGAAGACAAGCGACAAAGATGGTAGAGCCAGTGTGTTGTCAATGTAATAGAAAGCTTAAAGACGTGATAAAAATCCTCAAGAATGACATGAAAAAGCTATGTAGAATGATCAAGAAGGGTGCAAAAAATATGAAGAGGTCTTAATAAAGTTTTAAAACATGATTATAATCTTGCAAGATCAGATATAGCATTAGTGGGTAGTGCAATGAGACATTAGAACTGCAAGGTGGTATTTTCTAATGCTCCAATAATAGTCTATATGTCTATAGATTCGTGGACAAGTACACACTGCGCAAATGTCTCCACGGTGCACACACATATTGTGAATCTAGGCTATATGGCTGAAATTCTAAATGGATGGTGACAAGCCATAACATATGGGTGTGGAAGGTGACATGACATTTTTATTTATCTTAAGATAAGCTAGGGACGTTATTAAATAACAAATCACACTAGGGTGTATTACCCCCAAATTTTTCAATTGTTTTTGTCCCTTATGGGATGTTTTAAATCTTGATATTATATAAGGATTGGCTCCAATTACTTTTTCATTCTCACTAAGTATCATCTAGTGTAGTCAGCCATTTCACCCCCTCTGAGTACCTAGATAGTCAGATTCCTAAGCATTCATACTTTGTTCCTTACTTGTCCAAAGGTTAGGAAAGTCCCCGACTTCCCCAACTACACTAAATCTATTTTGGTTGGCAAGTCAAGTGGAAACATGAACTCTTGCACCTTTTTGTGATGGTTTGAAACTGTAGAGAACTTCTTGAATTCTCTAACTTCCATGTTTTTTGGTAAGTCGAGGTTAATATTGAACTTTTTCTCTGCTACTTTGGGAGAAAGTTCAGAAATCTTATTGAATCTCCAATTACATTGTGTTACACATCTTTTGAAGCACAATCCTTTCATATATTGGGAAAGTACATTTTTTAAATGTCAAGTGTGATTCAAAGTAAATATGTTGAGGTAATAACATGATTTTAAAGATGAATGAGTATAATGGTTTGTCACCGAAATTAAATAAACTTTAAGGATATGACTAAAAATGAAAGGTGGTGATGTTTTTGAACTTAGTATTTTCATATCAAACACTAAAAAGAAAATCTTGAGGATGGTGACCCCCACAACTGGTGAATTTTTGTATGAGGAGCCAACATCTATGGTGCAACCTAACTTGAATCTAGTCTAGAGGAAACAAAGAGGCATCGTTTCTCATTTACTCTCAATTGCATGGAAATAAAACATTAGCTACACAGAATACCAAAGGGTGACTGGGGTACTAGAAGAAGAAGAAAGGTGAGCTGAGCTCCACAATCTATTCCTAGAAATAGAACTCGCTGCAGTTGGGAATCTCACACATAGAGGAGGTTAATCTTTTTTATGAACAAAATGAAAAGATTTTAGTTATAATTAGTAGTTATAATGAATTGTTTTTAACACTAGAATTGATTTTCCATTTTCTTTCCTTGTTTTATACCGATCACTTTCAAAGATTGTTATCTAAAAAAAATGGTTTCAAAATGTATGTATATATGTAATTTTTGAGTAAGTTGTAAGGAAGAGGTTGTTCCCCAAAATGCTGGGACATTGGGTACATTTTCTTATATAAATTTTGCAAGGGAAAGAGGGAGATGTAACATTGTTACTTTGAAAACATGATCTCGATATTAAAAATTCTTTGGATGCTTTGTTTTTCTATCTCTAAGAAATAGAGGGGAAAATTCTAAAACTTTGGGTTCATTCATAATTCTTTTGATTGTTATTTTCCTATGTTAATCGCACTCATTCGTAGATGAGTTTGTCTATTACATTTGATCATGGGTGAGATTATTTTATAAACTTTGATTTATAAATATTCATATCATCTTAAATAAGTTGTTGCTATCTTCTTGATTTTTTTTTATGAATGCTAAGGGGAAATAACTTTGAGTCATTGGTCTCTACTCTCCTTTAGTATATAATATTTTATTCTCATATGTAGTATGCCTATGCTCAAGTGTTTGTTAGAATGACTGAGAGGGGGGGGGTGAATCAGTGGGCTCAAAAATATTCTAATAAATCAACCTAAAAAATTAGTACCACAATATTAAGCCTCTAGTTATCTTCATTCCTACAAGATGAATGCCTTCAAATAATCTTAACAAATAACTACTCCTCAAAGTTCACTTTTAAACCTTATTCTTACTATTTACTGATTAACAATCTTTCATTTACCGAAATATAGTAAATGACTTAGTGTATACCGATCAATCCAGATTTAGTTATGTGTAATGCAAAACACTAAAGTAATAACTTATAAACACATTGACACATGGATTTTTTACGTGGAAACCCTGTTAAGGGAAAAAACAATTGGGACCAGTAACCCAAAACTTTCACTCTTCTAAAGTGAGCTCGATGAAGATCCAACCCTGTTAAAGGTTACAAACACACTGTTAGGCATGACCTTGTTAGAGGGTTTAAATAGAATAGTTTGTCACTTGATATCTAGCATCTCTATGCTACCTTCTATGACCAAACCCAATATAGTTTGTCGAATGGTATTTGAAATCTCATGCTATCTTCATGATCAAACTTTTTGATACTCCTTGGGATGTATCTCAATATAGAAAGGATTGTTAAGTCCTACTCGGTTAAGAGACTTTCTAATCCAATGGTTAAATTGAAACAGTAAATGATCTGTTCACATATACAACTATAGACTTGCATATTTTCATATCTATTGTAAGCTCACAATACCTTTCCGATCAATGTATCTTTTCAATACCTTTTCTCCACTTCTTTCTACTCGGTGATGTTGTGCTTTGTTACTCGGTGTCTACAGAAATATAGCTCTATTCCTCAGCTTGATTGATCAGGACTGTATAAAGTTGTTCTTCATTAGTTTTTCTTCAGTATCCTCTTTCTCTATTCACTCCCATAATTCATAATGAATTAGATTGTCTCTTTATAGACATGATATCACCATTTCTAAGTTCTTGAATTTCTTGTTTTGGTGTGACCCACAATCTTAGCCAATCTTACTTTAAAACTTTACTTCAGTTTTATCCCATAGATTTCTCCTTGAAAACTGGAATAAAACAACTTTAAATATTTCACTTATCTTTGGATTTGACTTGTCGATGAAAACAATGTTAACAACCAGTTAACTCTTTCTTTAGATCTTGCCAGCTAAGTCTTTTGTCATTTCTGAACTTCATTTATTTTTGGTGTTTTAACTCTTTGTTAGCTTTGGTCAACACTTCAGTTCTCCTCGGGTATCTCCATCGGGGTTGTATGTCCGTCAGGTAACACTGTGAAGTTCTATCCTTTGGTAATGCTTGTGATTCTACTCGTCGGTAATGCTTGTCAGGTTTCTTGCTCTGGCATCACTGTGACTTTCCTCTCGGGGTTCTCTATCCATTAGTGTGCACTGTTCGTCGGTGTCTATTCTCACTTTGTGAATACTAAACTTTTATGCATTACTGATAGAATAACCTTTATCTCTTTGGTTCTTTGAAGTCTTTGACACTTTGTATATAACCAATCAGATTATATCAAGTTGACATCAATGATAATACAATCCATTAACTGATTTAATGTCTTGCATTATCTTTCTGTATTTCAGTGATCATCAACTTAACATCTTCAAACATTCAATTAGTTATGGTTCATCAATCTCTTCCTTTGGCATTGATGGCAACAGACTACATTATGACACTATATTATTACTAATACAATATGAAATATAACAGTTGAAGTTCATCAAACTACCAAACTTCTTATTCTATAACCATTACAAATGTATGGCTCTCGGTAAGCTCATATAGCTTATATTTATTTCTTGTAGAGTGTCCTCTTCAATATTCAATCCCTTTACTGGATAGATGTAGTAGCTTCTATCTATGTTTTGTGTTGTCCCTTGACTATTCCTCTCCTTGACAATCTTTTTTCTTTGACAAAAATAAGTCATCTCTCCCTTATGATACTTCTCTCCCTTTTGATATTCCTCTCCCTTTGATGGATATTTCATATGTATATATATATAATCTTGTAGACACCCTAAATTGTCTTTTTCATTTCTATATTAATTTAATTAATATTGCCTATAACAATATAGTTAATTCTTATAGATTAACTATATTTGTTATATTCGACTATTTATTTAATTTTATTAAATAAATTCATCACATTGTATTTAAATTTAATTTAAATACTATCCCTAATATATTAAAATTTATTTTAATATATATTTTCTCCATATTTCTTATAAATAAATTTTATTTATTTAATCCCTCCATTTTCTCTAAAATTATTCTAAACCTCATTTAAATTAAATTTAATTTAATTTAAATCTTGCTTCTCCTTGCTTTTGGCTAAAATTAGTCTAATCACACTTAAAAGGTAAATAAACCCATTTTAGCCTTAATCACTTGCACACACATGTGACTTAAAAAGTCAACTCCTCACTTTTGCCTCTTAATCCTAGCCACTCATTTCTTTTGCCTCTTAATCTCCTTCACTCCCACCAAAACCCTACCTAACCCTCAATCCTAGCCACTCATTTTCCACCACTTAATCTCAGCCCTTCATTTTTCATGTCAATTCCATAAAATGAGGTCTCACTCCTCATTTGCAACTAATGAGAACTAGTCTTTTTGTGAGAGTAACTAGCTAGTGATTGCATTTTAGAGCATTTTTCTTGAGAATTTCTTAGTACTCATTCTATTTAGTTTCTTATGAGCATTAGATCATCTAG
>MU226368.1:435753-447407 GCA_018584345.1 Thuja plicata | reverse complement strand
CATCTTGCATCTTCATTCTAGATTTGTTATTGCATTCTCAATCTTCATCATGTGAAGCTTGGGGCAAGTTCCTCATACTTGTCCTCAATCCCTTCACCATCATCTAGCTTGTATCATAGTGGGATTTATTGCATTGTGTTGGGAGAGCACACCCACAAAATCTCTAAGAGAAAATCAAACAAGTCTTGGGTGCACTTGTTTTAACTCATCGGAGGTTGTAGTAAAAATGTAGTTGTGTTTCAAGTTCTTTACATGCTTTGATTTATTAGTATATCTTGTGTTTGCATGTTTTGACTTGATGTGCAGCTGCAGGTATTTTCATTTCATACAAATCTCTCCCTTTGGTGATCTTCTCAAGATAATATCTCCGTATCTCTCCCTTTGAATCTCTCTCCCTTTGACAACAATGCCAAATCAAACATTTATCATGCCAAAGTTATATCCTTTCTCCTTTTATAATATACTCCTTGAATTTCCCTTCCATCAGCAACATAGCTCTATATTAACCAAAAAAAATCTAGTGTTTGGTGTAGATTTGTACCTTTTTGTGTACAAATGTATCTTTGTAGTCCATTTCTTTGTTTGCATCAACATGAATGATCTTTTGATTTGTGTTTAGGCTGATGCAATCTCTTAGTAAGCTTATTGATCGATAGACAAGGGTTGGACCCCTAGTCTCTTTCTCAGGTACTCAAATGTATCTTTCGGTAACTGCTTGGTGAATATGTCAGCTAATTATTCCTTTGATTGAACATATTCTAGTATCCCTTCTTTTTCTTGCACATGTTCTCTTAAGTAATGATACTTGATAGAAATATGCTTAGTCTTAGCATGCATGACTAGATTATTTGATATGTAGATTGCACTAGTATTATCACAATAGATAATCACTTGTTCAAGAATTTTCATATTCATACCTTCTAGTAGTTGTTTTATCCATGCAATATTTGAGTAGTTTGTAGGAGCAACCACATATTCCACTTCTGCAGTAGATTGTGAGATGGATCCTTACTTCTTGCTGATCCATGTGACAAATTTGTCACCCATGAAGAATGCTCCCCTAGTTGTCCTCTTCCTCTCATCTAAGTTTCCAGCCCAATCAACATATGTATAGAATTGAAGCTCAAATCTTCCCTTTTTGTTATACCATAAGCCATAGTCCTCGGTGTTCTTTAGATATCTTAGAATTCTCTTGACAACAGTCATGTGTGATTCTTTGGGATTAGCAGAGAATCTTGCAACTATTCCAACTGCATGTGCTATATCTGGTCTGGTATGAACAACATACATTAGTTTTCCAATCATTGATCTATACAAGGTCTGATTTACCTCATTAGACTTTTCTTCTTTTGTCAGCTTACATCTAGTTTCCATAGGTGTTCCAACTGGCTTGGAATCTTCCATCTTGAATATCTTCAACACTTCCTTGATGTATTTGGATTGTGTGATATATGTGCATGCATCTTGTTGAAGAATCTATAGACCAAGAAAGAATTTGATTTCCCCAAACATAAACATTTCAAACTCTTTTCTCATTGCATTAGCAAATGATTTACATAACATATCATTACCCCAAAATATGATATCATCAACAAATATTTCAGCAATTAGAATATTATCATCAGTATCTTCTTTTAATACAGATTGTTATTTTCACTTGTTCTTACAAATCCAATGCTTATGAGATAGGAGTGAAGTCTTTCATACCAGGCTCTTGGTGCTTGTTTCAATCCATACAAGGCTTTATGTAGTCTACATACCATGTTTCTCTTGTTTGGATCAACAAACCCTTTTGGTTGTTCAATGTATACCTCTTCTTCCAGTATTCCATTTAGGAATGCAAATTTGACATCCATATGGTATACCTCAAATCTTTTGAATGTAGCATAAGCAAGTAAGATTCTTACTCCTTCTAGTCTAGCAACAGGTGCAAAGGTTTCTCTATAATCAATACCTTCTTCTTGTGCATGTGTGTGTGTATTTGGGTACCTTGTGAAAACAACACAAACACTCAATAGGTCATTGCATTAGTTCAAATGATTAGATAAAACATTCAAAACCACTAATATCGGCCTATTGCCTTCTAACTAGAAAGAGTGTGATTAGTTTCATATTAGCCCTCAGAATATGCTACAAATCAATGACCAATACTATTCTAGCATGAAGGATTTAATTCAAATTTAAACTAAAAAGATGAAAAAGCATGTATTCTAGCTCTAAAAGATGAAACTAAAACAATGTAAAAGTATGGAATAAAGAGTGGAATATGATTCTAAGAGTAATCCAACAGCATAACAATGTAATTTTGATCTAATGTGAAGGCTTATTTGCTCTCAAAACAGGCTTCTATTTATAGAATAATGAAAGAGAGAGAGGGGGGACAAGGTTCATTTATGAATTAGGAGACTCATAAATAAGACATTAATAAGACATTAATGAAAGCCTTAAAGAGGCAAGGGAGGATGTAAGAGGATGGCTTGAGAAAGTGGACCTTAAGGAGGTCAAGCTTGAGAAAGTGGACTTTCTCAAGTGGGTTGAGTTGCTAAGTATTTCTTAATGGAATGTGACAATATTAGGAGGTGGGTTAGAGAAGATTTTAGGATTAGGATGAGATTAGCAAGGGTGAATGTGTTGAGAAGGGTTAGAACCCAGGGTCGAAGTGGTTGAGATAGGTTAGGTTGGGGTTTGAGGGAATATCAATAAATGAAATAAACTTATTTAATTCATTTAAAAACATAGGAATTAATTATTTAAACAATGAAATTGCTTTTTAATAATTAGGGGACTATAACCATTTTAATTAAATTAAATAGGCTAGGGGAATGGGTTATTTTGCAAGTGAATATTTGATTTAGAGATTTATTTAATTCCTTTATAATTAAATACTATAGCCATATTTGATTTTTGATTTGATTTGATTGGTTGAAATTGATTTGAATTGTATGGCTATAATAGTTAATATAAATCAGTGATAAAAATCACCTAGGATATTAAATTGATTTGAAAAATTATGCCAAGCAGTAACAGGGTCATTTGGACATAATCGAGGGTATGATCACCCTTAGGAAAAATAGGGTCCATAGTTGGAATAGACCAAATTTAGGTGGTTACATTTGCCCCTCTTTGAATTGATGTGCGAGCAGTGCATTGATTCAAAGAAAGTTTTTGATTTTGACTTTAGAAAGATTGAGAATTCCATTCTTGGTTGTCAAATGAAATTTTGATGAGATCAGTCTCACACTTGATTGAACAAAACTAATAGAATTTATTTTGAACTTGGTTGTCATCCAAAGATCAATAAAAGATTTTAAAAATACCAACTCTGAACTTGGTTGTCGTCCAAAAATTGATAATACTGATTCTGAACTTGTTTGTCGTTCAAAAATCAGTAAGAAGCTGTCGGGAGCTTTAAAAATATTCTAAAATGAGGAAACATAAGATATCCAGCTTATGAGAACCAAAGTTTTCTATCCAACAGTTCTGACTTTAGTCAAGGAAACTGTTATGCCCCTAGTTTGTTTGATAACGAAGTCATTTTGATGTTGTTTTGAGCAAAAATATAATTGATGATAGTGTGATCATGCCCCCTCGGGAATGAAATCGAAGAAAAAGAAATAAAATCCCTCAGTTGAATAGAACATAACACTTGCAAGAAGTGATAAGGCCAGAAAGAGTGGAGTAGAAGAAGGTGTGTTTAAAAATAAACACACGATTATCAAGTTAATTACGTGAAAATATGAGTGATAATGTTGATAAAATAATATTTAGATCAAGATGTAGGATGAAATGTGCAGTATTTACCAATGTGGTGAACAAATGAAGCAAATTCACAATTTTTTTAAAACTGTCGCAAAAATGACACTGTGTTGCTGAAAACGTCGTAGGCACCTTCGATTTAGTTCCCGATTGAGGAAAAAAAAAACACAAATGATTTTGTAGTTGTCTGGGAGGAGTTTTAGAAACCCTAAATGTCTCAAAAGACCCATATAAGCCTCCAAATTGACCATTTCACTATTCATTTTTACATTTAGCTATAGCAAATCAGAGAGCTCTGCAGAGAAAATGGTGATCCCCATGAGGAAACATGGATTCGAGTTGAGCCGACGACACCAGCGACCAGCCGACTACCCACCGCCGGCAAGTACCCAATAAACTACCTTGTGAAATTTAAATTTTTGAATTTTATGCATTTTTGTGAATTTTAGAGCCCTTAGAAGGTAGGATCGCATCCGGGATTCTGAATCACATCCTGCGAAATGCGCATCGCATCCGGTTTTTTCCGGATCGCATCCAGTTTTTCCTGGATTCTACGTCGCATCCAAGTTTTCCCGGATCACATCCAGTCTTTTAGATTTAGTCTTGTTTGTAGCTAGAATCCATTAGGGAATCGTATCCTGTATTTTGAGGATCGTACCCCGCATTTAGGATCGCATCCTGTATGCGCAATCGCATCTCATATTTCCAAGATTGCATCTGTTAAAAGACTTAGGTTTTTAATTTGCTTTGATATGTTTGCATCCTGCGAACTTGAAATGACTTAGCAGAGTAGGAATGTGCCCTTTGTTGTAGATAGAATGTTGATGCTTTACCATGTCAAAAATCAGGCCCAGTTTGAGGTAGTCACCTTTCGAGGTACTTATCCTGCGTGAGTTCTAGCATTGTCTGGCCGACTATCAGATGATGAGCAGACTACCATGATCTGAAGTGGATTGCGGACATTGATAGGTTTACCCGAGATTGGGGTAAACCGAGGGTTGTTGACTGCGCTGGCCAAGAGATGGAATTCGGAGCACAACACCTTTCACCTACCTACTGGTGAGATCACTGTGACACCCGAGGATGTTTGGAAGATCTTGCGTGTGCCCATGGTGGGACATGAGGTGTTCTTCGAGTCGAGAGCTGGCGTGGCGATCGGGACTGCTCGGAGATTTTTCTAGGATGACAGTATAGATTGTAGATACCTATCCTGGGACTATACGGTTGATCACTATGATCAATTAACTATATACTTGGCTGGATTGGTAGGCAGCATCCTTATGCCGGATAGAGGTCAACATAGTTTCTTGGTGGGTTGGGTCAGTATGGTGGAGCAGATGATCGCCCACCGTCGACGGTTTTCCTAGGGGAGCTGCATATTAGCTCACATATACTATAAGCTCCACAAGATTGTATACCACCATACTCACAGCATGACTGTGGGTATATTGATCCTTCAGATTTGGGCCTGGGAGCACATCCCTGTGACACGGCTGATTGTTGACAGGCAGAGGGCACCGGAGTAGCCCTATGTATACATGTACGCAGGTCTCTTACAGTAGCCCCACCTGGGCAAGGTTGAGTATTGGCGTCGATTATTCGATGATATGACAGAGGTCGTATGGCGACCATACCTAGACTGTGAGGTATGGACTTTTGATGCATGACAGGTGCCTTTCTTATGCCAGAGCAGATATTTGATTGGGCGCACGAGATATATTATTGAGCGCTTCTTGATTACCAGAGTTCTAAGGCAGTATGGCTGATGATAGGGCCACACAAAGGATGTGGTAGTATATGCTTGTATCAAAGATGAGGTAGCTGAGTGGGGAGCACAGCTTACTTATGATACTGCCTCACAAGATATCTATGATATGGTGGCGATAGACTGGGACCCTCGCCCAGATGTTGAGGATGCTAGAGTGTCAGATGAGTACACTGCAGAGATGCTTCAGCATCCATTTCCATGATTCACAATGCCTAAGGAGATCATTCCTCATATAGAGGAGCCACTAGATTATGAGCCCGATGATCAACCTGTCAGGGGGAGAGGCAACAGAGACAGAGCACTAGGGAGAAATGGGGGTCATGATGGTGGTAGAGATGGCGGTAGAGGTGGCAGGCATCCTCTCCCATATGATAGGCATGACGGTGATGACAGGGGGGAGGTGGAGAGGTAGTTGATACCAGCGGTCCAAGTGGTAGTGGGCAGAGATGCCAAAGATACAGATTTGTGGCCCCACAGCAAGATCCTGGCCCGTTACTTACTCCAGAGCAGCAAAGACAGCGGAGACAGAGAGTGCAGGAGCAGGATCTCGGTAGAGATGGGGACCCTCTATCTAGGTGCGAGAAGGAGAGAGAGCATCTCAGAGCTCAGATCACAGCCTTGGAGGCCAGGGTTACTACTGTTGATGCACTTTTAGCAGACAAGGATAGACAGCTTGAGCAGCTAAGAGCTGAGAGGGATACAAAGGCCCAGACAACAATCCATCAGGGATAGAGGGTGACATATTATTATGCCTTGTATCATGCAGTAGTACCGGAGGGGCAGAGAGCACCTACCTTTTCTCATATAGCTCAGTAGTCAGAGGGGGCCATGCCGCCTCCAACAGCTCCATTCATGCCACCTCCTCCTCCTCCTCCTCCTGACCAAGGAGAGGGGGCAGGCCAGAGTTGATATCTTGCATCATTTTGTTTTTGAGATTATACATGTATATCTGGATCCTATTGAGATCCCCTTTTTGTACATTACATTTATTCGTACATATATCTGATTCACTTTTTGGCATACTGATTCTCTTTATGTGCACTGATACACTGTATATTATCTAATACACTTTATGTTGTGACACTCTTTATGCTCACTGATACTCTTTATGCTTTGATTTGTACCATGTTTATGATGATATGATGTAGTTTCTAGATTCTGACATGTTTCATGTGGTAAATGTATCCAGTTTGCTTTCCATAGATGTGGTAAATGTATCTGTTGCACATGTGATGATATCTTGATCTCATGATGAATTAGTTCATAGATGATAACACCATTTCATAATGTGGATGTGATGAGTATATTACTGATATGAACAAATGATATCTATGTGAAAATGCAAATGTATGTTTCTTTGATTTTCCAGTTATGCAAAAATATATGTATGGATACACTTTAGGATGTAGAAGTAAAAAAATGCAATTCATGGATGCTTTATTTTTTGTATTTTCCAGCTTCATTTTTTCCAAATGAATGCAAAATGTATGCTATGGATGATAACAGCAATATAAATGATATAATTAACTTGATATTTTGTAGAAGAAGATAGAAACCATGTTTTGAGCTTAAATTTCCTTATGTTGTTATGTATTGTTGACAATAATGCATCAGACAATCTTTAAATGTAGCTATATGAAGACTCTTAGGACTTGTCACTGATTTAGCAAATATTTGCAACATTTTTATCATCATTGGGCACTTTTCAGAATGGATACCATCAAATAGTACAACCATCACTAATACCCACTGATATTATCAAAGTATGAATACTATATTTTATTGAAATGTCAGAAATAGACTTAGGCATCAAGGCATAAAAGCCAGGATAACAAAATAGTCATATTCCTTTTAATATACCAGATTCTGATTAAGGCAAGATATTGAACCCGCAATGACCTTGAAAATTCATATCCTTGGGTACATTATGATTCATATACCTTAGTGAGAATCTAGATCAGAAAACAAACAAGAAAATTGTGTCAAACTCACCATAGGTTACACATAACAAAGATCGAGATATATGTGGCTATCCACCCATAGTGGCAGCTCTTACCATAAACATCTAAGTTAGGTGAAATTTATAGGATCATATGAAACAATCACCATATGCATAAATTCAAGAAAACATTATGCCCCCAATTCTTGTGACTCTTTGTCTTTGCGTAGACGTCATTGAGTAACTAAGAAGACATAACAAATCATAAATTGATAATCAATCAGATAAAATTCATAATTACTTAGATGCCCCTAGTTGAAAACATCATCAAGACGTAAAATAATCATAATCAAACCATTATCAAACTATGTGTTTAAGTAGTAATTGTTCATTCATCTGTCAAACACAATAAAGATTCATCAATTAGAAATTGTAATACAAGCAATATGGTGTTCCATGTCTGTGCCTTGATAGGATAATCCCATGTCGTCAAAAGACACCTTTGTTTTGAGGAAGTGACATTGTTTTGCATGTATCCAGAAACATTGTGTCTATGAGAAAAACCCTCCTAGAGCAACCTAGCAACCGTAGCCAACTATGCCATCAAAGATGCCCCCAATGCAAAATGACTTATTCCTAAGACGTAAAGATAAACAAATCCCAAGCGAGGATAAGATAGTCATGTAGGAAAAATGAAGTTAGCGTACAAGAACAAGCAAAATTATGAAGGCCTAGTATCAGTAGCGCATTGATAGATGGAGCATAGAACATAAGTGACACCTGATTGCTAGGTTTTCACCACTTGGCACAATTCTTTTTCTTTCTTTTTGCTACCAAGATGCCTGTTTTACCAGGTGCTCATCAAGGCACTTTTCTCTTTTTCAATTTTATTTGCTATTTTTTCTTTTTTGAATGTTTTTGTAGTATCAAGGCGCCTGTTTACCAGGTTTTCACCAAGGATACTCATTTTGTAGGACTTTTTCCATTATTTTTGGATTTTTTCAAGATCAATTTTCTGAATGTTTTTGGTATTTTGCAAGAAATTTTTGTTGTATAGGCTCTGCTAGCCGAACATTAAGCGTAGAACCGCTTTAAATGTAGAGTGTTGATAGGATCTGGAAGAACATCTCCCTCAGGTGTAGCTAACTGATAAGCTCTAGTCCCAAAAGTAGCAATGATAACATAAGGTCCCAGCCAGTTAGGTTCAAATTTTCCTTTCTGCTCTGTGTTAGGCTGGTTCTTAGGATTCTCTTTTAGGACAAGGTCTCCCACCTAAAACTAGCATGGTTTGACCTTCTTATTGTAACCTTTGGACATTCTTGCATGGTACACTTTGAGGTGATCGAATTCTTGTTGTCTGCGCTCATCTAGTAGGTCCAGAGAATTGTTCTGATCAATGCGGTACTGTTCATCAGTAACAGTCCTTGTAAAGAGATCCACAAAGATGGAATTTCAACCTCAATAGGTAGTACCGCTTCAGCGCCATAGACTAGAGAAAATGGTGTGGCTCCAGTTGGTGTTTGGATGCTTGTTCTATAGGCCCATAATGCCAGATTTAGTTGTAAATGCCAGTCTCTGCCAGACTTGCTCACAGTTCTGTGTAGAATCTTGAGAATGTTTTTGTTAGATGCCTCAGCCTGTCCATTACCTTGAGGATAATAGACCGAAGAGCAATGTTGAGTAATGTGAAACTGTTCACAGAGGTCATGTCTTGGTTTTTAAATTGGCCCCCATTGTCTATCACAATTGAAGAGGGTATCCCATATCTAAAAATAATGTAGTTCAGAATGAACATGGCCACCTGTTTGCCAGTGGCTTTGATTAGCGGTATGGCTTCAACCCACTTTGTGAAATATTTAGTGGCCGTAATGATGAACTTGTGTCCATTTGAAGAGTTGGGGTATATATGTCCAACCAAGTCAAAGGCCCATTGCTGAAATGGCCAATGTGTTATAAAAGGTATCAGTTCTCTGGCAGGAGCATGGATAAGGTTTTCATGTGTCTTGCATTTAAGATATGCTTTTGAAAATTGAATAGAATCTTTCTCCAAGGTAGGCCAATAATAGCCTACTCTGAGCAATTTTTTAGCTAATGAAAATTCGTTTGAGTGTGATCCACATACACCTTTGTGGACGTCTTTTAAAGCTAGATTAGACTCTTCTAGTTCTAAACACTGAAGAAGTGTACCATCAAGACTGCGTTGATATAGGTTGTTAGTTATGAGGACATAACACAATGTTGTCCTAATCAGGGATCTTTTCTCATTTTTAGATAGATTGGCAGGAATGGTTTGGTCAGAAAGGTAGGCAATGATACTGGCATATCAGGATTGATCTGGGGAATTCAAGGCACATATTACCTGGTATTTAGGGTTAGCAAAGGTGGGATAGGATATTTCTTCCACCAAGAAGTCATAGCGGAATTGATGTTCCTCTAGTTGTAACATGGATGCCAAGGTAGCCATAGCATCTGCAGCTTTATTCTTTGATCTTGGTATTTGTTGGAATGTGACGAAGACAAAGTATTTCTTCAAATCATCAACTAGTTGCTTGTAGGGCATCAATTTTTCATCTCTTGTTTGATATTCCCCATTTATTTGATTGATAACTAGTTGGGAGTCACCATATATGTGTAACTCAATGATCTTCCATTCTATGGCAAGTTTGAGTCCATTGACCAAGGCTTCATATTCTGAGATATTGTTGGTGCATGGAAACATTAATTTGTAAGATTTGGGAATCGTATATCCTTGTGGAGTAATGAAGAGAACCCCAGCTCCAGATCCTTGTTGAGTAAATGACCCGTCAAGGTACATCTTCCATCGATGTTTGGTGAGATGCATGATTATTTCATCAGGAAATTCAATTAGCAATGGTGCATCACCTTGGAGCGGTGAATCGGCCAATTCATCTGCAAGTACCTATCCTTTGATAGCTCTTCGTTCAACATACTCAATGTCAAACTCACTTAGAATGAGGACCCATTTTGCCAAGCGGCCTGTTAATGTTGTTCTGCTTAAAAGATACTTCAGAGGATTGATCTTAGCAATGAGCTTGACTGTGTGAGAGAGCATGTAGTATCTTAATTTCTATGATGCAAAGACAACTGCTAAGCATGATTTCTCAATAATGCTATAATTGAGCTCATAAGCGACTAAAGTTCTACTAATGTAGTAGATAGCTCGCTCTTTCTTTGTTTCATCCTCTTGTGCTAGCAATACTCCTAGGGATGTAGCTATAGCTGAAATGTATAAGAGTAAGGGCTTTCCGTGAATAGGAGCCATAAGAATAGGTGGAGCAGCCAGGTACCCCTTTAATTCTTTGAAATTGGCTTCACAGTGTTCATCCTAGTTGAATGCAACTCCTTTATGTAGTAGCTTAGTAAAGGGTTGTGCCTTATCGGCGAGTTGGGACATAAATCTCCTAATAGACTGGAGTCTCCCTTGTAGTGTCCTCATTTGATTGATATTATGTGGAGGAGTCATCCCTATAATAGCCTTTACCTTTGCCGGATCTACCTCGATTCCCTTTAATGATACTATGAATCCTAGGAGTTTGCCTGATTGGACTTCAAAGGCACATTTCTTTGGATTGAGCCTGAGTTGGAACTGTTCCATTTGATCCAATATCTTTCCTAAATCAGCAATATGAGTACCTCTTTCTTTGGATTTAGCCAATGTGTCATCGACATAGTCCTCCATGTTCTTGTGCATCATGTCATGGAATATTGTTGTCATAGCTCTTTGATATGTTGCACCGGCATTCTTTAGCCCAAATGGCATGACGTTCCAGCAAAATGTGCCCCATGCACATGTGAATGCTATTTTCTCTTGGTCCTCAGGAGCGATCTTGATTTGATTATAGCCTGAGAATCCATCCATTAATGAATACATCTGAAAGCTAGCTGTAAGGTCTATGATCATGTCAATATTTGGTAGAGGGAAATCATCTTTTGGACATGCTTTTTTGAGGTCTCTGAAGTCTGTGCAGATCCTAATAGATTTATCAGATTTAGAAATAGGGACCACATTGGATATCCATGCTGCATAGGTGATGACTTGAATGAATCCAGCTTTTAACAACTTTTCCAATTCTACTTTCACCAATAATGCAACATGAGGATGCATTTTTCTAAGTTTTTGTTTCACGGGCTTGATCCCAGGAGCTATAGATAAGTGGTGCATAATGAGAT
>MU226368.1:411510-428013 GCA_018584345.1 Thuja plicata | reverse complement strand
AAATCACCTAGGATATTAAATTGATTTGAAAAATTATGCCAAGCAGTAACAGGGTCGTTTGGACATAATCGAGGGTATGATCACACTTAGGGAAAATAGGGTCCATAGTTGGAACAGACCAAATTCAGGTGGTTACAATGCATACCCCTTGCATACTAACCTTGATTTGTTTCTTGTGCCTTCTCCATTTTTATTCAGCTTATTTCTAAATATCCATTCGATACCAATGACATTCTTGTCATCTGATCTCAGTATTGTATCATCTTAAAATGGAAGCACTTCCATGTTAAGAACGTTTATCCCTCCTTACGGGGTATTTATGGCCATCATCATATTGTCCCCTCATTTATGCACCCTCTCCTACTTTTGTGCCTATTTAGGACTCTGATTGGGCCTCTTCGGACACTATCTATCCCATATGGCACATTTTCCAGGGGTTCTGACTCCCTAGGTCAAGGTCGACCTCAATTTTGACCCAGGTCCCCCTTTTTAATTTGAAAGTTTGTCGGCTGTTAAGGGTCATTAAAAGTTCATTTCCCGCTTCTGGGTCGGTTGTTTTGGGTTTCAAAGTGATGACTCTTAAATTATATTTAGTATAGGTCCTCTTCTAGGGGTATAGTTCTAATTGGAATTTAATTCTCCTATGTAGGCCTCTGATGCAGAGTGGGCAACTAGAAGCTTGTTTAAAGTCTCAAAATAGGGCAAGGTACCCTGGACCACCAACTTTGTGAAGGTAAAATGCTTGACACTTATCGTAAGGGTAGATAAAGGACTTGATTAAGGTTCTCTCAACCCTAAAACCCTAAGGGAAACCTAATCACTAGGTCTTATCAATCCTTCAACACCAACTACCTAGGTTGGTTTCACAAGCATAATAACCCTTAACACAAGAATACCCCCAAAATGACATAGAGGACCAGGGTTGACCTATGCATGTAGGTATGGTTTATTTAGGTCCCTATTGATTAGTTCCAATGGTTCTTTCACTCAAATGCAATCCATAAGGCATGGTTGCTTCACAAACCCAAGACTATGCTTGTAGCCATTTTCAGAGGGAAATTTGATCTCAAGTGAGATTATTCCACATGACTCTATGAAGTGATTGGGGATTCAAGAACCCTTTATGGCCTAAGAATTTGGAATAAATCCCTAGGAATTGGAAGTGAGAAAGAGACAGTGTAAAACACAAATTTGCTTCTATAATTAGCCCTAATTAGGCCTCCATTTACACTACAAGTGTCTACTAGATGAATCCAATGCAAAAAATAATGATTGGATCATGTGAGGGTGTACACAAATGACTTTTCCTTTGACTTAGGGCCTTCGGTCAATGCCCAAACTCAAATTATGACTGTTGTCCTTGTTAGCTCTTTTTCTTGCAACACTTACCTAATGATGACAGTATACCTTGTATACTCGAATGCAACCTCTTTTAGGCAAGATAAAGGCTAATTTCTAAGGATTGGATAATATCCTTCTTCATTTTTGAGCTCCACAAACTCAGGCAGGTTTTACCTTTTAAAGATTACTAATATCTCAGTCTATTTATTTGGTGGATTGTTTCATTCACTGGGTATGAACCAAAAACCTCACTATAACAACTTATAGAACAATTTAGAGATTGCAATGACTAGTTTGAAACAGAGTACTATAAGCTAGGCTATGGTTTTGAGAACATACACCAATGAGTTAAGGATTTTCATCCTTCTTCCTTTTGTTTTCAGGAGGGATAACCTAATGATTCACTCTCTAAAGAATCAACAAAGTGGACACTGTCCTGCTGACATAAGTCCTTGATGAATTCAGCTCATATATTTTAGTGACAAGTGTGTTTTAGAATAATTTTGAATGTTTTGAAATCTTAGATGATGATAGATTATCAGACCTAGGTCTAGATCAGTGCCAATCCTTTGGGTTACAGAGTCAAAAGCTTGAAGTTTCACATAAACAAAACACTGTAAGCTGCCTTAAAATCTACATGCAATTAGGATAAGTTGCCTTACAAATTATCTGATTACCTCTAAAATACTGTATCAAATCCTTAAATACTTATATGCTTCCTAAAACTACTCATAAAACTTAGTTCTTTACATGAAAGAAACTCACAAGTAATTAGATAGTCACCTTGTAACCAAAATGCTTCAGACTGCCTTACAATCTTACACATAAAAAAGCATACACAGGAAATAAAGAGACAATAATAAAGAAGAGTAAAATTGCACCGTATTTTATTGATGTAATCCTTCTTTCATACATAAGAAAAAGCTTTGAAGCTTGAAAGAACACATGCACAGATTTAGAAAGACTGATTCTTTACATTATATTTCATCATATTTTTTATACAACTCTCTTCTATATATATATAGGTCTTCAACCATATTTGAATCCCTTTAAAAAGGATGCTACAAGCCTTTGGATGGTCTCAGAAAATCTAACCCTAAAACTACAAAAGAGATAAAAAGAAAGAAAGGAAAGAAGCGGTGGAATGACCAAGTCAAAAAGATAGAAACAGATATTCTTTGTTCTTCTCCCAATCTAGCGACTTGAATCTGATAGTGTACATAGTAGATGGCAGCAGTTATGTCAAGTCTGGATGACCATGCTTTCATATTTACCTATATTCTCCTTTTGCAATAACTGTCCTCTTTATCTTCAATGGTGAGGTACCAAGTAGTCATCCCTATTCATCATCCAAAATTTCTTCTTCCACTGCTGGCTTCTTTTTCTTAGATGTAGTCATCACTTCCCATGCTTTCACTTCATCATCTGATGGCCACTTAAAGTCCTGAGTACTCTGTATTTGGACCTTTTGCCTGTCCCATCTCGCATCAGTGATATTTTTTATGTCTATTAGAAACTTATTAATGTCAGTTTCTGCCTTGAAAGCTTCGTCCATTATCTTATTGAACCCTTCTACATCAATATCAGTTCCTGAAATAAATGCCTCATTACTAGGCATTTTGTTGTCAAACTCACCCCTCCAGGCATCTAAGGCCTTCACTTGATCATCATCTCCTCTTAAGGAAGGTATAAATCTGTTAAAATCATCATAAAAGAGGCTTAACTTTACCTCAATTTGGTTCAATTTGCCTTTAAAGAATGAGAGAGAAATATTAACTCTTTTGATCTCATCTTTAACTTCAGTAACTATTTCTGGCAAATCTGATCTTAGGGATTGCAATGATGCTAGCTTCTCAAATAACTGCACCCTAGTAGATCACTTAGTAAAATAGGGGTTGACGATAGCCAAATACCCCATTACCTCTGTGTGCAAAGCTGGCAATTTGTTATAGGTATTAAGTATAACATCAGCTTTATCTTTCAAAATATCAATTCTATGTTGCAGCACACCTTTCAATGCTCTTAAAGCGATTGTATTTCCTTTCTCTTCCTCAGCCTTTTCCTCAACCACCTCTTCAGACTTTGCTTTGTCTTCAATTTGTAGGGGCTATGGCACATACATCACCTCAGGATTTGTTTCCAATTCTTCCATCAATTTCTTTATCATCAGATCCCTCCGATAAAGTTGCACTTGGCACATTTCTCTATCTTTCGCCAATGCACTAGTTTCTTCTACCAATGTGCTGCACCTTTCAGACAATTTTTTAGTTTTTTCTTCATTCAAGTGAGCCCAATGTGTCATGATTTGGGATATCTCCAAATCCCCTATATTTTTCATTGTCTAGACCATTTGATTTCCCACCATATTCTCCTGAATATTCACCACTTGGGGCTTTTGGTCTTTTGGGCACAGGCTCCACATTGCAAAGGCTTGAGACTTTGGGCTATACCCAAATCCTTTTATCACATCACCTATCTGCACTTCATTAGCCATCTTAAGGTCTGGTTGTTTCCTTATTTGATCAATAATGAAGGCGGATGCTAAATCCCAACCCTCAGCCAATAGTATTCCACTTCCTAATACTAATTTTCTGGCATCCTCTGGTGAAATATCCTTATTTTTAGGATCATAATTATGCAAAGCCATTAATGCCTCATTAGTTATGGTCTCTTTATCATCAATTGTCAGCTCTGCTCTAATTTGTTCTTTCTTGTACCATCTCAGGAAGTCTTTAAACTCCTCAGTTTTCACAAAATTATCATCATTTAAAAATTCATGTTGATGAATCAATCTCTCATCAATACAGGCCTGAAGGGGCATCTCAACCTCATCATCCAAATCAGGCTGTTGTTTCTTTCCTTCCCTAATGGCCTTTCTTAGGTTATGATCATATAACCTATTGCCAGGTACTAAGGCCTTAGCCTTATCTTTCTTCTTATTCTGCCCTTCAGTTGAAGGCTGACCTATCTCTAATTTCTGCCTCTTTGCAGTAGGTTCTTCTATATCATCTGGTTGGGTAGCAACTGTCAAATCTATAATGTGGCCCTCTGCTCCCTACAATTGTGGTATTTCAGAAACATCTTGTTGTGGTGGAGCATACCTAGTAGGACGTGCATAATCACTATCACTACTACTATTGTATTCAAATTCTGAATGATCAGGTGTCTGAGCACCTTTCTTGTCAAGAACTGTATCCAGTTGTTCTATAAGCACATAATAATTGTCTATCATGGCTTTAATCCTGTCAAAATATGGGAGGTCAGGGTAAAAACCCCCAAAAGCCAACCCATTCCTCTTTATTTGTGTCTCAAGTTTTAATAACTCTTGAATCCTTAATCTTCTTGTATGAATATCATCTTCATCCAAGAGATTCCTTGTTGCATCTTCTTCTATGCATTCACAATGGACATTAGTATTAGGGATTGTAGGAGTATACAATATCCTTACCCCTACCATAAAACCTTCTGGGTCAATGTATCTATAAGGGGCTGCCCCCATCCTGTATCTTTCCAACCATTGACCTCCTGCATCAATGGCACCCTTGCCAATTGTGAAGTTAGAAATCTTAAACTTCCTAGGGGTCAAAGTCCCCTTCTTATGTGGCACAAAATGTTCATTGTCTGTCAACAACAGTTGCCATATAAATTCTATTGCCGCCACCCTTGCTGGTGCATAATATGGTAATAGATGAGGTGGGTGAATGCACCCATATACCCTAATGACTGTGTAATTCTCTTCCAAAAAGAAGTCACCCCAATTATGCTTTCCATCCCAGCTATCTGTATACTCACATGGCCTAAGCAGTTGTATAAATTTTAATGGGATTCTTGTTCTGATGGTTCCCAAACTCTGTACTATGGGATACACAATCCAATTCTGAAAGGCACAATAATCACATTCCCTAGAAGTGTAATTCCAAACCTCGCCCAAAATTGGATAGGATTTGGTCCTGCTTGGTAGAATCTCTGAGGGACTAGGTTATTAACATCCATGATGACAAAATTGAAATGCAAAAGGAGATGCATAAGAACTGAGTAATGTAAAAACTTGGGCTTCTTCTCTTTTGGGTTCTTCATCCTCTTCTGTGTTGCAATGAAGCCCTCATGCATTTCATCTATGATGTGCTGAATATAATCATAACTGGTATTGGAGTGGACCTCTTGTAGGTCCAACACCATCATCAAAATTCTTGCATCAATCTTCTCCGCATCACCATCTATCCCCAGCACTCTACACAGGGCATAGGCAGCATACTTAATATAGAAGTGTAGATCCTTATAATAATATGGGCAGCTGCTGGACATAGGGTCTAAATACTTTCTCACTTCTTTTAACATATGTTTTAGCAACTGGCTCCTAGCAATCCCAGGCTTCAAAGTATACCTCTGTTGTTGCTTTTTCATGTCAATTATAGTAGACATGGTGTTGTATAAGCCGAAGGCTTGCATGAACAAATTTCTGTTCAAAATCAATAATGCAGTGCCATCATCCCTCCTGATGGTCTTAGAAAAAACATCATAATGGTTGGCTAGGTCTAAGAACAAGTCTACATCCAAGAAGACATCAGGAACAATTAACCTGGCTAAACCACAGGTCCAAGGGTTTGATACTGGGATGGCCTTGTCAAATTTTTTGTAAAAATAGTTGAAGAGAGAAAAACCTGTTGTTCCTGGAGTAACAACATCCCAAATATCTCTATATTCATCAATGTGCACATTTGCATTAACCTTCTTATTTTGTGTCAAACCAGGAAGGAGACAGAGGAATTCTTCTGAGTAATTCACTTTTCCCTTTGCCTCATCCTCCACCCTCTCACTCTTGCCGCTGGTTGAAGCTACACTCACCGCTCTGCTCATGTTTTCAGTGCTTGAATCTCCTTTTCTTTACCGGTATTGAAACAAATCTATCATCGAGACTCACAGACTGTCTTGCGCACAATTTTGGAAAGAATGAATTTCTAAATCACAGAAAACTCTGCAAATCTTTGAATTTTACTCTATTTTGGCAACTGAACTCATTAAGCTTAGAAACTCTGAAAGAAAGGTGAATGTACATGAACAAGCAATCATCTCCTTATAGTAACCGTTCAAAGTACATAGCTCATGATTCTCAGGACATCAATTCTGTCTTTAATTCCACATACTGTGAACATAATTAAAAACCTAGCCGTAGTTCCCTGAGTGTGATAGGAAAATCAAATTTGTAAAACTAAATCCTCGGCTAAACCTTATAAAATTCAAATGAGCTAAGATGTCACCCTGGGATTGGCCCTCTGTCATACATCTCAGCTACCCTTTTTCTACACAGTAATCAAAATCTGGAAATCTGATTGGCCGCCGAATAATTCATACTGACATATTTAATACTGGCACCCTTTTTCAAAAATTAGCATTAAGCGACAAGGCGACTGCATTCATTTTCTTTGTTGCTGACCACAATCCTTAACCTGTGATTTATCCGGAGACATGGTGACTGTGCAACTTACTTACCCTTACTAACCACAGTCAATATTTAGCGACCACGCGACATAAGGGAATCAAAGTCGCGAATGGTTATCACTAACCCATGTTCTTTTACGAGACTATGTGACTAACAGTTAGTGTTAGCTTCTGCAGTTATTTCTTAGTCGCCAAATATTATCTTTTTTCTGCTAGACTGCGTGACAACCCTTAGTTGCCTGATCGCTGAATGCCAAAAAACTTCATCTCACAACTACCCGACATACCCTTAGCCGCTGTGTCGTGAGGAATTTTCTCAGGGTCTTTTATTCTCAGACTTGGCGACTACTGTAGGATCTTTTCATAATTTCATCTGACGGCTGTCGCTTAATCGCCAAGTAACTTATCATACCTTTAAAACATTCCGAGACCCTGCGACTAACAGTTACCCTTAAGTAGTCTCGTAGTCGCTGAATACACTTATACCTTTAAGCGATCATTCTAAAAACCATTTGCCTCCTAACAGATGTCTCATTCTGATTTGAAACCTGGGTTATCTGGCGACAACTCGACTATGCTTTATCCAAACCGTAAAAGGTTAGTCGCAAAGTCTCGACAGTTTCAACTTAACCGGCCTCTTTTCTGGAGACTGCACGACTAAAGGCTTTGAATCATACTTTTTATTATACTCATTTAGCGATTATGTGACAAAAGCTAATCATGATGTCTCTTAATAAAATCTTAACTATGGAAAAAATCTTGCGACCACCCGACTCATCTGTGGGCCCACTGACATATTACTGCGCTATTCAAATGATTTCGCGATTACGCGACATAAAGCAAATCGCAAAGTATGGGAAAGAACAGGGAATATTCTATTTTTACATGAGACTACGCGACACAGGCTAATCGCTAAGTCGGGAAGACAATGGAATATTCTATTTTAAGTTATGCGACTAAGTGATTAGAAGAGGACTCATGACTTAAGTGAGACAAAAAGTAATTGAGAAATATAAGCGAACAATGCCTTAGGGTTTTTCTTCAAATTTTGGACATTGAAAAAGAGCTAAGGTTTAAGACTTTTGAATATTTTTATAGGTTTTAGGCTTTTAGACATGAAAACATGAAAACCTGGAGAGGGAAGACCACAGAACCGAGGAAAAAGAAGGCAAAACCTGGAATACAACCAACAGTCCTGATTCTGGATAGGTGCATACATGTGAATATACACCTAGGGCATCACTCCATTGTCATTTCCATAAAACTTGAAGAACCTATCTTGTAGAATATTGAAAGGCATCATAAGAACAAGCTTTCCACCAAGGTTCATTGAATTACCATGGTGGAAAGTGGAAATACACTTAATTTCCTAAGAAACTCTGAATTAAGGCCTACAATTCAGGCAGTGAGTTTGTAAATTGGATAACTTTAAAAAAAACAATCAATCAGGACATGAGACCAAAACCAAATGGAATAAAATTCATACCCCTAACTCCTGGTGTCAGACTCACATTCCCCTCTCTCTGTACCCAACCATAGACGATGACTGTTTCCTTCAGAATGCAAGAAAATGGTTATCTTTATTGATTTCAAAATGCCAAAGTACATCATCAACCTACCACCTACCTGAAATGGATATTGTAGGCTCTCCCAATGGTTACATGACAAGTTTGAACCAACTTGACCGTTTGGGAGTTGGTTTTTGAAAATTTGTTAAGTTTGCTCAAAAGTTGCTTGACAACTTTTGAGCAACTTTTACGTTTTTTGCACTTTTGCAAATCTAGTGACCAAATTTGGTCAATATGTTATTTTGGTGATCCCTAGTGGATCCAAACACTAAAAAATAAAAAATAACCTATATCTAGGGTTTGGGATCATAAATGACTCATAGTGACCCAAGGGCTCATAATGTGCCAATCTTGGTAGTATGGCCTTACATATTGATCCAGTGTCTAACCCAATGTCCTAGCATTTGTAAAGGCCTCTTAGGACCTTGAGAGAACCCCTAGGGTCCATAGGAATAGTTGGTTTAGTTTTGGTGCTCCTGCACCATACTCCCCATAAGATTTGAACTCAAGTTCCCACTTGAGGATAGTTGGTCAACAGTGGCTCCATGTTGTTTGATCTAGTCCTCTGTCATCCAGGTAGAATCTATTATAGGGAGTCCTTTCCATTTTACTAAGTAATGCATGTACTTGTTATTTCTTATCTGCTTCAAGACTTTGGTTTCCAAAATGGTGTCTAGTTCCACTTGCTTGCTTGGTGGGAGATCTGTTACATAGTCTCCAGCATCTTCAACCTGTGATCCCTGCAGATTGACAATGTCTGCAACACACTTGTAAGGGGTGAGGTCTGCAATATTAAAAATGGGAGAAATCAATAAGGTAGGAGGCAAGGATATCTCATAAGAATTTTCACCCATCTTGGTGAGGATTGTGCAAGGACCAATATTCTTCATGTGCAACTTGGAATAGCTACCTTTAGGGAGTCTCTCCTTCCTTAGGTATACCCATACCTTATCTCCAACTTTGAAGTGAACTTCTCTTCTCCTCTTATCTGCTTGTGTTTTGTACTTCATAGTTGCTTGTTGTAGTGATTCTTTTACCTCTGTCTGCACTTTAGAGATTAGTTTGGCTAACTCCTCTCCTTGTGCACTCACTTTGAAATCAGATGGTAACTCTGCTAGATCCAATGGAACTTTAGGATGAATTCCATATACTGTTTGAAATGGTGTCTTTCTGGTGGACCTATTCATGGATTCATTGAATGCAAATTCTTCCTAGGGTAGGATCATGTCCCAACTTTGTGCATACTGTTTGGTTAAGCATCTCAAGAGGTTACCAAGTGATCTATTTATCACCTCCATTTGTCCATCTATTTGAGGGTGGTATGCTGAACTATAATTCAGAATTGTGCCCAACTTTTTGAAGAGTGTTCTCCAAAAGTGACCCTAAAATTTGACATCTCTATTAGACACTATTTTTTTTGGTAGGCCATGTATCCTAACCACTTCCTTAAAGAATAAATGTGCTATATGAGAGGCATCATTTGTGCTCTTGCAAGGGACAAAGTGCACCATTTTACTAAATCTGTCCACTATTACAAAAACACTATCATAACCCTGCTTTATCCTTGACAAACCCATAACAAAATCCATAGAAATTGATTCCCATGGCCTAGAGGGAATTGGTAGGGGTTGATACAATCATCAGTTAGTGTATACACCCTTTACTTGCTGGCAAATAGTACAAGACTCAACAAATTTCTTGATTTCATTCCCCATCTTAGGCCAAAAAAAACTTCTTTTTACTAATTCAGTGGTCTTATCTATGCCAAAATGTCCTCCTAAGCCACCACAATGTTTTTCCTCAATAATATTTGTTCTCATGGAACATTTAGGGATGCACAATTGGGCTCCTTTAAATTCAAAAAATTTAGCATGGTATTTGCCAACCATTTTGGTGCATACCTCAAAAGCTTCTCCAAATTCTGTATCATCTGCATATAGGTGTTTTAGGGAGTCAATCCCTACACTCTAAAGTTGCACTTCCTCAACTAATCCAACCCTTCTACTTAGGGCATCAGCCACTTTTTTGGCCACTCCTTTTTTGTGTTTTGTGTTGAAGGTGTACGCTTGAAACTGCTCCATCCACTTAATGTGTTTGACTCCAAGCTTCTCCTGGTTGTTTAGAAAACTTAAAGCATGGTTATCAGTATAAACAATGAATTATTTAGGGAGTAAATAGTGCCTCCACTTTTTCAAGGCTTGTACCTCCTTTTGGCATCATTCAATTTTTCTGAGAAAAATGCTATAGCCTTACCTTCTTGGCTCAATACTGCACCTATGGCCAAGTTGCTTGCATCTGTTTCAACTGTGAATACTTTGTTGAAGTCAGGGAGTACCAAGATTGGGTATTGTGCAACTCTATTTTTGAGATATTGGAAAGCATCTGCTGCCTCCTTAGTCCACTCAAATCTGGTCTTCTTTCCACCTTTTATTGTATCCAACATGGGAGCACACACATGGCTAAAATTCTTTATAAATTTCCTATAAAAAGTTGCTAAACCATGAAAACTTCTCACATCACCTTGGTTCCTTGGTGGAGACCAGTTGATTATTATTGCAACCTTCTCTAGATCCATTTTGAGAGTGCCTTGGGAAATGACAAAACCTAAGAAGATGAGTTCCTTTTTCATAAATATGCATTTTTCCAAGTTAATCACTAACTTGTGCTAATGGAGTCTCTTCAAAACATGTTCAAGGTGTTCCTCTCTACTATGAATGAAAATTAGAATGTCATCTAAGTAAATGACCACAAACTTGCCAATAAAATCAATAAAAATCTCATTCATTAATCTCATGAATGTACTAGGAGCATTACTCAAGCCAAATGGCATAACAAGCCACTCAAACAATCCCTCAGTTGTTTTAAATGTTGTCTTCCACTCATATCCTGGTTTAATTCTGATTTGATGGTATCCTAATTTGAAATCAATCTTGGTGAAGTAGTAAGCAGTGCCTAGTTGGTCCAGAAGATCTTCCATTCTTAGAATGGGGAACCTATATCTTATTGTTATCTTGTTTAGGGCCCTACTGTCAGTGCACAATCTCCATTTACCATCCTTTTTAGGAGCCAAAACTGAAGGGACAACACATGGACTGAGACTCTTTTGGATGATTCCCTTCCCTAGCAATTCATTCACTTGTCTTGCTATCTCAACATGTTGCACTGGAGTCATTTTGTATGGGGATTTCTTGGGCAAAGAGGATCCAGGTATCAAGTCAATTTGGTGACTAATGTCTCTGATGGGAGGGAGGGTTGTGGGTAGGTCACTAACAGTGACAACACTATATTTTATCAGTAACTTCTGAACTTCATTTGGTATAGGATCATCCTTATCAGACCTTACATTATGCTTAGGCTTGGATATTAAGACATATGCTTCAATTTCAAATTCTTTCAAAACTTTAAACATTTCTTTCTCCCCCATGGCTATGACAGTTGGTTCTTTCTCAGTCTTGTTATCAGGTAGGGGTTTCATGGTGAATGTTTTCCCATCCTTGGTGATAGAGTAGGTATTTTCCCTACAATGATGAGTGGCATCAACATCATACTACCAAGGTCTGCATAAAATAATGTGGGATGCATCCATCTCCACAACATCACAAAGAACTTTGTCTTTAAAGTCTGCTATTGAAAACTCTATCCATGCTTGTTCAATGACTAAGGTTTGTTGACCCTTTTTTATCCAAGACACATGGTAAGGGAAAGGATGAGGTTTCTTAGGGAGGTTTAACTTATGTACCATTCCACAAGAAACAATATTTTCAGTTGAGCTAGAATCTATAAGTAATTGACATACCTTTCCATTGCATTTGATCTTTGTCCAGAAGAGATTCTTTCTTTGAGGAGGTTCTTGGCTTTGTGGAACTTGGAGGAAGACTTGTCTCATCATCAAGCATTGTCCTTCCTCTGGTTCTAGGTCCATTTCATTTGCATTGTCTTCTTGCTTGTCCTCTTGAATGAGTTGTGCCCTCCTTTCTCCATGATTGTTATTGTTCCTCTTTTCAGGGCATCTCCCTGCATGGTGCCCCAACTGATTACAATAGTAACACATTAGTGGCCCATTTCCTCTTCTTGTGTTTGTTCTTCCCCTATTGAAGGGTCTTCTCCCTCTATAGTTACCTCTGGAGTTTGTATCACTATTTTCTTTATCTCCTTGTTTAGGGGTCATGTTGTTATTACCACTGTATTGCCCTCTATTCCAAGAGGTTCCTCTACCCCTAAAGTTCTTCCCACTGTCATTACTCTTTCCCTTTCCAAATTCCTGCTTTCTTTTCCACTTTTCCTCTACCTTGAGTTCCATTTGATAGCACTTTTTTACTGTAGTAGGGCAGTGTAGGCTAAGTTCCTCTTGAATGGATACTTTGAGCCCATTCATATATCTTGCCAATTTCTCTTCTTCATCTTCTACCATGTTTGTCTTCATACACAATTTTAGGAACTCCTCAGTATATAGGCCTACATCCATATCCTTTTGTTTTAGACTTTTCTTCCTCCTATGGAGTTGAACCCCATAGTCTTCAGGCACATAGGTCTCCTTGACCAATGCAACCATTCTATTCCATGAAGAGATCATACTCTTTCCATTCTTCACCCTCTCTGTTTGGATGAAGTTCCACCAAGTTAGGGCTGCTCCCTTCAACTTGGATCTTTCCATTTTCACCCTTTTCTTCTCAAGGATGTCCTCACACTCAAAAAACTTGTTAAAGCCTCTATCCAATCCAAGGCCAAGTCTGCATTCATCTTTCCATTAAAAGTTGGCAAATCCAACTTCTCATCCATGGTTCTTCTCCCCATATATTTCAAGGTATCTATGAAAGGTCTCTGGTCTACAGGAATGTTCACATCCTGATCAGGGTTGTCACTCTGTGACTCACTCCCCTCTTCACCACCATAAGTGTCTCCTTTACCCTTCTCTACCTTGTTCTCCAACTCTTGGATTCTTCTTGTTAAGGCTGCATTTTCTGCCCTCTGTTCTCTCACCATCTTTGCCAATTCTATGTTTGTAACCCTTGAAGGGACATCTTCATCCTCAGGAGAAGACATAGCTCTGATACCACTTGATGTAGAGTGGGCAACTGGAACCTTGTTTGAGGTCTCAAAATAGGGCAAGGTACCCTAGACCACCAACTTTGTGAAGGTAAAATTCTTGACACTTATCACAAGTGTAGAATAAGGACTTGATTAAGGTTCTCTCAACCCCAAAATGCCAAGGGCAATCTAATCACTAGGTCTTATTAATCCTTCAACACCGACTACCTAGGTTGGTTTCACAAGCATAATGACCCTTAACACAAGAATACCCCCCAAAATGACATATAGGACCAGGGGTGACCTATGCTTGTAGGTATGGTCTATTTAGGTCCCTATTAAGTAGTTCCAATGGTTCTTTCACTCAAATGCAATCCATAAGGCATGGTTTCTTCACAAACCCAAGACTATGCTTGTAGCCATTTTCAGAGGGAAATTTGATCTCAAGTGAGATTCTTCCACATGACTCTATGAAAAAATTTGGGATTCAAGAACCCTTTATGGCCTAATACTTTGGACTAAAGCCCTAGGAATTGGAAGTGAGAAAGAGACAGTGTAAAACACAAATTTGCTTCTGTAATTAGCCCTAATTAGGCCTCCATTTACCCTACAAGTGTCTACTAGATGCATCCAATGCAAAAAATAATGATTTTATCATGTGAGGGTGTACACAAATGACTCTTCCTCCAACTTAGGGCCTCTGGTCAATCCCCAAACTCAAATTATGAATGTTGTCCTAATTCTAGATAGGTGCATACATGTGAATATACACCTAGGGCATCACTCCATTGCCATTTTCCTGAAAATTAAAGAACCTATCTTGAAAAATATTGAAAAGCATCATAAGAAAAAGCTTTCCACCAAGGGTCATTGAATTCCCATGGTGGAAAGTGGAAATACACTTAATTTCCTAAGAAACCCTGAATTAGGGCCTATAATTTAGGCAGTGAGTTTGTAAATTGGATAACTTTCAAAAAAAAATTGATCAGGACATGAGACCAAAACCAAATGGAATAAAATTCATACTCCTAACTCCTGGTGTCAGACTCACATGCCCCTCTCTCCGTACATGACCATACACGGTGATTGTTTCCTTCAGAATGCAAGAAAATAGTTATCTTTATTGATTTCAAAATGCCAAAGTACATCATCAACCTACCACCCACTTGAAAGGGCTATTGTAGGATCTCCCAATGGTTACATGACAAGTTTGAACCAACTTTTACCATTTGGGAGTTGGTTTTTGAAAATTTGTTAAGTTTGCTCAAAAGTTGCTTGACAACTTTTGAGCAACTTTTACATTTTTTGCACTTTTGCAAATCTAGTGACCAAATTTGGTCAAGATGTTATTTTGGTGAACCCTAGGGGATCCAAACACTAAAAAATCAAAAATTACCTATATCTATGGTTTGGGATAATAAATGACTCATATTGACCTAAGGGCTCATAATGTGCCAATCTTGGTAGTATGGCCTTACATGTTGATCCAGTGTCTAACCCAATGTCCTAGCATTTTTAAAGGCCTCTTAGGACCTTGAGAGAACCCCTAGGGTCCATAGGAATAGTTGGTTCAGTTTGGGTGCTCCTACACCAGCCTCTCTATAATATTGTGCCCTAGATTCATATATAAGGAAGTTTTCTCCTCTCATTTTCTCTAACCATAAACTAAGTGAAATATAAGTAAAGCACAAAAGAATTGTATATGTTCCCAAGCTTTCAAGGTTCAATCAATGTTTTCAAGTCTTTCTCTCAAGCATTTAAGTTCTCCATTGAAGATCAAGGATTTGAGCATTCAAGACTTTGAAGGGATTTGGTTCAAGCATTCTAGATTCATCATTCAAGCCCTAGATCTATCCATCATGGTCGTGTGATCTTCCTTCAAGATCCTTTATGCATCCTCAAGAATCATTCATTCTCTCTTTAAGGTGGATTCCAAGCATATAATAATGGAGGTTTATGGTTTCTAATATTGATTCCAAGCTTTCATATTTACATACTTGTTTACGTTCGAAATACAATTGTATATCTATTGAATATCATAGCTTCATTATAAGATCTACTTCTAATACTTGTTAGCATTCTTTATTTCAATTATTTATTTCAAGGTTTATTCCTAAATTGGGGTTTGACTAAGGAAAAACCCTCCCCCTAACAAACAAACCATTTTTCTTGCAGGGACAGGTTCAGAACAGTGAGTTGGAGTGCAAATTTGGATACCCTTTTCGGCAAACTATCAGGATCTGGAAACAAAATTTCTATCAGACTGTGTAGGCCAGAATCTAAAATTCTGGGTCAAAATCAACATTCAATTCTGGTTCAGAATCGACATTTTGTTCAGGGTCAAAATCAAAACTTCTGGGTTAGAAATAGAAATTTTGGGTCAAAGGTGACATTGACTTGAGGGTCAAAATCGAAACTGAGCCAGATCGGAAAAAGATTTTTGGGTTTTTTTCTATCTCTGCGTTTCTATTCCAGATCTGGTTGCAGATTTTCCAGAAACTTAGTGCAGACCACCGAAAACAACATTCTTCAGATCTGTAGCATTTTGAGGTTAGAACTTTTCTCCTATTCATTTCAATTAAAGTTTTTAATCTTCCTAAATCTATCACACATTCTTTTCTATAAAACAGAATCTAAGGTCTTCCTCTTTGCTCTCATTTCCAATTGATTGATTTACTTATGCATTGATCCTTCCTTTGGGGTTAATCAATTTGGATCCTTCCTTTGTGTATTTTAGGTTAAAAGGAATATCTTATATTCCCCATACATTTCTTATCTTATATTTGTATGCACCCTAAAATGGTCGCCTAGACTTTGGGCCCCATTTTATCATTTTATCATTTTATCAAATTTCCTAAATCAATGCTTTGCAACATTTTCAATTCAAATCATTTTCCTTGATCAAATTGTAATTAATTCATTTATTTCAATATTTCCTAAGGTTTGATCATTTTTATTTAATTAAAAGATTTAATCTCCCTTTTAATTAAATTAAATTCATCTCATTTAATTAAAAAATTTAATCTCCCTTTTAATTAAATTCCTCTTATTTAATTAAATTCAATTTCCCCCATTTAATTAAATAAAATTCTTCTAATTTATTTAATTGAAAGAAAACCCCTCTTTT
>MU226368.1:388799-403336 GCA_018584345.1 Thuja plicata | reverse complement strand
TCAAATTGTAATTAATTCATTTATTTCAATATTTCCTAAGGTTTGATCATTTTTATTTAATTAAAATATTTAATCTCCCTTTTAATTAAATAAAATTCATCTCATTTAATTAAAAGATTTAATCTCCATTTTAATTAAATTCCTCTTATTTAATTAAATTCAATTTCCCCCATTTAATTAAATAACATTCTTCTAATTTATTGCTCTTTTGGATTATGTGAAGAATTGGGTAGATGATACCCCATTTACTAATTTTCCTAATCCTAATTCTATCATTTCTAATCTAGTTCCTAATCCTCCTAATCCTCATCCTATCCTTCCTAATCCAATTCATAATATTCCTATTCCTATTTCTCCATCTTCTATCCCTAGTTCTTCCCACACTTATGATGGGGCTCAAGCTAGGGTTCATGATGCAGATGTTCAAGAATTCTTTCATTTACCTTCCCCTTCTTATCCAATCCATGAAGATATTAAAGGGAAGAACAAAGAAACCTCTTCTAAAACTATCACTACACCATACAAAACATTTTCTCATGACCACCATAAATAATCACCTTCTGTAGAAGCTTTACAAGATATGTACACTATCGGATACACTATGGTGGATAAACAAGGCTATAAGGGTTTAGGACACAGTGTTAATGAACATGGCATTAAAAAATCAATTCATTTATCCCCTAAACAAGATATGCATGGTATAGGTTTCCCGCCTCTTCAAATCAAGGTGGTTGATCTTAACCATCATCCTCCTCTTCATGTTCTTCTTGCAACACCTTCCTTAGATCACCCGGATACTCCTCAAGATGTGGCTAAGAAAGTGTATGTTTAGTTAATGAATTATAAGAAATAAATCTTCAAACCCATACCAAAAAATGCTCTCTCTAAATACAAATGTCCTTTCCACTATGGTAATGCACATTTACTTGTTGATTGTGTGCATTTAAAGCTATATGTTAGAGAAAGAGTTGCTCTAGGAATTATATCTCATTCCTGTGCAGTATTACAATTTCTTCATAATTTTGATATAGGGCATTCCCCTCGTTCTTCTATAAATTAGAACATTTTTCTCCTCTTGTCTCTTAACTAGGGGGGAAGAGGTATTTCCTTCCAATCTTTTAGGATCCATTATGCTCTTAGCATATATTTTGTCGTGATCTTAATCGGTTATTCTTTCTATATTCTATCCCTATGATTTTGTATTACATACTTCCTTCACTCATAATCATTCATGATATCTTTTCTAGGACATTTGTTTTGTAAAGATATATCTTTGTTACAAACATCTCTTGATATAATTTGGTATATCCCTTGCTTTCATTCCTGGGGGGAAAGGTATTTTCCTTCTTCCTCTATCTAAGGATATACTTTCCTTAGCTTAGTGGCATTTTTTTATTCTACAACACTATTTCCTTATAAAGATTTATGTTTTGGGCTATGGATAGCCTCTTATATGAGAGGTGATTGTCCTAGGTCATCACCTCTTTTTTATTTTGCAAATCATGTTCTTTATAAAATCTTGCTCTTTCTTTGGGTTAAAGTTGGCTTCCTTCATTCAAAGATTCCACTTCCTCTTGATTGCAGGGGGCTTGATGATCGAATCTTTGGTCCCTCTTTTCTTTTCTTTGGAAGATGACATTTTATCCTAAGCACTCCTCTACGGTGGGGGTCTTGCTGATAAGATATCTTCCTCTTTGAGAATCCTTTTTCCATATATGACATATCCATTTCATGATTATCTATGTTCTTAAAGGTGAGGGTTAATACTCTTTGCTAAGGATATAGTGTATATTGTTGTTAAACTAGATATCTCCTTACCTTGTGAAGTAGGTATCCTCTTTCTCTTCCTTATCTTGCCTAGTAGGTAGTCATGATAAGGAGGGGGGGATATATAGGGTCTCCCTTATACTATAGTTTACATTTTACAACATGCTAAATCCTCGGAAGGTAACACACATAAGTTTCTAAATCCTGAAGAGACACACATTTTTATTTTTATTTTTATTTTTGCTAAATCCTCAGAAGGTAATGCACATAAGTTTCTAAATCCTGAAGAGATACACATTTTCCAATATGCTAAATCTTTGGAAGGTAACACACATAAGTTGCTAAATCCTGAAGAGACACACATTTTTATTTTTGCTAAATCCTTGGAAGGTAACGCACATAAGTTTCTAAATCTTGAAGAGCTACATATTTTCCAATATGCTAAATCCTTGGAAGGTAACACACATAAGTTGCTAAATCCTGAAAAGACACACATTTTATATTGCATAGTGATACAAGAATGTGGATCTATGTGTATTCCAAAAGTCATCAGAAGACACATTACAATTACAAAGCATAGTTCATGGGTGAACCTATTGGGCTCTCCCTCCTTGGTGATTCTTGGTAAGGTGGGCATCTTACTAGGTGAGGTAATCACTTTCTCTTTCCTCTCTTTCACTTTCATGCTAGTAGGATTAGATCATGAAGCTATGCTATTTATAGTGTTGCTCTTGTCTTTCTCATGTAGTCATGTGTGCTTTCTATGATTAATTTCTCTTTGCTTTCATATCTTTGTGCATGTATGTTGAGTTAGAATCCTTGGTCTGGGGGCTCATGTCCTCGACTAAGTGGTGTTTTACCTCGTTGTGATCCACTGGAGTCTTTCTTCTAACTTTACCACAAGTATGTTCGATTTCCATACTCCCGCTAAACTGGAGGCTTAATGTATCATCTTAACATGGAAGCACTTCCATGTTAAGAATGTTTAGCCCTCCTTAGGGGGTGTTTTTTTCCATCATCATATTGTCCCCTCATTTCTGTACTCTCTCCTACTTTTGTGCCTGTTTGGGACCCTGATTGGGCCTCTCCGAACACTATCTATCCCATCTGGCACATTTTCCAGCGGTTCTGACTCCCTAGGTCAAGGTCAACCTCAACCTTGACCTAGGTCAAGGTCAACCTTGATCTTGACCCAGGTACCCCTTTTCAATTTGAAAGTTTGTCAGGTGTTGGGGGTCATTAAAAGTTCATTTCCCGCTTCTGGGTCGGCTATTTTGGGTTCTGAAGAGACGACTCTTAAATTATATTTAGTATAGGTCCTCTTCTAGGGGTATAGGTCTAATTGGAAATTAATTATCCTATGTAGGCCTCTCTAGAATATTGTGCCCTGGATTCATATATAAGGAAGTTTTTTCCTCTTATTTTCTCTAACCATCAACTAAGTGAAATATAAGTAAAGCATGAAAGAATTCTATATGTTCCCAAGATTTCAAGGTTTTCAAGTCTTCCTCTCAAGAATTGAAGTTCTCCATTTAAGATCAAGGATTGAAGCATTCAAGACTTTGAAGGGATTTGGTTCAAGCATCCAAGATTCATCATTCAAGCCCTAGATCTATCCATCATGGTGGTGTGATCTTCCTTCAAGATCCTTTGTGCATCCTCAAGATTCATTCATTCTCTCTTCAAGGTGGATTCCAAGCATATAATATTGGAGGTTTATGGTTTAGAATATTGAGTCCAAGCTTTCATATTTACATACTTGTTTACATTCGAAATACAATTGTATATCTATTGAATATCATAGCTTCATTATTAGATCTACTTCTACTACTAGCTAGCATTCTTTATTTAAATTATTGATTTCAAGGTTAATTCCTAAATCAGGGTTTGACTAAGGCAAACCCCTCCCCCCAACAAACAAACCATTTTTCTTACAGGGACAGGTTCAGAACAGGGAGTTGGAGTGCAGATTCAGATACCCTTTTCGGCAAACTATCAGGATTTGGAAACATAATTTCTATCAGAGTGCGCAGGTTAGAATCATAAATTCTAGGTCATAATCGACATTCAATTCTGGGTCATAATCAACATTTTGTTCAGGGTCAGAATCGGAACTTCTGGGTCAGAATCAGAAATTTTGGGTCAAAGGTGATATTGACTTGAGGGTCAAAATCAAAACTGAGCTAGATCGGAAAATGATTTCTGGGTTTTGTCCATCTCTGCATTTCTATTCCAGATCCGGTTGCAAATTTTCTAGAAACTTAGTGCAGACCCCCCAAAAAAAACATTCTTTAGATCTGTAGCATTTTGAGGTTAGTACTTTTCTCCTATTCATTTCAATTAAAGTTTTTAATCTTCCTAAATCTATCACACATTCTTTTCTATAAAACAGAATCTAAGGTCTTCCTCTTTACTCTCATTTCCAATCGATTGACTCATTTATGCATTGATCCTTCCTTTGGGGTTAATCAATTTGGATACTTCCTTTGTGTATTTGAGGTTAAAAGGAACATCTTATATTTCCCACACATTTCTTATCTTATATTACATATCAAATCCTTACATTTTGTTGACCTCTATTTCTTATGTCACAGGTACTAGTGTCCATGTCTTGTTCTTCTTGCTATGTTCTATTTCTTCATTCATAACACTTACTCATTCTTCATTTTCAAGTGCAGTTTTAACAGATTTAGGCTCAAAATCATAAATTAAACATCTAGTGTTTAGTGACTTACTTCTTGTTCTCATTCCAGCCTTCTTGTCTCCTATGATCTGGTTCTGTGGATGATGTCTTTTGACATACTTGGCAAGTTTCAGTTAAGCTCTTTGTCCATCATTCTGATCATCATCTTGACCTTCATTCTGATCTCCATTGCTTGGAACATCATCTTGAGTATTTTTCTAATTTTTGGTAATTACAGCCTGATGCTCGGGTGTAATGTTCTGTTGCTCGGGAGTGATACACTGTTGTTCGGGTAGAGTGTCAGGTTTTTCAGTGTAAACAAACCTGTTGTAGTCTTCTTGTTCTTTTCTACTTTCCTTATCATTCTTCTCTGCAAATTCATCTATTCTTACATTTGCACTTTCAATGATCTTGTTAGAGGACTTGTTAAGACATTTATAAGCCTTGCTTTTGGTGGAATACCCTAGAAAGATACCTTCGTCACTTTTGGAGTCAAGCTTTCCATTTTTATCATCTTTCAAAATATAACATTGACTACCAAAAATTCTGAAGTAACTTACATTGGGTGTGTAACCATACCATAGCTCATAGGGTGTCTTCTTTGTGTCCTTCAATTGTACTTTGTTCAATGTGTAGATAGCAGTACTGACAACTTCCCTCTAGAATGTTTGAGTGATGCTTTTCTCAATCATCAGTTTTCTTGCACAATCAATAATGGATTTGTTTCTCCTTTCAGCAATCTCATTTTGCTGTGGTGTTCTTGGTCCGAAAACCGGTCTTTTGATTCCATGCTCATTACAGAAGTTAGTGAATTCATCTGAAATAAATTCCCCTCCTCCATATGATCTTAAGCATTTAAATTCCTTACCACTTTGTTTTTCTACCATAGCCTTATACCATTTAAACATATTGAATGCTTCTGATTTATCTTTTAAGAACATAACTATCATAATTTTAGAATAATCATCTATAAAGAGAATGAAATACCTATCACCATAGTAACTCTTTGTCCTCATGGGTCCACATAAATCAGTATGGACTAATTATTGAATTGCATTAGATGTATGGGCTTTACTCTTGAAACTAGACTTTGTCATTTTACCTTTTTGACAATTCTTACACATGATATGTTCAGGCTTTGACATGCTCGGTAAGCCTCTTACTTTCCTTTTATTGCTTATTTTACTCATGTTTTCAAAATTCACATGACATAATCTCTCATGCCACAACCATATGTCTTCGTTTCTAGCCATTAAACAAGTGGTGTTAATGTTATCAAGATAGAAAAAGTTACCTTTTGTGTGTTCACCAGTTCCGATCAACCTTCATGATTCATTGAAGATCTTTGCCTTCTTATTTTCAAATGCTACTTGGTGACCTGTGTTATCCAACTGTGAAACACTCAATAGATTATAATTAAGTCCTTTTACCCAGTATGCATTTTCACATTTGATCAGGTTATTCAACATTATGGTTCCTTTACCTTTAACTAGACAAGGTGTGTCATTACCCATTCTTACTGATCCACCATTATAGTATTCAAAAGTTTCAAACTTTTGTTTATCGCCGGCCATGTGATGAGTGCAGCCACTATCTATAATCCAGACATCATTCTTACTAACCTTAGATATGTGCAGTCTCTACATACCTTTCTTCTTCTTCGTCTGAATCATCCTTCATGGCTACAAATACCATCTCAATACCTTCATCAGATTTGGTGTCAGTATCATTAGATTTGTTCTCAGCCAGGTAACAAGCTTTCTTTCCTTTTTCCTTGTAGTCTCGGGTATCTCTTTTGTCAGATTGTCAGTTGCTTTGGTAATCTCTATTATCACCTCAGTCAAACTTATTTTCATATGTTCTATCATTACTTCTGTTAGGACATCTTGCAGCAAAGTGTCCAACCTATTTACAATTAAAACATACAAGTGGTAATTTACCTTTGTATCCACCTTTGCTTCTCTGCAATCTTCTAGCCATTAGTGCTTCAATCTCATCAAGATCTTGGTCATCACTATCACTTTCACTACCATTCCTCATTGTGTTTTTATGACTTGATTTACTTATTTTCAAAGAATATTTGAATGCAGGCTCTATAGATGGTAAGACACTATTATCAAAGTTATTCATCTCAAATGAAATCAGTCTACCAATCAGACTATCTAGAGTAACAATATTGTTTGCAACTACTCTCATTTCTTGTAAAGTAGATACTCTAATAGCATAGACAAGCAGTAAGGTTCTTAGGATTTTACTTACTACTGTCTCTTCTTCAAGTACACCTCCAACTCCTTGGATAGCATTGAATATCTCTTTTATTCTGCAGCTATATTGAGTGATATTTTCTCCTTTCATCCTTAGATAATCAAACCTCCCTCTTAGGCTTTCTACCTTGGCTCTTAGTACATTAGCATCTCCTCCATGTACCAGCTTCAATTTATCCCACATTTGCTTTGCAGAGGTGTAGGTTTTGACATCTTCAAACTCAACATCGAAGAGTGAGGAAGAAAGTTCTATCATCATGCAATTGTGCTCATGCTTTTCTCTCAATTTATCTAGTGTGTGAGGTCCTATAGGCAACACATATTTAGTATCTAAGTATTGAACAACATCATTTCCAATACTTGATAGGTGGAGTCTTATTATGCTTTTCCATGATGCAAAGTTTTCTTTGTTCAACTTGGGCACATCTCGTTCATTTTTCTTGTGATCTTTTGCTTGAGTTGTTAAACTCCCATTCTAAGCACACAAGCTCAAAAATAATTGAGAGGGGGGGGGGGGGGGGGGGTGAATCAGTGGGCTAAAAAATATTCCAATAAATCAATCTAAAAACTTAGTACCACAATATTAAGCCTCTAGTTATCTTCAGTCGTACAAGATGAATGCCTTCAAATAATCTTAACAAATAACTACTGCTCCGAGTTCACTTTTAAACCTTATTATTACTATTTACCGATTAACAGTCTTTCATTTAACGAAATACAATAAATAAATTAGTGTATACCGATCAATCTAGATTTAGTTATGTGTAATGCAAAACACTAAATTAATGACTCATAAACACATTAACACATGGCTTTTTAACGTGGAAAACTTGTTAAGGGAAAAACCACTTGGGACCGGTAACCCAAAATTTTCACTCTTCTAAAGTGAGCTCGGTGAACAGCCAACCCTGTTAAAGGTTATAAGCACACTGTTAGGTGTGACCTTGTTAGAGGATTTAAATAGAATAGTTTGTCACTTGATATCTGACATCTCTTTGCTACCTTCTATGACCAAACCCAGTGTAGTTTGTCAAATGGTATCTGGCATCTCATGCTATCTTCATGATCAAACTTTTTGATACTCCTTGGGATGTATCTCAATATAGAAAGGATTGTTAAGTCCTGCTCAATTAAGAGACTTTATGATCCAATGGTTAAATTGAAAGAGTAAATGATCTATTCACATATACAATTATAGACTTGCAGATTTTCAGATCTATTATAAGCTCATAATACCTTTCTGATCAATGTATCTTTTCAATACCTTTGCTCCACTTCTTTCTACTCAGTGATGTTGTGCTTTGTTGTTCGGTGTCCGCAGAAATATAGCTCTGTTCCCCAGCTTGATTGATCAGGACTGTATGAAGTTGTTCTTCATTAGTTTTTCTTCAGAATCCTCTTTCTCTATTCACTCCCCTAATTCATAATGAATTAGTTTGTCTCTTTATAGACATGATATCACCATTTCTAAGTTATTGACTTTCTTGTTCTTGGCGTGATCCACAATCTTAGCCAATCTTGCTTTAAAACTTTACTTCAGTTTTATCCCGTATATTTCTCCTTGACAACTGGAATAAAACAACTTTAAATATTTCACTTATCTTTGGCTTTAAGTTGTCGATGAAAACAATGTTAACAACCAATTAAATCCTTCTTTAGCTCTTGCCAGCTAAGTCTTTTGTTATTTTTGAGCTATAGTTCTTTTTTGTGTTTTAACTCTTTGTTAGCTTCGGTCAACACTTCAGTTCTCCTCGGGTATCTCCGTCGGGGTTGTCTGTCCGTCGAGTAACACTGTGAAGTTCTATTTGTCAGTAATGCTTGTGATTCAGCTCGTCAGTAATGCTTGTCGGGTTTCTTTCTCGGGCATCACTGTGACTTTCCTCTCAGGGTTCTCTATCTGTCGGTGTGCACTGTCCGCCGGTGTCTGTTGTCACTTTGTGAATACTGAACTTTTATGCATTACTGATAGCATAACCTTTATCTCTCTGGTTCTTTAAAGTCTTTGACACTTTGTATATAACGAATAAAATTATATCAAATTGACATCAATGACAATACAATCCATTAACTGATTTAATGTCTTGAATTATCTTTCTGCATTTCAGTGATCATCAACTTAACATCTTCAAACATTCAATTAGTTATGGTTCATCAATGTTAGCATGCCTTTTCTACTTTCTGACCTTAAAAGCGCACCCCAAAAAACCCAAATTACATCATAAGAGGGAGTTGTACCTCTAAAATTTAGAGGAAAGTTGTCATTTCAAATGACAATTTCCCCTACTATTGGTTTCTAATTTGTCTTTCATCTTGGGCACAATGAATTAGTTTTATAAGTCATTTTAGGAGGACAAATCTATAAACTAACATATTTTTGGTGACTCTTCTGGGGAGAGACAGAAAGACCAACACTTCCTTGTTACAAATATATAATGGTGCCTTCCTAGAAGAAGGTTGGCGACTCTGTTCAATTAAAGATCTTTAAAAAATGGTGCAACGCCAGGCCAAGCAATGAAATCAATTCAAACCTGAAAGAAGATCTACCCCAACAATTGAAGAAATACTTGCTGAGGATAACTCGATACTTAAGGTTTTGGGAATGATTTCAAGGAAAGTATCTACTAAGTTGAAAAGAAAAAGTTACATCCATTCGAAGATCAAAAATCTGCACTCCTGTTAACAAGCATGCATCATAGATATTATTTACTCAAATACCTTGAACAATACATTTTTCAATTGAAGACAACAATAGAGAAGTTAATGCTACTCAAAGAAGAACCTAAAGATGACGATTCTTGTGCTGCTCGACAACCTTCTCTTTTTCATAACCTTATTTTCCTGGATGAACATGGCTCTTTGCCAACATTGGTTGAATCATTAATGCCATGGAATCGTAGTCAACAAATAAAAAAAAATTATACCAGGATGAAGGCAAGAATCCATAACCTTTCTTGACATGCATGCAAGTGGGAAAAATTGAACGACCATTCATTTCTCCTAAAAAGGAGGCATTACCAAATGAGCACAAAGTTGTTTCTATTCTGAATTAGTGTCTACAAGGTTTAAATGATATTTTTTGGTGTGGAATTGAAGACAAGAATGGTCACATTACCGAATTTGGAATTGACGTGTTCACTTGAGATTCTAGTTATAGAAAGGAAGTTATGAATGTTGTTGTATCTATGCGTTCATTTTTACCTGAATAAAAAATATTTACTTTTGATATTTATGAAGGAAGTCAAAGGATAGGCAATATTTCAGACAAGTTTGCAAAGGAATTTTTAAATTATAGTCCTAGATGGATTGAGTGATAAGTGTGCCATTCATTCTCATGAGAAATCAGTTCTTATGAACCACTATTCATGAAACGCGGGTCAATGCGTTTGACTCAAAAACTACATATAGTTGATTCCTAACAACAATATCACAATTTGACTTAATCTGGAAAATATCGACTTAAGTGGGAAAATATCTCCTACTTATCAAGAAGATAATATTTCAATTAGCACTATCTTTCCTTTCAGTTGTTGTTTTATCTTCTTGAACCACTAATATTTTGGGATTTTATAAATTTCCTAGCAAAAGTCCTAAGAAAACCTAATCAGGGTCTTGGCAATGAAACCAATGGTAGTAGGAAATTTGAGGGATACAAACTAAAGTCTTGTTCCCAAAAGATCTTTGTTGTTGTAGTCTCCTAACCCTGGACTTAGTCCTATTAAGGGAGCAGGGAGATATTATAGATCCTAAGTTGTAAATCCAATATATATATATATATATATATATATATATATATATATATATATATATATATATAACAAGCTCAAGATTCAATGCATGTGTATTCATATATCATTATAAAATCATTACATCTCTTATATCAGGTGGACACTATGCATATCTTATATGCTCTCCACCTATATCTCCTCTATATCTTCTCTATTATGGTGGATAGATATATCTTTTCTACTTATATCTCCTAAAGGGGACATAGCCCTTAGATAATATCCCTAAGACATGACCTATTTTCTAATTACATGTTGTGAAACCTTATTTCCAATTTGCAACAAGCATGTCTCTAGACTGGTGTCTATATATCATTTTCTAGAAAATAGACCTAACAACAATATAGGATCACTCGTATATGTATATGTATATCCACGTGTGTGTGTGAAATTAAGCGTGAAGATAAATTCAAAATATTCTCTTATACTACTAGATTTACTATTATTATTTTTTGATGGAAGGGTCTTCATCCAAAAAGTCATTTTAGCTACCCGTAAGCACGAGTGTTCGACTGATAAAGGGTATCCATCATGTCAAAATTACCTAGGGCACAAATTTGGCCTCATCCCTTATGATATTAGACCTTGCACCCATCATTAAGAACCAATTCACCACTAGACCAAAGACCTATTAATAATTTACTATATTTTTGACATTATACTTATATAAAAATAAAAATTATAGAGTTATTGCTTAATGAAAAATGGTCACATCCTTCCATCTTTTTTACATATTCTTTTCTTACTCTTCTTTACTATAAACTAATATAAAATTACAAATTATCCTTTATATTTAGCTCATGATTTACATATGAAAATTAATATTACGAAAATTTAGGCAATAAATTTAAATACAACCACATGAGAAAATCAAGTACCATAATTTTTATTTTTGTACTTAAATTTTATTCTGTCAATGATTCACGCACGTTTCAGTTGACTAGAATCAATGATACATCCATTACAGGACTCTGTAGTTTTATGCTTGTTAAACGGGCACGCTTAGCTTGACCTGTACTAGAACCAGACAAAGAAAAGAATCTTGGGCATGTGCACCAGACCGTTGAATGAAATCCACTTGAGAATAAACCTTTTATAAATACATCACAAGCGCACATCCCAATTTGTTCGGGCGAGAGACGATAGTGGTCAGGCGACCCACATAATTAGAAAGTCGATGTTAAAAGGAGTGATTGATAATGCTTCGTCGCTCAATTGTATTGAGTAGAGCAAGGCTATCAGTGTCTGTGCCCTTGTCAAGGAGTGCTTCATCACTGAAAGCCAAGCCCCTCTTCACCACTCTCAGCAAGAGTCGCCTCATTTCTGGAAAGGCGATCGGAAGCTCGGCTACAACTCCCGCAATGGAAGCGGAAAGCATGAGCGATGTTCAGAGGCGCCTTATGTTCGATGACGAGTAAGCACTCTCTTCTTTTCTTTTGTGTATTTGTACTTGTATCTGATTTGAATGCGGATACCCAAATATGGTACTATGCTGCGCTGTGTATTTGAGATTAAAAATTAGAAGTTTACTACAGATTATTGAAAAATAGTTCGAATGTTAAAAATTGTGGTAAATTATGTGAATCCAGCGTTTTCAAATATCTCACCCCTTTAACATTGGCAATTTTATTATTGCCGATCCGATAACTGTAGAGTTTGAGGCGTAAAATGCCTTAAAAGAATGGGACGCAGCATATAAAGGCAATGCAATACTAGGATAACAGTGCAAAATCATAAAGTTGTAGGTTTTCCCGTTCAAACAAGTCTGGTATACCGGCAACTCTTGTGGAAATACAGTTACATGTGCTGGCTTTGTTTGGGTTTTGGTCTATTGGAAATAGGGGCCGGCATTGGTTGGGTTTTGGTATTTATAAAGATAAAGGTAATGATAGTTTTTTTGGATCACGTCCATGTGAATGCCAATTTGGTGTATTAGATCCTCTGCACAAGCCCACAAGGAAATTATTTGTGCAGCTACAATTTACTCTGAATATTGTTCAAGCAAGGCGCTGCCCTGCATGTGAACTTGTGCTGCTCCTATGGAATGTTTACGACCTATGCATCAAACTCACTCAGGTGCACACCTGATTCGACTACATAACCCAGTTGCACTCAACCTTGGAAATCAGGTGTTTAACTTTCTAGATTATTTTCAAGCCGAGTTATCCTCCCTCTGTTTATACCCAGCTTTAGATTTTTTTTAAGGTCTGATGATACCATGGTTATTTCCTTTCCTACTTTATTAGTTCTCAAAGGGTTGATTATATCTCTGCTATTGCAATACAGCAGCAGTTAAAGAACTCATGCTACAAAACCAGAACAATGGATTAAATGAAAGCTATTGGCCGTAATGGATCAATGCACACATCATTGTGATATAGTTCTAAAAACATTAACATCTCAATCTGCTATTGTACATCAGCACCTCATTCCCAACCATTATAGGCCCCCCATTGAATTAACAGGTGCATACCTAGTGGTTCCTTCATCCAGAAGTTTTTATTTCTACCTAATAGGTTACGAAGCACTTAATTCTCAAAGAAGAATATGGATGAAAGCATTAGGTTGCAAGCCCTTTGATTGTTATGGTACAAACACGTCCCTAGGTTGTCATGGTGCACCAGTTATTGTACATGCTTCGCCTCTTTGTTTGTTCTCTTCGTAATATTTTCTGAATCCATTCTGCCAAATTTTTGTTATCAGCTTATTACCATCAAAATCAATTTGATGGTGTATTTCTTGTAGCATCAAAATCAATATTGATTTCGTTTCACTTGCTTCAAGTGTTACGAGTTTTTATTCAAATAAAACCTGTCGGAAATTAGTGTTCACATATTTAATTATGCGTAAAAAATATTTTATAATGTGTAGAGTTTGTATGTGATAATAATAATGTGAGTTGAGTTGTTAAAACAACTCATTATATTTAGGAGAGTTGTTATAGCACAGAATGGCTGCTGGTCAGTGCAGTGTGTTAATGCACTTTGGAAAGGGTCTTCATCTGGTGCAACAGTAGATGCTTTTAGAGTTGAGAACTGCATATATAGGCGGCTCTCAGATATGGAAATCCTATAAATATGTAACTTGCATTTTAATGAAATGAGAAGCACGTAATATTTTGTTTGAGATTATTTTTGGCTTCTCTTTGCCCATATTTTCAATATGGTATTAGAACCCTCTTTTCTCCTAAGTGCCTGTGAATCACGAGGCCATCGTCACCTTTCATAGCCATTGAAAGGCCGAATTAGAGGATAGTGTTGTGTCTTTGGAGTAGCAATCAAAGCGATGAGATTGGTTTAATGTAGGAGTTCATAGAAATATGGAAGTTGAACGCTTCTGATCTGTAGATGATGTCGCCGTCAATTCTAGACAAAAATAAAGAACTTGAAATTTCGGCTCCGTATCCATACACAGTTGCATTAAGTTTTTAACATCTCCACTAGCAATTTGTGCTCTATCTATTTGGCACGATCTCTTTAATAATTGAAGTGGAAGGACATTGTAACTGTGGCGAGTGGGTAAGCTGAGTGCAGCCCATTGATCTGGACTTTGAGCTTTCAAGGCCAAGTAGCAAGGACATGATGTTTGCTGCTGTGCGTTGGAAAGTTGTGATGTTGCTGAGCGCTTGAAGAGAAGAGACGAGGTGTGTGGATTGTTCTTTGCTGTAGCATATGGTGCATCATTTTTTATTGACAACCATTTGGAGCAACATCTTCATCAGTTGCAGATCCCGATCATCGCCCTCTGTATTATGTTTTGAAGTCAGTGAGTTTTGATTTCATTCATTCTGGTTAGCAGATCTACATCTTGGAATCTGTGTATTGAATTCAGAGCGTACTAAGCATTTTGTTGATGTGAGTTTTGTACCACTACATAACATATAGGACTTGAACACTTGATACAGGATATCAAAGACTCAACCCTCTCTTGAAAAGTTATTACTCATGAAGAACATGAGAAAAACTCCAAGGTTCCTTACACCTGTGGATCCTAACTCAGTTATAATGATGTGATTTGCTGGTAATCACGTCGGCGGGCTTA
>MU226368.1:303261-322712 GCA_018584345.1 Thuja plicata | reverse complement strand
TATATATATATCACTGCTCAAGCCCCAAGGCTTCCACCACCCCAAATCTTACCTAACACATTTGAAATCACTTTTCCAAACTTCGTGCTTAAAAAGATCGCGCGAAAACAACACCCAATACAACAAAACAACTTTACCAAACAGGTCGGCCACGTGATAGACCCTTACACTTTATTTTATCAAGAACATTTAAACACATTTTGACCAACTCAGCATTCATTTTGATAAAATGTCTACCTTGATCAATGTAACACCAACACACCACTATAAATGAATTGAGACACATCAACATGATAGCTAGAACACAAATGATTCAACACAACTCAATCACCGATCGACAATAGAAGATCTACCATCGACAGCTCAAGAGAACTGTAACCTTTTTATTGAAACAAATTTTTAACCACAAAACACGCTCACCGATCACCCAAACCAGGCAGGGTCATAACCGTGAACTCAACACAATATCAACAACATCATTCTATGATCATGCCACCTAACACATCATAGATTTGATAAACCAATCAAACCACTCATTGCTAGTCACATACTGTTCTAGCAGTTGCCCTGTCATACTTCAATCAATCATAACTTACACAAATCATGTATTCAACAGCTGCAATCATATAGTTCTCGTCTAAAGACATACCCAAGTCTCCCTTAAGGATCACGACCATTGAAAATACTTGAAATTCAATGTGCATCCTTCTCACATACTTGGAAACACACTAAGAACACTAGGTCAATACTTGACATCAATGACACCACAATAATTGATCATCTCAATACCAAACCTGTACCATCACATCACTTACCATTACTGCATCAGTTATGCCAACAATCTTCCCCTTTGGCATTGATGACAACACAACAATCAAAATATCTTCTTAATCAGATAACTTGCACTGCTTGTGTTCTTGCATTGAATCCATGTCTTCCCCTTTCTCTCTTTCTCTCTATTATCACTTTCTTACTCAACTGTCTCATCTGTTTGCTCGCAACTTCTCAGTACTTCTCTCCCCCTTTGAAAACAATGCCAAAGATGCCATACCATTGATCACTTTGTGAATCAATTAATCTGTACCTTTACCACTGATTTCTCCCCCTAAGGAGTAGCCCCTTATTACATAAATCCAACAAAGATTTTCGATAAAAAAATATTGGAGTGATGCAACAACATCACTTTAATTCTTCTCAGGTAGGGGAATGACCCCCCAAGTTGCCTCTTAGATACTCAAACGTATCCTTTGGTAGTGGCTTTGTAATAATGTCTGTAGCCTTCTCCCTGCTCCTTAGTTGGCACATACTCCAACTGCACCTCTTTCTCTTGAACTTGCTCTCTAATAAAATGGAACTTAATTGCAATATGCTTGGTCTTAGAGTGCATCACAAGGTTCTTGGATATGTTTATAGCACTAGTATTATCACAATAGATAACCACCAATTCAGTTACATTCTCCTTAATACCTTTCAATATCTGCTTCATTCAAGCAACTTCAATGCAATTAACAACAACAACAACATACTCTGCCTCTGTAGTAGATTGGGAAATACAGTTATGCTTTTTGCTTGTCCATGACACAAGTCTCTCTACAAGAAAGAAAGCTCCTTCACTTGTACTCTTCCTATCATCCACATTACTTGCCCAATCTGCATCAGTGAACACACTCAAAGTAAATGCTCCCTTGTGATCATAGAAAAGACCATAGTCTTCAGTCTCTTTTATGTATCTAAAGGTTCTCTTTAAGAATTCCATATGTGATTCCTTTGGATTAGCTTGAAATCTTGCAACTATCCCAACAACATGTGCTATATCAAGCCTACTATGAACAACATACTACAACTTACTGATCATGGATCTGTATAACATTGTATTCACCTCTTTAGAATCATCTTCCTTAGATAACTTACAACTGGTCACCATTGGAGTTTCAAATGGTTTAGAATCTTCTAACCCAAAAGTCTTCAACACTTCCCTCACAACTTTGTTTGCCTGATGTAGATTCTATTACTGAGCTGAGATATCTGCAATCCAACAGAGAATTTAATCTCTCCAAACATCGACATCTCTAATTTTGTCCTCATTTCATCTACGAATGCAATGCTCATCTCATCATTTCCACCAAAAATGATGTCATCTACAAAGACTTCAATAATCAACAATCGACCATCCTTCTCAATCTTCAAGTAAACATTGTTGTCCTCACTTGTTCTGATGAACCCGATCTTGATCAAATATGAGTGGAGTCTCTCATACCATGCCCTTGGTGCCTGCTTGAATCCATAAAGTGCCTTCTGCAACTTGCACACCATGTCCTCATCTTCTGATAGTGCAAAAGGAATAGACTATTCTATGTAAACTTCCTCTTCCATAATTCCATTCAAGAATGCATGTTTCACGTCCAATTGAAAAAATTTAAAACTTTTGTAAGCAACATACGCTAGCAAAATCCTCACTCTTTCAAGTCTAGCCACAGGTGCAAAATTCTCTCCATAATCCAAGCCTTCTTCTTGTGCATAACCTTTAACCACAAGTCTTGCCTTATTTATGACTACTTCACCAATTTCATTGAGTTTATTTTTGAAAATCCACATATTTCCTATCACATTCTTATCAACAGGTCTAGGAACAAGTACCCAAGTATTGTTCTTCTTTATTTGATCTAATTTTTCTTCCATGGCCTTAACCCAATCATCATTCTTCAATGCCTCTCTTACGGATTTAGGTTCATGTTCATAAATCAGACAAGTACTTTCTTTGATGTTCCTTCTAGTCTGAACACCAACATTCTTATCACCAATAATTTGATGAACAAAATGGTTCAAATTTACATACCTTGGTATCACTGGTTCAGTCCTAGGAGTCTCTTCTATCGATTGAACTGGTATATCCTCATTGTTCTGATTTTCAACTTCTTGCTCCACTGGTCAAACATATACAATCCCTTGATCATCTCCTCATTTATTCTTGTTGGAACCACCATTCTGTTTTGAGAATTCATCAATATTTATGTTTGCACTTTCTATCAACTTGTTGGTTCTCTTGTTTAGACACTTATATGGTTTTCTCTTTGTAGAATATCTCAGGAATATTCCTTCATCACTCTTTGTAGAATATTCTTTCTGGTCTCGGCAGTTTTACTTCACCACATTTGTTTTCTTAATGGCTGGTCTTTTTTAGAAAGAAACTTTACTATAACCTCTATCGTCAATGCCAATAAAAAATCAGTAATTACTTATTGGAAGTCCTACACGACATCTGATTATTTTTGTTCAACAAATATTTCATGATTATACCCATGTAAATGTGATCCATTATTGCCAATATTTTGCTTCTAGAAAATCTACAGTTTTACCTTTGGATCCATATTATTGTTTTGCACATGCAACTGTAAAATGTTGTATCTGTGTCAACTATGATGTAACTTGTATAAAGAGTTAGAAGTGGACAACTTCATCAGAACAATGTTCTAAACATGCAACGTTTTCTCTTCTTCATTTTCAAAATCAAGTACACAACACATGAATCAAAACTTGCTTTTCCATTTTACTCTCAACTTTTACCCTCAACTCTAAGTAAGCAAATATTTCATTCAATAAATGTACAACCTCATTTCTTATCTCTTTCCCTCCGAACAAAAGACATGTTCCAAGTGCAAGAAGCTAAAATTATTGTATTTATTAAATATATATGTTTGCAAAACTGATTTCACCGAGAAACCTCCTGCACTTCAAACCAAATACAAATAATATAAAAATCCCTACTTAAAAGACAGAGATGAGCTTTAAATGTCTAAACTCCTCAATAATTAGTCTTGCTAGCTTTTTCCATGTTTTCATATAAAAGGCTATATTTGAAAACCAAAATGTGCTATGAGGTTTGGGCAACTAATTACTTGTGACTCCTTATTTCCAAGACTTCCTTATTTCCAAGATTTTTTTGTGGGAGTTATTGGCTGAAAATGTAGAACAAGCAGGTCTGTATTCTGACAATAGTTTTCCAGCCCTGTATCTCACTTGTCAGGCACTGCATAATGTCTTAGTTCCCATTGGTCTAGATCTCCACTGTGGGTTTTTTTGGGTGCCACAGTGCACGCATTTTCAGACCTGTATCTTATCAATTGAAAATGTAAAAATTGCAGAAGGTCTGGGTTTATATTTTGGTACAAATATTCCATGCCTATATCTCAGGGTGCAGACATTTCATAGTGTCTTAGATTCCATTGGCCCATCTCTCCACTGTCGATTTTTCTGGATGCCACAGTACACACATTTTTTGACCTTTTTAGCTTCAATCTACCGATTTATCTCAAAGACTTTGTTTGAGGATTGGGAGTTTGCTTGCTCAAAACTCAAGAAATTTGAATAATCCAAGACTGTAGCATTAACAGAGACATAAGTTTCTGGACAATTCGCCATAACTGGATTAGAGTTAATGGATTAGAGTTAACAAGGGGATGAGTCCTGGTGCCCCAATTTCTAAACGAGACTCTTTCGTTGATACTTATTTTCTTTCTTGGAGGCTTTTAATCTCAGTTATGGTGTTGTCATCAATATATGTGTAATTCATTTTGTTCTCCAATGGATCGAACTGGGTAGAATAAACTTCCTTCCTTTTGGTTTTCATGGTGTTGGTTCTATTTCATGTTTTGAGGTCTTCCCTAAAAAGTTTTTGATGTTCTCAGTCATGTCCTCGCTTCAAAGTTGAATGTATGTTCAAGATTGTTAAAGTCCCTTTGAAAATTGATGGTCTTTAGGTAAAAATCAAAGTGAGATGTCAAAAACCCTAAGTCTTAATTCATTCTGCTTGAAAATGGCTAAAATTTTTGGTTCATTGAAAAATCCTTATAATTTGAAGTTACTTTTTCGTAACTGAGAAATCACTTAAGTCATGTGTTTATTTCCCTTCATTCGCGAGGTCTCCAAATAATTTCATAATATTCCTTCCCTTCACAAGACTTAGCAATTTCCTTCAGTTGAGTTATCTCCTAATAAATAGAATATTCCTTCAGTGGTCAGGAGATCAGGCGACAACCATTGATTTAGATCAAGATCATGTGGTAGTTGTGAAGTCTCCAGATGTAACCTGAGGTTAAAAAATTGTCTCCCGACAATGAGATCACTCAGTCGCCTGATCACTAGATATAAACCAAAGTTAAGAATGGGCTATTTCATGGTTAAGTCATGTCAGAATGCCACGTGTTGTTTTTGATGGGCCCGGATGCAGTTTAAGGACAGTTCTCTTCAGTCGCCAAGTCTCTGGATGAGAAAGTCAAAGGTCAGCAAAAAGAGAAAATTTCATCTTGGCCATCCATTTTAATGTGATCTTAGGGTTATCACCAGGTCTCGTGATGAGATTGTGGTTAACCAAAATATCAAGCGACACTAAGTTTTCATAGTCGCCAAGTCTCCAGTTTGAAATATGGTTAAGGACGAGTTTTAAAATTTCATTGTTACCTGATCTCGTGATAGAGGTTGAGTTAAGTTGAAAATCAAGAGATCTAGCGACAACCGTCCGATGCAAGGTTGATCCAGTGGTCAATCGGGTTATCTCCAGATTTAACATGGGTTAGCAAATTCTTGTGGCGACTTTGAGATTACTCAGTCGCATCATCTCCAGATTTAATCTATGGTTGATAAGTTAAGTGAACAGTTAAAATTTCCCTTTGGTCGCTTTATCTCCTGATGAAAAGTGAGTTAAGTTATGAATCACGAGATCTAGTGACAACCGTTGATCAAAATTTTAATCCAACGACAATCGGGAAATCTCTAGATAAACTCTACAGTTAAGAAAATATCAAGCGACATTGAGTTCATACAGTCACAAGGTCTCTTGATTCAACCAAGGTTAGAGCTGAGTTCTTATGTTATATTGTCACCTGATCTCATGAAGAAAGATGAGTTAAGTTAAAAGTCAAGAGATTTAGCAAAAACCATTGGATTGAGAGATGATCTGACGGTGGTCGCTGAATCGCTAGTGAAAATTGAAAAGTCAAAAGTTATCTAGCGATCACGAGACAAAAAAAAGGATGAGACATGTGTTCAAAAGGTATGCATTAGTTGTTAAGTATTTAGTCGCGTGGTCTCTAGATGGCATTCGGCAATAATGAGATCACAGTCGCCAAGTCTCATAAGAATTTAGGGTTTATTTTAAAGATTAATAGACTTGGCGAGAACCATCGAATGAAGATGAGAGAGGATCAACGACAGCCGGGTAATCTCCAGATAATTGATTAAAATGAAAAATGATTCAGCGATCATGAGACAATGACTATAGTCGCCAGGTCTCTGAATGAATTATCAAATAAAAGAAATGTGCAGCGATAAAGAGATTAAGATGTGGTCGCTAAATCTCCAGATAGAAACCAAAGGTTAAAGTGAAGTTTTAAAGAGTTGCAATTGCCTGATCTCTTGAGGTAACTACAGTTAGTGAAATCATCTAGTGACAAGGAGATACACAATCGCGAAGTCACCGGAAAGGAACTTGAGTTAAAAGATGACTTTTCCTCGCCGCCAGAAGGTACAGTGGCCAGCCAATGAGAAGTAAGGAATGAATGCCGTGGTGGAAAAATAGTTGAAAGATAGCCAATCAAATTTGAATATTTTGAATTTAATAAAGTTTTTGAGAAAAGACACTCAATTCAAATTTGATATTCTGTCACTTTTAGAGGCTACGGCTAGGAGTTGAATTTATTTTACAGTGCGTAAACTTATGACAGAAGTGATGGATTTTAAATCTGTAAATCTTGAAGGGATGTTTGCATTGATTTCACAATTATAAGTAAGTATGCCCATTGTCATTTTACTTCAACAACTTTCAAGATTTTAGCGCATAAGTTTTCTGTGTGATCAACATTTCCTGAGAGCAGTGAGATTTTCAAGCAACCATTCTTGAAAGAAGGGTTTTAATTGGCGGTATAGTTGATCCAGAATTCAGAATTGGTGAGTGTTGTAGTGTTCAGATTTTCAAGGCTACAGAGAATTAAGTGGTTGACAATTTTGTAGTAAGGGTTTGGAGGAGATTTGTTTCAATATCGGTGAAGAAGTGTGAGAAAAAAAACCAGAGAAAATGAGTCAAGCACTCAATGTGGCATCCACCAGTGGACAAAGTGGAGATAATGGAGAAGATACAAAAGGGAAAAGGAACTACTCTGATGAATTTATTCAATTGCTGTCAGGGTCTACCCAAAATAGAAAGGTAAGTGCTGACATCCTTCTAGATGATTTATCATATATTAGGGATGCTAGGACCCCAGGTTCTTCTAGATTTTCCTTGTATAATTATTTTTGGAGAAATAGTGATCAATCAATTCCAATTTCAAACCCTTGGACCTGTGGATTGGCCAAGATATTAGTTCCTGACGTATTCATGGATGCTGACTTCATTCTTGAGTTAGAAAATAGATATGATCCCCTCACCAAGATAATTAAAAAGGATGATGGGAAACCCTTGGTGACCCTAGATAGAAACTCTTTCATGAAAGCCTTTGATGTCTATTACCCTATGACTATAGAGATAAATTTGCAGAGTTTGAGGAACAAATATTTCAGGGAGTCTGGGGTTGCAGCAAAATTGATCAAAGATAATCATGTCTCCAAGAAAATGAAAAATTATATTGCACCTATCCCAGGGGAGATTCCTTATTTTTATAAGGATTTGAATTTTTATATCAAGTATATTGCATATGCACTATATAGAGTGTTGGGAGTATATGCAGGAGCTGAGAGGATTAGTTCAGATATCCTCATGATGTTTTTAGACATGCAGATCCCTCACATCAGCACCAGTTACGACTACATCCAGTACATAGATAAAATGCATGAAGGGTTTGTGCAGATTCAGAAGGAGGTAAACCCTAAGTTTATGCTATATTCAATATTAATGCATTTGATTTTGTACTACAATTTCCCTTTGATGAACTGCGATAGTTTAAGACTACAGTGATTCTTTTAGAATCAACCCAACCCAATCCAATTCTGGTTGAGGGCGTGGAATTATACTTCTCGGGATAATGATTTCTGTGCTTTTGAGAACTAGATGATATACCCAATTCTAAGAGCTATTGGTGTTGACAAAACAAGGCTACTAGTGAAGGTTTTACAATTATTGAGACCTTGTGATTGTGTAAACAGATGGCCTGGAGATCAAAATTGGGGGGATTTCTTCTATGAGAAAAATTATACAATGATAAGGGTATATGTTTTTTCATACCCACCCTACATTCTCCAATTTCATGTGCCACCTAGGATTGCTGCCATGGAATTCATTAGGCAGTTAATTTTGATAGATAAAGAACATCTTGCTCCCCATAGAAAGAGAACATTTACCCCAAGACAATTCAAAGTATGTGGTTTTACAATTGGGAAAGGGGCTATAGACCTTCTAAATGCATGGATGAACCACTATATAATGAATGTTGCCCTGTGTAGATATGTAGACATAGAGGGTTTTATCATGAGTGCTAAAAAATTGTTCATCCCTTCCATTCCATTTAATAAAGAGCATGAATAGTGCATGGAAGAGGACCTCATCAAAAATATGATGGAGGATGAGGAAGTTGACATAAGGGAAAACAAGTTCAATGAATTGATGGACTTGGAGAGGCAAGTAAAGAGAAAGAGATACACCTTTGGTGGATTTTTTCCACAAATGCCCTATTTGGACAGGCTTGATGCAATGATCCAGTCTCATAATTTATTGTGTAATCAATTAGAAGTCATACTGGTGGAAAAGGATAAGAAGAAGAAAAAATACTCTTCTTCTGAGTATGAAGATGACAGTGAAGGGGAATACTATGTTCCTAACCCCTCTCCCATGGATCAAAAAATGACAGAAGAACAACCAGCAGAAGAGGAACAAGCTAAAAATGTTATCGATTTGACACAAGTCCTAGAGACTGAGGTGACAAAGGAGCCCCCACTCAAAAGGCAGAAAGTGGAACTTGGGGAGCATTCACAGAAAAGAGAGAAGAAAAGGGATATAATAGGTGCTCTAATCCCAGGGGATAGAGCCTATGATCATGAGCTCAGAAAGCAGATCAGACAAGGTAAGAAGTTGTTAAAAGACACCTAGGAAGAAATTGAATTACCTTTATTGACTTGCACTAATGAAAGAACAATCCAAAAATAGGAATTTTTGAGTGATGATAATTTCACCAAAACAAAAGAATTCAAGGAGTTCCTCATTTGTAACAAACACATAAAAGTACAAGAACAGTTGCAATTGGCAGGAGGTGAACTAGTCACAGAAGAAGCTTTGCAAGAAGTACAAGATTATGATCTTGAATCAGAACAAATGACACCTGAGGAGGCCACACAACTAGTAAAAGCCAGTGGGATGTTGCTAGTAGAAGGATGAGATCTTGCTTCTGCATTTATCATTGACCAAATCAGGAAGCAGCCTGATGTGAAATTATCATCAGAAGTTCATGTGGGTGAAATGATAAGGGGATTTGGATATAATCCAAAATACCAGGCACTAGCAATATGGAGCTTAGCTCCTAAGAGTCAAAAGCCATCAGTGGTAAGCATAGAGGAGAAAATGGTTGGAAACCAAATTGTTTGGTCCATCCAAAACACAAGAGACTTGCAAATTTCCCAAGTTCTCACACATTTTTCTCATCTCAATGAGGCTGAAACAACCCAATTGTTAGAAAATTAAATAAAATGACAATTGAAACAAGTGCTATTGTAAAGGATAGGGAGCTGTGTAAAATACGGATCCATAATTAGGATAAGCTGATTAAAGAGTTAACACAACAATTGTTGGAAATGCCTAAGGTTGCTCCTGCAGAACCTAAAGAGGTAGCTGAGGTTGAAGTGCAAACATAGTTGGCAGCAGGGGAAACAAAGGAGGCTATCATAGAGCACAATAGTGCAATTGTGGGTGCTCTGCTCCAAATTTTTCAGCACAAAATAAATATTTTGAAGGATAAGGCAGATGTAGTATTTGATGCTTATGGAAAATTTCCAGGGTTACATGCTGAGGTTACAAATTATGTAACAAATTTGAACCCCTACTATGCTACATGGTCAGTAAGGACTAGTATTTTTGAAAGGTTGGCATCATTGCAACCTTTAAGAGATGATCTACCATAAATAGCTATCCAAGTTTTGGAGGAAATAGAGCAGATATGATTCACTTTATCTTTCTTTAAAGGTAAAGTAAATCAAATAGAGGCCAGGATGAAGATGTTTGGGCCAGAGTACAATAGATTTGTACCATCAATTAGGTTAGATGATAACCAGATCAAGCCATTAGGGGCATGGATCACCGAGTTTGATAATGTGATGCCAAATAAAGATATATATCTCTGACAAGGGTGAGCTTGATATGGAAAGATATAACAAGATTTTGGATGAAGCCTTTAAGGATGAAACAAACTTTAATAAGTTTGTGACAAATGTCAAGAACATAACAGATGCTAGATGGGACAGGTTGAAGACAAAGTTGGAGAACATTCAAAGCTTCAACTAGCCAACTGATGCAGAGGTCACAACATGGGCCACATTGACAAAACCCAAGAAGAAGAAGGTTGTTGACATGGATTTAGACATTCTGGATGCAGAGTAAAGAAGACACCTGGCACCTGATCTCTGAGCACAGGGAGAATAACCACTTCAAAGACTAGTGTAGGTTAGCTTGGAATGGCATTCACTAGGTCTCGTTACAACTATCTTGAGTTATTTTGAATATCAACGGACAAAGGTGCCAGCTAGATGAAGATTGAAGACCAAATTTAGTTGTCAACAGATTTTGTCTTTCCACCGCCAAAAGGATCAACTAAATTTTTTGTCTTTTAATGTCTTTAGGATTGGCTTAGTCATCCGAAGCTTGTTGCATCCTTGATCTTTAAGGATTCCAAGATGACTAATTCTCACTATAAATAGCATTTTGTAATATATTGTAAGAGATGGTGAATTTACAACAAAAAAATAGACTTGTTATTTTTGTTTAGTTTTCAAGCTCTGGTCCGATTGAATGTATTCAAGCAAAAAGTTATTAATAAAATACAGTGGAATATCCTGTTTTAGATCTATGATGTCTTTTTATGCTTTTGTTCATGCTCTTGTATGCTTGATTTGTAAGGCATCTTAAACATAATGGTTATAAAGTAACTGTGCAATTACTTGTGAGTTTCCTTCAAGGAAGGATTCAGTCTTGTGAGTAGTCCCAGAGAGCTAGGTATTAGTATGAGAATTTGATACATGGATGTGAGGATGAGTAGATAGTTTGTAAGGCATTCTGTCTGTGATTTTACTTGTGTTCTTATTAATTGTTTTCTATGGATTTTCATCTCATTGGACTCTTTGCCCAGGATTAGGCACTGGTCTAAAGTTCTGATAGTAATTCTCATCATCAATTACATTTCAAATCATTCTTTACATTTCTGTTATTGAGAATATCCATGTTTGATTGTATCCAAGAAATACAATTCATTTTGGTGATTCCTTGAAGAGAGAATCAATAGGTTAGCCTTCCTAAGTCTAGCACTGTAAAAACAACAAGGATGAATGTTCTTGTTTCACTGTTGTTTTCTATTATCATTGTTATATTCTGGTTTGTTAAATCTTGTGTCAAGTTGATTACAACAATCTGTAATATATTTCATCAGTTGATCCAGTATATGATAATTGGATAATTAGTGTAAACCCAAATCCACTGATAAGATTACTGTCAAACAGTAACTTGTACAAGGTACACCGGCCTGGGTCTGTGGAGCGCGAAGTGTAGAAGGATTAAATCCTTGTTAATTATCCTTTTCCCTGTAAGAATCTGGAATTGGGAGTCTAAGGAGTCAAGCTTAATAGCTATATAGTTATTCTATAAAAAATGGTGCTAACACATGGTTCATAGTTTATGCTCACAGATCCCTCCCTCATGAAATTCCCTGAATATAAAGTGGGTTGAACATAATTTAATGAACTTGAAGAAATGATCTCGAAGATTAATTTGAAATGATCTCAAAAATATAATCTATATTCACAATTCAATTTAAATTTTAAGGTGAACATAGTATACCGGATTTGTGTCAACCCCAATTAAATCCATCAACGTACACTTAAGTTCAGAAAACAATCAAACCGTTGGCAAAAATTGTCATAAAGAAACAACTATCAATTATTTTGAATCATACAAACCAATGTGAATGGAGTTTAAGATTTCATGTGGTAAAATTATATTTTTATTTGATTTAGACAGATATACACATACATCATTTGTTTTTCATTTAGTGAACAGATAAAACCCTGAAAGTGTTGCATCTTTCAATAGGTTACTTGAGTCCTTTCCTCTATGAAGAAAATAATTGTCTCCAATAATGGAGTTATAACATAGAGAAATACCTAACGAATGAAGCTATACCTCATCTCTTTTGAATCTTATTTAACGAATATACCTTTATGTACATTGATTCAACTAATATTTTATGTAAATCAATCATACTAATTATCCTATAAGGACTGATAGAAACATATGATGCATACATGTCTACAATCATTCTGCTCAAGTTTTGCAAGGGGTGATTCACTGAGGATCTACTTGTACAAGATTTTTGTTGTCTAATTTATCACCAGTCTAAGAATAGACGTAGCATTGTTCCCATTCTGAAAATATAAAAATCAAGACTAATAATGAGATTCTTCAATAATATACCAGCTTAGAGCATAAAAAGGCAAATCTCTAACAACTTGACAATTGTGAAAAGAAAACCTGCACTGAGATTATTTTAGATGATAATCAACCAGAAAATTCACGATCCTTAAACAAATCTGTATCTTTATCCCAATCTCAATCACTCATACTGGGTGAAAATAAAGTTCTGTGTGAGGTTCAGATGAATCCCAATAATATTATAGACTTTTCATAGAAATAAAATATATTTATATATGTAGAAGCAAAAACAATGCAAACTATTGCTCGTGGCAAGAGACTGCGTTTATCATTTTAATTGTCTTGCCTTAAGTTTGCAATAATGAGTAGAAGGAATTAATGTTGCAATAAATAAGATGGTGCACATAAATAAATACTTGTCAAAACCCTTCCCATCATGCAATCTTTTTAATTCCAAAAAGATGAGAGACTGGTGCACTATAGCACTGTTCAAAAAATATATCAAATGAGATACATCATTTGTTGTAATGCTTAATGCGAAGAAGTCAACACTGTCATTCATATAGAATATTTGAACAGGAGCACAAACTGAGAAATGCTAGACTCAATGAAAAATATTTGAACTGGTACAAAACTAATCAACAAATCCCAAACATAACATGTAGGTGAAATGCTATTAAAGTGAAGGAATGATAGGCAACAACAAATTACTAGAGTTAAGTTCATGATAGAGAAGACTGTTGAGGATCAGTTTATAATACAATGTCAAAAACTTAAATTTAACCATGTAGCACATAGAAGCATTCAAAAATTATAGATGATATTCCTCAATCAAACTTGGCTCTCTAAAATAAAGAGGTTTATGTTTTCCAGTTCTATAGTCTAATATGCAACGGGGTTCATTGAATTCAACATGAATCAACACAAAAAATTAGTTAATATAGACCCAAATCAAATCCACCTTTTTTTTAGTTTGAATGAGTTTGAATGTACTGATATTATAAGTTTGAGCTTGGATCAACAAGAAGCATTGAATTGAATTGGGTCTAAGTAGTTAGAAACTCCTCATATGTTCCTAAGATAGCCTCAATGAGAATGATTTTTTTTAACATTTATTGAAAAAGTCAAGAGTGTAGCTTATAATATTTGTCTGCAGTGTGTACCAGTTGTAATGCAATTGCATATTCAGATTTTAGTGGGTTGATTAGATTCTGCCATTATTTTAACAAATAGGTCTTTGATGGCAGTGAAAATGAATGGAACATATGGCTTGTTTATAGGATTCTCTGTTATAATAAGTGTGTTCTTTTTCTTCTGATGTGATTAATACATGTATGCTACTATTGGGTTCTCGAATCTAAAGATATAGATTGCATAAACTTGTAGTTAATCTTCTCTTTAGATTTAGTCTGGTTGTGTCTATTTTTCTTGTATTTAGATGATGAGAGTCCTTTTATGCACTCAAGGGGGAGAACCTAGTAGTTGAGCATCATAATTTTGCACTTCTCAAAATCCTATTTGGTTATTTCAAATCGCTCCAAATTATTTATAGCAGCTTATTTGGCAAGTCCCCTGCTTATTAGTAAGGTTTCCAGTCAACACCATCAAATAGATGTCATATCAGCACACTTTTTATTCAAGTATTTAGAATGGCCTCAAAAAATATTAGATTGATAGTTGTGCACTAAGTCATGTTTAATTCGTGCGCTGATGTGGCATCACCCGATACTTAGCTTTTTAGATCTAAGGAATACACTTCATTCATCACATGATACGTAGCTTTTTAGATCCAAGGAATACACTTCATTCAATTATCAGTACATGATCAATACTAACAACTTAAAAGTTATATTACAAATATTGGGCACTAAATCAACGAATGTTCTAACTATTTGAACATGCTCAACTATTGGATCCTCTCCACTAAATCTATTACATTTATGCATAGTTTGGAGGTAATATTAGTGGTTATAGAATGTGATGACATGTGACACTGGCCTTTAATTTTTTGAGTTGTAAATGTGCTTAATCAGTCTGAGTGACCTTGAGGATGCTAAGAGGCAATGACCATCATGTGCAATATTTCTCATATTGTGATGTACCTTAATTTTGAAGGAACTGTTAATCCTCCTTAAGGATAGTTGCTTGTTAAAACTCTACTTAAGGTTATTTGTGTAACTTCTAACTGTACAAATGGCTTCTTTGAATTCTGCCTGAACTAGCTACAAAAAGTTTTGTAATCCATGCTTGGATCACCACCACTTCTTTTGGATCACCACCATTTTATATTTATCAAATTTCAATCATTACAATTATGATTTTTATAGTAGCCTGATCTTGGATTAATAAAAATGATGCAATTAAATAAATGAACTTGGAATGAGTTGTGACCGTTTTTTGAAACATACACATGTTATCAGTGGTTAGAATATGGTCCATTATATTTGGCTTAAAATACATACCAAATGTATGCTGCCATAAGTGAAACTTTTAATCTAAGTTGTAGTAATCCTAACTAGATATGTAGATATGCTCAAGAATGATGCAGATAGGTCCTACATAGGGTCTTAAACATTACTTGTTGGTTCATCGAGTGGGATGAATCAAAAGTGAATTGGTATATAGTTGCATTGATCTTGTCGGGTTCTTAGTCAGTTCATGGATGGAGTAGTGGTTGTTGTGTTAAGACCTTAGGAAGCTCAATGTCCTCTTTTTTGATGCATTGCTCGTGAATTTCTAGCATGTGCTATTATGCAGCCAGTTATGAATTTTGCAAGCCCAAGGTTAGCTTTAGATAATCTGCCACTTGTATGTAGCTTTTGGCATGTGAAAATACAAAGTTCTGTTAATTATCTTGAAATCTATTATCATGTTTTAGATTTGGTTTGGTGGTTGCAACATTTTGTACTTTTTCAGTCTCAATCTTTCTTCAATAAAGGATATTCCCAAAACCATAACTTCTTAAATGTCGTGTCAGTGTATTCTTTGTGATTTGTAGGAATTGGAAGTGTGATTATTAGGGCATTATCCGAAGAAAGAATAAATCTTTGCAATACAATCAATCACCAAAAGTTTTCTTTTAAAGCAAGTAATCACATTGCGCAAAATCCTCGATTTCCATCAAGAATAGCTGTACAGGTTCTCCTTAATCAACAAGACAAGCTCAGAAGCATGTTTGATAGTCACTACACCAAAGACTCGGTCTCTTCTCATTTCATTGATTACAGGAGGATCTATATTCCCCAGGAAGAGTTGTTAGTGACACTTTTTATTATGTAAAGCTTCATTTACGCTTTCAAATTAAAAAACTATCGGAGTATCCCTTGCACCTCTTTTTGGGCGCAAGTGCTAGTTATAAGCACACAGCATTGAGAATTGAACATCCCTCCTTGGAAAGCCATCCTTATGTTTAATGCTTTTAGATAGTCATGTTCATCATGGAAAATGTTTGTTGCAAGTTCCCTTAAAGCAAATATGCTCGGCTACACATTTTGTTTTCTTTCAAGGGAAGAGGGATGCTGCAAGTGTGGGGTATTACTTGTTATAAAATTTAATATATGAAATGCTTTTCCTTTGTGTCTTGAGTGCATAAACTTTCATTACCTATTAAATGGGCCTTTGCTTATAAGGCGGGCTTTGAAAATTGGTTCTGCTATTGACGACATGCCTACTTCCATGTTGTTAGTAAATATTTCAACAAAGACCTAAGACTAGCCACAAAATACCTACAAAAAGTGGCCAAGCACACTTCACAGATAAAATGGCCAAATTTGCTAGGGTTGATACAAATGCTTGACAAGATTCTTCAGATGAAAAAGATTGATACGAGCAACAAATTGGATGGGTCACGATGCAAAGGATTATATTTCACATAAAATACAAGCATGCATGATTCAAATAATCTGTTTGGCACATTTCCTTTTGTTTTGGAACTCTTGAATCCCAAAGGGCTAAATGTACATGTTATTGTACAAAGAATCAACAATATACATGACAAAATACACGTCTTTTCCCATATCAATAAGTATGTTGCAATATACAGTTCTCTCCACAGACCATCTACTCTATGAAACATGTTGTTTTCTCAGTAAAATGCAATTTCATCTTGTCCGACAAACTGAAATTAGGGTGCTAATGAAAAAGATTTTGTTATTAAATTTTTTTTCAGTGTTTTCAACCTGAGCCTTTTTCTTGGCATATGATTTTGTTGGGGGTTTCTCTCTAGAATCCCTTCAAATTCACATAGAAATGACATGCTTTTCAGGGTGGAAATCCTCTTTACATTGTGGAAAGATAGAAATTTTGTTTTCTATTCTCACAACTCTATTGATGTTCATGTTTCATTTTTTACTAAAGAATGTATTTGTAATAATGTGATGCTTCATATTCAAGTGCAAGCCAACAAGGTTGCACAAGAGGTGGCCCACTTGTAGGAGCTCGTGCAACATTTGAAAATGCCCCTTGTATAGCTGCTAGAGTACGTCGGAACCCTTTGGCATCCTGTGATTGTTCTCTACCCCGTGGTAGGTGAGGCGATTGCAGTTCCTTCGCATGCTGCTCACAGACCCAATGTTCCTAGGGCCCTTGCCACTAGTCTGGTGGCAAATAATATTCTCAGTGATGATGCTCCACTTCAAGACGTTGTGGCTCTTCTTTTGGGTGGAATACGATGGGTGCAAGCCCTTCTACTAGTGGCAACAATGGCTCATCGGACGCCGACAATGATATCAGTTGGTTGAGCTTATCCTAATGGCTCCTGCTTTAGCTAGGAAGGAGAATGAGAAGAAGATGCTACTGTAGGGGAAGGGCGGTCCCTTTTGTATGACAATCCCAACCCCACTGATGTATGGGGTTGTAAGGATGACATGGACCCTCTGTCGCTGCCCTTAGCCACTACTTGAGCTGCCTAGCTGATGTATATTTATGCTTCTATTTTTGGGCTCTTATCGTGATTGTATCTTTTTTATCTTGATTCTACCAAGATAACAATAATAATTGCTTCCACTAACACACCCAAAAATAGTAACATTGACAATTGGCTTAGTCGGTGGCCAAAATTAAGTTACTAAAAATAGTAAGTAAAGTTCACCAAAGCCACTCCAGAAAAGGGTGTTACATACATCTCAATCACTAGAGCTCAAATAACACCTTTTATTACCAAATTATTGAATTGGCATTATAGTCATCCATTCCCAAAATCACCTATCTTTAAATAATCTTAATTCTCGATGCTGCAAAATATCTTCAGTCTCCCAGTTGTACCCTCAACATGCAAGTTCTTCCTTTCGACCGAGAATTCCTTAATGAATCTCTTTAAAAGAGTAGACTCTTTGTAGTATATGATGACCTCTAGAATCATTATCAACTTCATGACCTCATCCAATGGTGAAAACTTTGATGAAGGACCTACATTATGCCCAATTTCTTTCTTCAACTTAGATACATGGAGCACATTATGCACTTTGCTAGTAGTTGGTAACTCAAGCTCATATGCGACCTCTCTAACCCTCCTAAAAACTCTAAAATGACTGTAGAACCTAGAATTGAGCTTCTCTAATACACTCTTCTTGAGAGTAAACTGTATGTAAGGCTAGAGCCTCAAATACACCATGCCAACAACCTCAAATATGTGTTCTATATGATGTTGATTAACATATAACAAATACTAATTTTGTACCTGTTGCAAGTTCTCCTTCAATGATTTCATGCTATCTGGACTACCTTGCAACAAATCTTTTTCCTTGGGCACTTTTCTATCCCCAAACAAAAAATTCGTGAATTTGGGTGCCTAGTATCCATATAGTGCAATGGATGGTGACATCTTGATGGACATGTAATAAGTAGTCTTGTAGCAATACTCACTAAGGTGCAATCATTTAATCCAATCTCTTTGTTGCCCTAAAACATAGTTTTTGAGATCACCTTTCACATATTTGTTCATTATTTTTCTTTGTCTATTTGTATGTGGGTGGTAGCTCATCTATGAGTGAGTTCAGTCACAGTAAATTTGAAAAGTTCTTGTCAAAAGAGGCTTAGGAACTTGTCTCTATCACACGCTATGCTCCTAGGAATTCCATGTAATATAAAAATCTCCCTAAAGAATAAATAGGCTACATGTGTTAAAATGTATGTTGCTGAAATAACAAAGAATGTGCGAATGTGGTCAATATGTCTACCACAACATATATATAATCCTTGTACTGTACCTTGGGTAGCCCAATGATGAAGTCCACAGAGATACTATCCCATTTCTTATTAGAAGTGGTTAAGGGCTCAAGTGGACAAGAAAGATAGATTTGCTCATCTTTATACTAATAGCAAGAGGGACACTCTCTATCATACTGAAGGACTTCATCTTTAAATCCTTTCTAAGTGAATCTCTCCCCAATATGCTTGTAAGTCTTGAAGAAACTTGGGTGTCCAGCCATAAGTGCATCATGCCAAATCCTTAATGCCTTCACCTTAAGCTATGAAGTAGACACCAACAAAGTCCTATGCTTATAAATGATCGACCCATTGATAAGTTTCTACTTGTCATCACGGTAGTGCCTTTCATGATTCTTACTGCATAAGAATTCGTAGCATGCTCTAGTGAAAAATACTATGTCCAATCAAATAAAATCTCAACCAAATAACATAAGCGAGGCCTCTGAGCAAATGCATCGAAAACTAGATTATTTTACCCTTGACATATACAATGTGAAAAATCATATGCCTATAGCTTGCTAATCCACTTTTATTGCCTATCATTAAGATCCTTCAAGTTCATGAAGTACTTGATGTTGTTGTGGTCCATTTTGATAATGAATTTACCCCTACTAGGTATGCTCTAAATTTT
>MU226368.1:279450-293295 GCA_018584345.1 Thuja plicata | reverse complement strand
TTCGCACCTGGGGAGTCTGATGCAGGAGCATCCCAGGGTAGTTGGCTATCCTGCATGTTTGGGAGATTTGATGGAGTCATGTGGACTTATTTTCATGTGTGAGGGGTTTGGTAGAGTTGGATAAACCAACTTGGGTCTTGGGTAATTGGTTTTGATGTATTTAATGGAACTTGGCATGGTCTTGGTTGCTTAGCATGGACTGGGAGGAGCTTGGCCTTGCTTAGGAATTTGGTTCCTATTATAGGCCGTATAAGTAATTTTCCACAAAGAGTTAGAGGATGAAAATTTCAGGGATTGAAGAGGGCCTAGATTTCTAGCTACGGTTCAAAGCACGAGTTCTAATTCATCCGGATCTAGGAGATATCGTGATTTTACTAAGACATCAATTTTGGGCATTTAATTATTGTTGTTGGCCGACTTGTGGAATTTAATTTATGTTCAGGGCCGATCTGTGGCTTAGATTGGTACAAGTAGGGGTTGTGGGGGAAGTCTTTAGTCATTATTCATTCATCCTGGAGAAGAGGAAGAGGTAGAGGAGCAAGTTTTGAGAAGAGCTAGTGGCTGTGGCTTGGGGGACAAGGGGATTGCTTGGTGGACTTGCGAGCACAAGTTTAGATTTTCCTTGGGGGCTCCTAACAGTGTGTGGATCTAGACTAGCTAGGATTATTCATCCACCTGGGAGAAGAGGAGGTGGTTGTGGAGCGAGTTTTGAGAGGAGCTAGTGGCTGCGGCTTGGGAAACAAGGAGATTGTTTGGTGGGATTGCGAGCACAAGTTTAGATCTTCCTTGGGTGTTCCTACTAGTGTGTGGATCTAGGCTAGCTAGGGTTTCATTTGGTTCTATTGTAATTTCATTGTATTTGGCCGTAACCCGGAAGGCCTTACAGCTGGGCATGTTGGATGAAAATATAATGATTGTATTATGAGTATTTGCATTGTGTGGATATAAATCTCTGTGTTGTTATTTATATTCCATTGTGTGGTTATTGGTTGGGGGCTAGGACATCTCCATTGGGGATCCTCCTGCCTTGACCTTCATCAAACACCCCCCCCCTTAAGCTAATCTTAGGGGGTAATTAACCTAGCACAACTATGAAAACAAGAAATGGGTCCCGGCAACAAGTGCTGATCAGGTACCCAATACAAGGAAATATTTGTAAACCAAAGACAAAGGAGAAAACCCAGTGGGAAAAACCCCTCTCCAAAAAGAGATAGAAAAATGTAGAAAAGAAATGGCTCAAGAGACTCTCTCAAAAACATAAGTACAACCAGCCCCCCATGAGAGAGGGATGAGACACCAAAGCCTCCCCAGAATGATAGAACCCCTATGGAAATGATCAAACCAATGGAACTCCAATGCGAAAGAAACAAAGGCAAGGAACAACAAGGAAAACCCTGAATGAGAGGGGAAACTGGAAGGCCTAATTGATGCTCAAAGGAGAATGTATGAGACTCCTATAATGGAATCTCTAATGAAGGTGGGCCAATGGATGGGCTAAATTTGTCCTTTGGGAGGAGATGAATGTCCTTGGATATGCCCTCAACAACTAGAGTAGGTGGCTCAATGCAAGGAGCGACCATAACAGGTAATGCTGAAGATGAATCATGTTGAACAAATGCAATGTCAATAGGAGGAGGAGGTATAGAAGCCACATCACTAATATGAGGAACAACACATAAGTTTAGGTGACCCAAATTCTCCTCAATAGGCACTCATGAAGTAGGAGAGATATTCTTCGACAATGGAGATGGTGGACTAAAATGAGAGGGTACAAGTGAGAAGTATGATCAACTATCCCTATAGCAACAATATTTCCTATCACACTATCTATGATGTGCACTGAATCTGGAGTGAAATGAACTATCTTCCCTATCCCACTATGAGTAATCTGATAGATAGGGAGAAGGTTAAAGGAAAAGGATGGAACACATAGTACATCATGGAATGCACCATCATAAATGTCAATAGAACCCTTCCCACATATAGTCATAACAGTATTAGTCCCCATCAAAATGTGTAGGGTAGGTGAAGCCTCAAAATATGAGAATAAATCTAATGTAGAGGTGATAGCTAGAAGTGTGGACTTGGTCCTTTCTCTTCCTTGAGACACCCAACTCAACTTATGCTTTCCTTGGATCCTAGATCCTTCTTTACATAATGCCTTCTACCTATTCAAGGTGGTAGAACTACTTATTGACCTTTCCCAATTGAATACCATTCAATTTAAGATCTTGCAATTTTGAGCTTTAGGGATACTAGCCCTATTTCAAGCCACAAACTAGAAGTCTTCACCAGTGACTTCACCAACCCCAAAAATATATTTGGAAACCTTCCTTATGTCATAAGGAGAAAGAATCACCCTTTGGTTTGGTCCTCCAACTGTCGTACAATACCTATCTAGGACTGTCCTATAATTCCTTATAGGTCTATCCAAGTGGTTTTTTGGACTTAACTTTTCCTCCCGATCACCTTTTAGGAAAATAAGGATATATCTAGATACCATTTTGGAATTTATGTCAAACAAAAAATCCCTCGAATCCAACTCCACTCCAGCAACACCTAACACTCACCAAGTTTGCAGGCCTAATTGGCCAAATTAGGCTTAGATATCAAATAAAGTACTAGAAATTGGGTACATGGGATTGAAAAAGTGATTCATAAATCTTCAAATAACTCCCTACAACTCAAATCCACTCTTAGTTCACTCAACTAGACTATCTAATTAAAATAATACTTCATTCTTCTTTGTTCTAGGATGAATACATTGAGATATTCAGCCTAGGGCTTGATGCATGAGGGATTTACCCTTTGAGCCATATTCTAAGCTTTTAGAATCCTTAAATATACCATCCTAAATTGAATTTTCAAGTATATTAGTGAATTCCACCGGAAAGAATAAGTTAGGACTCCATTAGTGAAATGTGTTTCTAGCAAGCCTCTTTCTGGACTATTTTTGGAAAACTAAATAAAAAACACCTCAAACCAAAAGTGGATGACTTAAAACCAATTGGAAAGTTATGCTAACACATAGGGCCTTCAAAAAATCAACTTATTTTTCAAATATCACACTAGAAACGACAGTACAACTCAGAAATGCTCAAAAAAACTCTTCATCTTCCATTCCAAATGCATCAAAACTTCTAACAATCTAGGTTCAAAGTAAGCACTTAAAAACACTTCATATGTGAAGTCAAATCGATACAAAACACCCTATGACTATTGGGATTCCATCTTGCAACTCTTGAGCAACTTTTGGAAGTTGCATGAGCAACACTTTGACAACTTTTGCAACATTTGGCAAAATCTTGTATTTTTGCACTCGAAGACTTTTGGATTGAATCCAAACCTATAAACTTGACATAATATGACCAAAATGACATGGATCTAAATAATTTAACACTAAGGACTCCTAAAAACATAAAATCATGTTTAAAGCAACATAATCCTAACCAGATGATCCAAATGGACTAAGGCATCTCTAGGCTCATAAGATTGCCTAAGAGATCCTTGACCACACACATGGATCCAAAACCAAAATAGGATGATCCTATAAGATCAATCCATTTATTACAAATTCAAATCTTGCAAAATGATAGTCAATCAGTGACAGTCATGGGTGCACTGCACCATACTCCCTAAAACAAAATTAACTCAAGTTCCTTGAGTTGGGAGATCTTTTAGATTGAAACCAATCTTCTTGATATCTTTAGGTGTCAACCAAGTAGCATCCTCCACTGAATGATGTTTCCATTTGACTAGATATTCATATAAAGTAGACCTCTTGGTTTGTTTGGCTATTCTCTTGTCTAGTATACAATCAATCTCTTGTGTTGGTGGTTTAGGTAGATCTTGTAGCTCCTTTTCTTGTGGCAGATCTTGAGCATCTGCAATGGAGACATCAGTAACATGACCTTTGTAAGGATATAGGTTAGCTACATTGAAAATGGGGGATAAACCAATGGTTGAAGGTAATTCAATTCTATATGCATTATTTTCATATTTCTTCAAGATTTTGAAGGGGCTAATCTTTTTCATCATCAGCTTAATGTACTTTTCCTTGGGTAGTCTTTCTTTCTTCAGGTGAACCATAACCATGTCTCCAACCTTGAATTGGACATCTCTCCTCTTGACATCTATTACTTGTTTATACTTCTCAGAGGTTTGTTGCAGTCTATATTTCACTTTTTGATGGATGTTCTTCATTACCTCTACAAAATCCCCAGCTTGGGCACTCCTTTGGCCAAAATTCTGGATGTTTCTTAGTTCCAAGAAACCCCTAGGGTGGGATCCATAGATAATTTGGAAAGGACTGAGTCCTGAACTTCTATTGACAAAATAATTATAGGAGAACTCTTCTTGTGGAAGGATTGAGTCCCATGCCACTCCATACTCCTTTTTCAGACATCTTAGCAAGTTTCCCAAAGATCTGCTAATGACTTCAGTCTGTCTATCCATCTGATTAAGGGTGGTAAGTAGATGACATAGCTAGGTTTGTTCCAAGTCTCTTCCACAAGGTATGCCAAAAATGTCCCAAAAACTTGGGGTCTTTGTCTAAAATAGTGGTGGGTGGTAAACCATGGAGTCTTACAATCTCCTTGAAGAATAACCTTGCAATACTTGAGGCATCATGTGTAGTCTTACAAGGTAGGAAGTGTGACATCTTGGAGAACCTATCTAAAACCACATAAACACTACCATAGCCTACCTTTGTCCTCTGAAGACCCAATACAAAATCCATGCTGATGGAGTCCCGAGATTTGTTAGGAATGGGTAATGGTGTATAGAATCCTGCATTTGAACTGGTTCCTTTGGCTTTTTGACAAATTAGACAACACTCCACAAATCTCCTTATCTCAGTCTGCATCTTGGGACAGAAGTAGAATCTTCTTACTAGCTCAAGTGTCTTGTTAAGACCAAAGTGGCCTGATAGACATCCATAATGTTTCTCTTTTATGATGTCCTCCCTCATGGAACAATTAGGGATGCATAATTGACTCCCTTTAAACAACAATCCTTCTTTAATCATATATTCTGCAAACTCAGTGTGATATCTATCTCCTAGTTTCAAACAAACTTAAAAAATTTCTTTGAAGTCTTCATCATTGGGATACATGTCCTTGAGGATAGAGATGCCTACACTCTCCAAGGTCACTTCTTGTATAGCCAAATTCCTTCAACTGAATACATCAGCTACCTTATTTTATACCCCTTCTTGTGTTTCATGGTAAAATTGAATGCTTGCAAGTACTCCATCCACTTGAGGTTTCTACGGTTTAGCTTCTCCTGCCTGTTAAAAAGACTCAATGCATGATTTTCAGTATATACAATAAATTCCTTTGGCAATAAGTAATGCCTCCACTTTCTCAGTGATTGGACCATAGCATACATCTACAAATCATATGCATAGTACTTTTTCTTAGCTTCATTAAGATTTTTACTAAAGAATGCCACAGGTCTCCCTTCTTGACTGAGAACACTCCCAATATCTCTCTTGCTAGCATCACATTCAATGGTTAACACCTTATAGAAATCAGGTAGTGTTAAGATAGGTTTCTAAGAGACCTCTATCTTCAGATACTCAAAGGCCTTGTCTGCAACATCAGTCCATACAAGCTTGCATTTCCTTCCCCCTTTGATAGTATCTATCATTGGTGCACTTACCCCACTGGAATTCTTCACAAATTTCCTATAGAAGCTAGGTAGACCATGGAAAATTTTGACCTCACTAAAAGATTTTAGAGTGGGCCAATTTAGTATGGCTTCAACCTTGGAAGGATCCATTTTCAAATTACCCTTGAAGATGACAAAGCCAAGAAATATCAATTCTTCTTGCATAAAAACACATTTTTCCAAATTAATCCTCAAATTTTTTTCATGTAGTCTCTTCATTACCATGTCTATATGTATCAAATGCTCATCTTTATCTTTGCTAAAGATCAATATGTCATATAAATAAACAACAACAAAGTGATTTATGAAAGGCTCAAGGACCTCATTCATCGATCTCATAAAAGTACTAGGAGAATTAGAGAGGCCAAAGGGAATCACTACCCATTCAAACAACCCCTCATTGGTTTTGAAAGCTATCTTCCACTCATCCCCTTCTCTGATCATAATTTGATGACACCCACTCTTTAGATCAATTTTTGAGTAATATTTTGCTCCTCCTAGACAGTCCATGAGATCTTCTATCCTTGGCATAGGAAAACTATATCTGATGGTTATCCTATGGATGGCTCTAGAGTCAGTACATAGCCTCCATGTACCCTCCTTCTTAGGTTCTAGGACAACAGGGACTACACAAGGGCTTATGATCTTCCTAATGAAGCCTTTCTCCTTCAATTCTTGAATCTGTCTTGCAACTTCTGCATTTTGGTCAGGGGTCAACTTGTAAGCAGCCTTATTTGGAAATGTAGAACTAGGTATGAGGTCTATACAATTCCTAATATCTCTCTGTGGTGGAAAAACATCATTACTCTTGTCTACAACTATTCCTTTGTATTTGTTCAACAAATATTGTACTTCTTTGGGGCCAACACTTCTCTGAGGTTCTTGAATTTTTGGTATCCTTTTAGACTCTATTTTGGGATTTAGTATGATGGAAAAACAAGGTGTGTCTCTTTTCTTAAGGAATTTCAAAAATTCCTTCTCTCCCACTAAGGTAACACTATTTGTTAAAGCTCTATCTTTCTCAGAATCATGGAGGGGTGTCATAGTGTAACTAATCCCATTCTTAGTTAAAGTATACACATTTTTCTTACCCCCATGTTGAGCATCAACATCATATTCCCAAGGTCTTCCAAGGAGAAGATGACATGCATCCATATTCACAACTTCACACAAGAATTTATCTTTGTATTCTCCTACTTGAAACTCTACCCAACATTGCTCATCTACCAAAGTTTGTTGATCTTGATTAAGCCAATATACTTTATAAGGGCTTGGGTGGGGTATTTTATTCAAACCAATCTTATCTATCATTGCATTAGAAGCTAAATTATATGTAGAACCAGAATCAACAATAACTTTGCAAGTCTTACCAAGTACCTTGCAGTGAGTTCTGAATAGACTTCTCCTTTGTATGGGCTCCTTGGGAGTTGGCACGTTCAAGAGTGTTCTATTGAACATTATGCACTCTCCTTTCTTAGGGTCTATAGGTCTGGATGTAGTGGTGTGATAGGAAGTCATGATTTGACAATCCTCATCTTGGGTGAGTTGGACTCTCCTATCTCCTCCTAATGTACTGGCCTTGTTTGGGCATCTAAAATATTGGTGACCAATCTAATTGTAGGAGAAACACTTTCCAGTGAACATAGAGGTACTTCTACCTCCTAACCTTCCTCTACTATTTCCTCTACCCCCTCTAAAATTACCTTTGTGATTCTTCTCACTGTCATACTCTTGGTGATTGGATTTTCCCTGTGGTCTCGGAGATGATCCTCTTCCTTGAAACCTTCCTCTACGTCTGAAACCATTTCCCCTTCCTCTACTATTTTGTTCTCCTCTCCTCTTTTGTTTCTCTTCAATATTCATAGCCATCTAATAGAAATGGTGTACAGATTGTGGACAAAACAAACTTAGTTCATCCTGAATACTGTAGTTAAGCCCATTCATGTATCTAGAAAGTTTTTGTTTCTCACTTTCAGGGGTCTTTGTCTTCATTGAGATCTTTTGGAATTCATGAGTGTAGGATCCCACATCAAGATCCTTCTTCTTTAGATTTTGTAACTTCTTATTTAGAGTTACTTCATAATCTTCAGGAAAAAAATGTTTCTTGACTTCTCTCAACATCTTCTTCCATGTGGTTATATGGTCTTTTTCTTTCTCTACCCTCTCCCTTTGTAGGAAGTTCCACCAAATTACTACAGGTCCTTTAATTTTGGACTTAGAAATATTTTTTCTCTGTGAGATAGGGATATCCTCAAACTCAAAATAATTTTCTAGGGCCTCTACCCAATCCATGCATTCCTCAAAGTCCATCTTTCCCATAAACATTGGTAGGTCTAGTTTTTTTTATCTCTCCTACCTACTCTCTCCAAAGCTTGTAAGATCCTTTGCTCTTCTGGCACCCTTGTCCTTTCTATTTCAATATCTTCTTCTTCTTCTTCTTCTTCTTCTTCTTCTCTGAATCATCACCAGTAGTTCTACTTGTCTAAGAACTCTTCAATTTCTCTATTTCTACTTCCATCTTCTTGTTCTTAGTTGTCTTCTCCCTCACAATCTTGGCTAGCTCCATGTTGGTGACCCTCAAAGGGATCTCTCCATCAGTATAATCAACTTTCTCTATTATTCTTATTCCCAAGAGTTTTTCTAGGCTCTGATACCACCTAATACAGAGGTGACAACAAGAAGTGTGGACTTGGTACTTTCTCTTCCTTGAAACACCCTACTCAAATTATGATTTCCTTGGATCCTAGATCCTTCTTTACACAATGCCTTATACCTATTCAAGGTGGTAAAACTACTTACTGACCTTTCCCAATTGAATACCATTCAATTCAAGATCTTTCAATTTTAAGCTTTAGGGACACTAGCCCTATGTCAAGCCACAAACTAGAAGTCTTCACCAACCCCAACTAGCTATTAGGAAACCTTCCTTGTGTCATAAGGACCAAGAATAACCCTTTGGTTTGGTCCTCCAACTACCATACATTACCTATCTAGGATTGTCCTAGAATTCCTTGTAGGTCTATCCAAGTGGTTTTTTGGACTTAACTTTTCCTCCCGACCACATTTTAGGAAACTAAGGATATATGTAGATACCTTTTTGGAAGTTATGTCAAACCCCAAAGCCCTAGACTCCAACTCTACTCTAGCAACACCTAACACTCACCAAGTTCATAGACGTAATTGGCCAAATTAGGCTTGGATATCAAAGAAAGTACTAGAAATTGGGTAGATGGGATTGAAACAGTGTGTTGGTGCTCAAATCAATAGATTGGATTTCCTACAGATTTTTCCTTATCCAATGATGAGAAACCCAAGTGATTTTCCAAAAAACAAGATTTCAACTTATTCCAAGTATCAACCTTTTGCAATTTTGGCTCTGTAGAACCAAGGCTGGTAGGCCTATACCCTAAACTTATCTTCCAAGTCTTTAAGGAATTTTTAGAGCAGATAACTTATGATTCAAACTTCTCTATCCCAGAGTAGGGAAAAGTACTATGAGATACTTTAAACTAAGAGCAATGTATTATTAAAATGTTCAAATGTAATGTTGCAAGAATTTAAATAATGTTTGATAGATTTAAGATATGAACTGAATAGAGCAGATGGATATAGTATCTCAAAACTTTAAATAATGAAACTATGACTATAATCAAATAAACAAGAAAGACTAGTGCCTTAATCAACTATGGGCAATAGAGTCAATATCATTCCAATCCTATGTTCAACCTCAGAGACAATTTTATGAGAAAACTTATTACTTCAAAGGTGTTATGGAATGTACATGCAACATAAAACAAATTCAGAGATATATCAAAAGGGTAATACTTCTCAGATGATAGACCAATTAACTGAGACCTTAATCAACATAATTTAACCATGCAAAATTAAAAAAACCAATTGAAAATATAGACTATGAATCAAATCAGGAAGCATGCACATCAAATTTTCACTTTGAAGAAGTTCTATTGGTTTATCTAAGGGACTAATTGTAAAATGATAATGAAACAATTGCATGCATGAAGAAAAAATGACTTATCTTTATTGATTATGAAAATAGTACAATAGAGATCACATTTGTAGTTATTGATCCATCTAATCCATCTATCAAAATTGTGTTATTGTTGTATTGTCTTCTCTTTACATTTTACATTATGTATATATATGTGTTTGAGTGGATTTCACACCTCTTTAGGGTGAAAAGACACAACTCTTATTATAAATTATTTTGAAAAAACAATAAACTAACTAAAAAATAACTACCTAAATTTCGGATTTGGCTTTGGTCGAAAATCCAAAAAACCTCGTGAAAAGATAATATTTTTGCTGGAGATAGGAAATTGGATTTCCCAAACTAGGTCATTTTTAGATTTTTAAAATTTGACCAGCTTTATCCTTTGTCAAAATCATCTTTGTAGAAGGTCTAAATTCCAGCATTTTCTGAAGGCCTCAATTAGTTAGTTCTATTTATTTGTCTCATAAAGCTTCCTTCCTTTGATATTTTTAATATGGAGAAACTTGCTTCTTGATGATTGGGACTTCTAAATTCTCAAAATTTAGGGTACCACCAGTGGCTCTTTATGGGGACGTATGCTCCCTGTGAGCATAGCAAGATTCCAACTATCTCTGGACAAGTAGACCAAGTATCCACACTTAATCTGATGCAACTTGATTTGGTTCTCATCTTTAAGATTTATCTTTATACCAATAGGATCATGAATAACTTTCATAGGAACATTCAATTGTGTGGCCCCAGGCCCGCCAAAAAAATGAACACTGCTTCTTTCCTCTACCGAACACATAATTTTGATCATGTAATACTTTGGATCTCCTGAATATGATGCCACCACTCTCATGGACAACATTCATTTCTTTATTAACACACTTTGACTTTTGTTTGCCTTTAGAAAAGTTAGTAGGTGCACTGTAGTCCTTGCTAAATAGAAGATCCCCATGCATTTGATCAACCCTACAAGTAATTAGATTAAGATATTTTGCTTGGATGCCTTGACGTACACAATCTTCCTTATACTCAAGATGTTGTTTCTTTTCACAAAAAGGATTTGGAGATAAGTCACATTCAAGAACTTCCTTCTTATCAAGAATTTGATCAGATAGGATACTCGGATAATTTTCAGAACTAATCATAAACACATTTTCCTCATTATGTTTGTTTGATTCCTTCTCATCTTCACATGTTTGATACAAATTCTGCTCATAGGATGAAATAATGCATGTCTCAATTTCTAAATACACTTCCCCATACATATTTTGAGTTTCATCATCTTCAAAATGATCACTAGGCTCACTTTCTTTATCATGATGTTGATGGACTTGATTGTATATAAAATATTCTTCAAATAATGGATTCAAGGATATAGAGAACTCAGACATATCTCCTTGAGAGATTTCATCTGAAACTTCTTCATGTTCATATGTTGTATGTTGTTCTATTTCATCTCCATTATTTGATTCTTTAAATTTATCATCTTCTTCATCTAGTACCCCGTGAGTATATACTGATCCATCAACTTGCTTATCATGGTGCATTGAGAAAAAAATTTGACCACTCTTCTCAACATGTTTTTGATATTCCATGTCTACTAAATATGAGATTTCTTCTGTACTGAGAAGATCTTCTTCCTCATCATCATGGTCATTGATACCTGTTTCCATGCAAATATCACTACATATAGATTCAACTTCAATCTGACCCAAATTTTCTTCCTCTATGTCATCATTCTTTTCTTCCCTCAATACTTCACATATTTTCTCCAGAAAAGCTAGTAGTTGAGAATCATGGTAGATTCCTAACTCACAAAGTTTATCCATTAATTCCCTTCCCAGAGGCCTGATATCTGAAGGTATTTCCTGATAGATCTTTATCATTCTCATGAAAAAATGTAGTGCAGGTTCACCTTTATATCTTTCCAAAATGAAGAATTTATCCAAAGGGGACATGTAAGATTTTTCCTCCAAAATATAATTTGGCTCTCTTTCCTGTTCATAGCACATGTCTTGTTCATAACACATGTTTTCTTCTTCACCACTGGCATCATGAAACATATCAAGAAACCACTGCTCAAACTGTCTCCATGATGAGATACATTGTGTGGGTAGTGATTCATATACTTGTCTGGCATTATATTTTAATGTTCTAACAAATAGCCTCATCACCCGATCCTCTGTAGAAACCTCATACTCTTCTATGAATGTATAAAATGCAGCCAAGTGTTGTAGTGTCGATTCATCCCATTCTCCATGGAAATTTGGTAGAAGTTGTGAAATTTTAGGGGATAACTTATTTGGGATGTGTTGGTGCTATTTCTTGTCCAAAATGTGCCTTGTAATTTTCATAAGGTCTCCTGTCATTAGTAGTGTCAAGGGCTTTGAAATTGGTATTCAAATTGTTTTTATGTCTCTATAGAGTATGCTCAAACCCTTAGCCTAGTTGAAATTTTGTTGAAAATGGTCAAAAGTGACTAACAAACCCTAAGTTCCTTGGTCAATTCTATTCTTGAGTTACTTTTTCGGTCACTTAAGTAGTATTAAGTCATGTGTCCATGTTTAATGGGTTGCTTTTTTCCAAAATATTGTATCATCCTAACCACTTTAATAATTCCTAAGTTCTGCTATGTAGGTCCCTTTTACGTCATCCCTTTATGTATCATGCAAGTTTGAAAAGATCAGACGACGCGCTTATTAGCTTATATCTAAGATGCTTGACATCTAACGTATAAGAAAACAAGTGGAGATGATGCGTATCCTTGGTGGGGCCAAGCATGTTAAGAGAGTCTTCTGTTAAAAGGTGAGAAACTCAAAAAAAATTAGACGGTGCGCTTATTTGCTTATCTCCAAGATGCTCGACATCTAACGTACAAGCAAATAAGCGGAAGCGATGCGTGTCCTTGGTGGGGCCGAGCTGTTGAAAAGGCATTCTGTTAAATAGTGCACAAGTTTGAAAAGATCAAATGGACTACTTATTTGCTTAAAGGAAAAGTGCACGACATCTAACAAATAAGCGAATAAGCGGTGATGACATCTGGCAGTTGGTGGGCCTAGGCATTCAAAGCTGGCAGAGTTTTAAACTTCAGTTAAGTTGGTTCACATCTGACGGCTTGCGTGTTCACTTATATCCAAAGTGTTTGACATCTAAAAAATATGCAAATAAGCAGTGGTGACACGTGTCCTCAGTCGATAGTGATTCCCAGGAAAATAAGATAGTTGTCAGATGTGAAGGATGATGCCCAGAATTGACAGTTCAAATTCAAAATTGATAAAACAAGTTGCAGAGAGCTATTAAGCCGCGAAATTGAAGCTGGTGAATTAAATATAGAATGTGTGATAACTCCAGTCGAGTTCAATTCAAAAGACTGATTTGACTGAGGCCGTAAATTGATTAAGTCGATTGCAATATCAGTGTTTCACCAATACCATTTGAGCAAAGATAGAATTAAAAGAAAACCAGCTTCACGCGACTTCTGTACAGAATGGGTAAGCTCACTGATTCATTACTACTCAAATTGAGATAGAATTTGCAGTTCATAGAAGGTTTTAGAGCTCTTGTTTCAGAATATGGTTCTAGTATTGATAGCAAACCCTTAGAATGACCCCTAGAGTTGAAATTTTGGGACAAGTTGATTACCAGAAATAGAATGTTAGGGAGGATTTATTGTAGTAGTTACCATTGTCCTTAGGGGATGCCACACAAGCTAAGAAGGCAATGACTCAACATCCCCACTTCAAAATTGGGGATGGCTTATGATATTCAGGAAGGTGGGCAAGAGATGCCACTACTAGTTTAGATGCCCTTACTCTGTTTAGAGCAGCTTATAGTCAAAGAAAGGCCCCCACCCTAGACTGTAATATTTGGGAACTAGATGTTGGAAAGTTGATAGCACCTAGTGTATTCATGGACACTGATTTTCTCATTCTAATAGCAAACACTTATGATAAGGTGTCTAGGGTTGTTAGACACACTCGGGGAAATATAATACTGACTGTAACAACAGATGAAATCAGAAGAATTTTCAAGCTGACTGACACTTCCTAGAATATGGATGATATTGACCTCGAATATTTCAAAGAAATATACAATAACCAAAGGGATTATTACAGAGGTGAAGTAGTGAAGGGGTATGCTAATAAGATAGGAAATTTGGTTGTAATAGGACCAGG
>MU226368.1:267359-278869 GCA_018584345.1 Thuja plicata | reverse complement strand
TTGCCACAGTGATTAGGGTTTATGGTTTTAGAGGTGTTCCTTATGTGCTACCCTACAAAGTCCCACTCAAAATTGGGATAGCAGAAATCATAAGACAATTAGGTGGGCTATAGGAGGAAGCTTTGACAGGAAAGATGAAGGGAAATATCTTCCCTACCCTCACTAAAGCCCATCACTTTATCATAACAAAAGGAGGACGGACACAGTTTGGCAAATACTTTGAACCCTATCATTTATCCACTTCCATAGCCAGGTGTGCAGACAATGCAGATTTTATCATGGGCATGTTTAGAAAGAGGACCAATTGTATAATGTTAAAGCATCAATTCTACTATCTAGAGGATATTATGAGGAACATTTTTGAACTAGAGGTTCAAGAAGTCAGAAAGGAAAAGTGGATGACATATAAGAAATCCTTGGACTTTGTCCAGAATTTTGACAAGACCTATGATCCTCTAAAGGATTTTTTCCCATGGTCTTATAAAATTGATTCACTTATGAATATTTTTGAGGGAATAATGCAAACCCTGAATGAGAAAAGGAAGAGAGCAGTTGAGAGTGACCCTGAAAAGGCTCTTGCTATTATGAATAAATTCCCATAGAGAAGAATAGATCCACCTGGGAACTATCTAGTATACAAAAGAAGAGGATATACCACTGTTGCTCCCAGAGTTGAACAACCCATTCAGCATAAGGGAAAGAGGCCAATGGACACTGACATTCAAGAAGTACCCTCTCCAAAGAGGCAAAGGGTGGAGATAAAAGAACAAGGAGGTGAATTATATTCTTCTTCCCAATCCCCTATGCAATATGATGACCAGACCATTGCTAAGCAATTGCTCAAGATGAGAAATGTTGGTGAAGTAGTTGTCACTACTCAAGAACTACAAGAAGGGATGCCAGAAGAACCTAAACATACATCATCTGACCTTACAGTGGTAGAATTTGTTGGCAAGGAATTAGATCCTGTGACTAAACAGGCTAGTGATGAATTCTTGTCTGATGACAATTTCATCAAAACTAGGGATTTTATTCAGTTTCTATGGAGATGTCATATTGGTGAATACAATGACAAATGCCAAAAAATGATAGAAGATCAACCCAATGTTGCCAAGGAGGACATAGAGAAATCAGTTAAACAAGAATTGATATTGAAATATGATAAGATTACTCCCGAAGAGGGCAGGCAAATGATCAAAAGGCAAGGGGTTCTTATATTGCCACAATGGGATTTAGCCGATGTAGTGGTTTTTGATGCCATAAGGAAACAAGCTAAGCCCATAAGCCATGCTGGGACATCAGTTGGTGCCCAATTTAGTGAGGATCATGCAACATTGGCAATCTGGTCACTTAAGAAAAGGGACAAGAGAAGAATTAAAGAAGATGATGATACTGAAGACATAGGAAGCCTAATTATGAAAAGGGTTGCAGATTCCTCAGGAAGCACAGGTGGTGTGCGGGCCGTGCGATGGTGGTGCAGCCGATGCACGATGCCTGCACAGTAAAAAGGTTTTTTTTTTTTTTTTTAAATTTTCAAAATTTTTCTCAAAAAATGTGCATGGAGGTCAATTTTTTTTCCAGAGGTCACCGAGGCCAAAACAAACAAATGCTATATGAAAATATAGATTTTTGGGCCTTTTGAGTGTGATGGTGAGGTTTTTTGGGCCCAAAATGCTCAAAAAAACCTTCACCTCTACATTGAAGACAAAAACCCTAAAAAAACTAAGATTTTTTCCTTTCACATGCATGCGCCTGTAAAAAGTGCTAATTTTTTTTTCTTTTTTGCATGCAAAAAAGAAACACAAAATAACGTTCTGCAAAGAATACCAGATCTTTAAGGGCAAGACCAAAAAAACTCTCGTGTTGGGTATTTCAAGGATGTCAATGCCTAGCCTTATATCATCTACCCTCAATTAGTTTGAAAGCAGAAGTTGAAGATGGATAGCCCCGAATACTAGATCTTGAATGATGCTTTTGTTTTTGTTGTTATTAGATCGATAAAAGGGGATTATGTTGGATGTTGTGGGAATTAGGTACTACTGATGTTGTTGGAATTCATGTTTTGTCACTGATGTCAACATATGTTTCTTTGGAGGTTAAATAGACTGGTTGTTACTATTGTATGATGACTGACAAAAGTATACAGATACTGTATGGATGAATCAGAACAAGCAAAGATGATGATATGTAGAAGGATGTATGATGATCTTATTTCTAAGGTCGCTTGGCTTAATATTACATATTGGATGAGTTACAGATGTTTTAGTGAAGACTAGTTCCTGGACTATGACAATGATGTGTAACAGAGCAAGTATTTATGTTTTGGGGATATCTTACAGGCAATGATGATTCAGGTTATATGAGCTTAAGTGATGATAAAAGAAATGTTGAGGAATATTTGGTATGGGTCACAAGTCATATCATTTTTGGTGACGTTAGCTATGATGTGTATTATGGAGTAGACCTATTTGGGGCTGACTTTAGAGCTGTAGTGTATATTATGGATTATGAGCATAAATTATAGATCTTTGATTATATTTGATGAATTGTAATTGATGTTTACTTGTTATAGGTACCGTGTGTATCTTAGCAAGGGGTTAAATAATTATTTATATATTGGGAAAGATTAATTGGCTGACCTAATCAATTATTGTAATAGGGTATATATGAGAGATATTTTCTTTTGAAAAGATGTGTGTATTAAGAGAAGGTGATTGTCAGAGACAGAGAAGTGTGGAAGCTACGAAGCTTGATTGATTGCTGGATATAGAGAAAAATTTATGAATAAAGTACTTCATTGGAACTGACCAATCACTGGATTGTATATTTCCTATATACACTTGTTCGGGTTGTAAATCCTTGAGGGTGGCTTTAACCTTCTGTGGGAAGTGTGCCTAGGAAGTGAGCGCACTGTTACTCTTGAATCCTAATAGGGTCTATCTTTTAATAGGGACTATGCATTGTAATGATGTAATAAGCTCCTAACAAGGCTAAATCTTTTAACAGGGATACTATACTCTGAGTACATTATTTGTGGGTGCTAATTCCCACTGGGGTTTTACCTTTAACAGGGTTTCCTCGACAATAAAGGATTGTGTTATTGTGTTGGCATTTACTATTTCATCATTTGGATTGAAGTTTTGGTTTATAAAGTTTAATGTTTAATAATCTGTCTCACAAATGATTCACCCCCCTCTCAGTTGTGTTGGTGGAATGTTATTCCTAACAATTGGTATCAGAGCTACTGGTCCTTAGAGAGAAAGCTTAACAACTTGAGGTGATCCTGAAGATGACTTACTATAGGAAGGATAGTCCAAAATTTGATCCTGAAAACTTTGACGGTTGGAAGAACAAGATGGGAACATATTTGCTATGTTTGGGAATCGACTATTGGATGATCACTAAAAGAAAGGAACATATAAAGACTGAGGGTGAACTAGATAAAGCTACTGAAGATGAAAATAAGTTATTTTCATGTAACATGGTCACAAGAGAAACATTGATCAATGCACTTTCTGAAGGCAAATTCACAGATGTAAAAGATTTAGATTCTGGACATGAAATTTGGACAAGATTGGAAGCACTGTATGAAGGAGATAAGTTTACAAAGAAAGTGAAGTTACAAAACTAGAAGACAAAGATGGAATCATTGAAAATGAAAGATGATGAGAACATTTGATCATATGCATAGAGAGTTACTGAAGTTGCTGTTGGAGATTTGCTTCTCTGCAAATAGTTGACTGTATTTTTGTCATTGATGACAACATAAAGTATACAGTAGTGAACTATATCCACTTTTTAGTATGGATATGTGGAAACATTACATGGCTATTTTTATGTTTCAGACATGGTTACTACACCATGTACATACACACAGATTCAGATATTCAGTAATAGTTGAGTTATGTTACTCTATTTTCCAGATACAGTTTCAGAAGATTGTTCTCAGAAAGCTGACAATAATTTCATTGATTATTCAGTTGCGTCTATCTATGGGATATGCGTGTTAAGATTCATGTTTAGTTATGAGTCTAAGATAATTAACCAAAGGCGCTAATCATTTTTCATCTGAAGCATGAAGTTTGGGTAATTTTGGTGGAGCCGACTATGTTAAGCGATGTGTCTATTCAGTTTGAGTTGCGTGGTTCTAATTATGTTGCGTGCTTGGTTTGGCTAACTAAAGAAGCATTGAAGGGATTCCTAAAGCTGCCAAAGATCATAGCTTTTGGAGAAGATACTTATAGTAGTTCATTTGAAGAGCACCAAGTGTGACTGATAAGAAAAGAGATAGAAGGACATAATAGAATGCTGACTATTTTGGGATAGTAGAGTCGTTTCATTCATCAGATAAAGATCTATGTGAAGAAGCAGAGAGTATATACAATTCATTGGAACTAATCAAGACAAAAGGTCTACCTAAACAATTCATTTTCAGATATAGTGTATATCTATTTTATAGAAGGTTGAATCCTTCACCATATTAAGCAGTGAGGTTTTGGACAGCGAGTCCTCACCCCTAATAGGGTTATTTGTAAAAGACTCCTAACAAGGTCTGACCCTTAACCAGGTCACTGTACTTATTTATTTGTAATGATCAACTCCTAACAAGGTTGTAAGATCTTCTAACATGGATTATCATACTAAAGTACAATTATTTGTGGGTGCTAATTCCCACTGGGGTTTTTACCTAGTTTGGTTTCCCCGTAACCAAAATTGTGGTATCCTATTTTGTGTTATCTTAAATGTGTATGTGCTTATGATATTCTGTAATTAATTGGAGAAAAGAATCTAACTTACTGATAAATGATTCACCCCCCCTCTCAGTTATCCCTTGGGACTATTCCAACAAATGATATTAGAGCCAAGTGCCTTGGAGAGAAAGCCTAACAACTTAAGGTAGATCAAATGGCATACTTCAGGAAAGAGAGTCCTAAGTCTGGTGGAGAGAATTATCTTGACTAGAAGAACAAAATGATAACACATCTTCAATGTGTTGGTTTTGAGATTTATGAGATTGCTACTCATGCAACAGATGTTCCCACCTTGAAGGACCTTGCAGAAGAAGATTCTACAAATAAATAAAAGGAAGTATTCACCCAAAATGCAATTGCCAAAGAAGCCCTAATAAGTGCCCTATCTGACAGTGAATTTTTTGAGATCAAGAAGGCAGCCAAAGCATATTCAATTTGGAAATACCTAGAAGACATGTTTGAAGGAGACATCCAAGCCAAGAATGTGCACAGAAAGACATGGAAGAAAAGATACAACAATTTAGAGATGCTACCTAAAGAAAACATCAGAGCTTACAATCAGAGGATTAATGAAGTAGTCTCAGGAATCAGGAACAACGATGGAGAAATTTCAGAGGATGATATAATGGAAAAACTAATGACCACATTGACATAAGATTATGAAAGAAAGATAAACATCTTGGATGAAACCATGAAATTCTCAAAGGACTTCAAAAGAGAAACCTTGATTAGTAAAATATAAGCATTTGAGATATCAAGATTGAAGACATAACCTAAAATAGAAACAACTTTCAACGCCTTAGTCCATGGTAAGAAATCCTTAAACATCACTAGTAATGTTGAGAAAGAAGAAGTTGATATAGAACTAGAAGAAAGCATTTCTATGATAGATAAGAAGGAAAGAAAAAGGTAAAGGAAAATATGAAGGAAAACTACCATTCAAATGTTTTTCATGTAACAAAGTTGGCCACTTTGCATCCAAGTGTCCTACAATATCAGATTACAAACCCAAATATACTAAGGAATTTTATCATGCTGAGGATTTTGTAATTAATGATGACTCAGGAGAAGATGAAATTGGATTTATTGCAATTAAGGATAATGAAAAAATGATTGATCAAATAGAAATTGAAGATGAGAAGAAAGCACAAGAATTGGCTTTAGTATCACAAGCTGACATCAGAACAGACTGGATCATAGATAGCGGGTGTTCACATCAAATGACAGGAGACAAAGATATATTTGTACATCTAGACAAGTACAAAGGTGGCATTGTAATATTTGGAGATAACACTCCCAAACCTATCATAGGCAGAGGATCTATCACCCTAGATGGAAAGAACAAGACAGATGATGTTCTTTATGTTGATGGTTTGCATCATAACTTACTAAGTGTTGGATAGTTACTAGATAAAGGATATTAGTTGGAATTCAAAAACAACAGATGTATTATCAACAACAAAGAAATAGACATGATTGCATCAGGATCAAAAAACAAAGGTAATGTTTTTCAACTTAACTCTGAAGTAATGGTTCAAAAGTGGATGACAATTGGCTATGAAACAAGAGACTTTGTCATATCAATTTTGACAACACGGTGAAGATAAGTAATGTAAAGGCAGTAAGAGACCTTCCATGTATTGCAAGACTAGTTGATACTATGTGCAGGGAATGTGTGATGGGGAAGCATGTGAGGACCTCATTCAGAAGCAAATAGAACTCTATAGAGAACAAATTAGATATAACACATACAGACTTATGTAGACCTACTCAAACAAGATCATACTATGGTGAAAGGTATTTGATTTTGTTTGTTGATGTCTTCTCCAGGATGATGTGGGTTGCATTCTTGAAAGATAAATCTGAAGCTTTTGAGAAGTTCAAAATATTCATAGATAAATTTGAAAATGAATCTGGATTAAAGATAAAATGTCTGAGATCTGATAGAGGAGGAGAATTGACCTCTGATAAATTTCTTGAGTACTTCAAAGAACATGGGATCAAAAGACAACTAAGTGCACCCAGAACCCCTCAACAAAATGGAATTGCAGAAAGGAGAAACAAGATAATAATTGAAACAACGCACACTATCATGATTGAAGGGAAAGGTGCGCACACCTATTGGAGAGATGCAGTCAATAAAATAATCTATACTATCAACATAATTCAACTAAGACCAGGCACAAACAAAACACCTTACGAACTTTGGTTTGGTAATGTACCTACAGTAAAATACTTCAGAATCTTTGGAAGCAAGTGCTACATCAAGAGAGATGATGATGTTGGAAAATTTGATGCTAGAAGCAATGAAGGTATTTTTCTTGGTTACTCTACTAAGAGCAAATCTTATAGATGTTTCAATTTAAGGTTAAAGAAAATCATTGAAAGTGCACATGTGAAAATTGATGAGAATTTCATGATTCAAGAGAGATATTATGAATATGAACCTAATATTGAAGATGAACCTAGACCTATCAATAAGGATACAATTATTGAAGAAATGTTTGACTGTATTGATGTATCATGAATTAACCCTGAACCAAGTCAAGAAGAATCACAAATTACAGATGAGAGTGTCACACCTAAAATCTCAAAACACACATCTAAATACCACTCTAAAGAAGATATCATTGGAGATCAGAGCAGTAAAGTCTTGACAAGATCCAGAGAAAAAGGTTCAATCATTGATGAAAAGGTATACTTACTTTCACAGATTAAACCCTTAAGTGTTGAAGATGCGTTCAATGATTTAGATTGGAAAAGTGAAATGCAAGAAGAATTAGATCAAATAATGAAGAATGAAACATGGGAATTGGTCCCTAGACCTTCTAACAAGAATGTGATTGGAACTAAGTGGATATTCAAAAATAAAATGAATGAAGATGGGACATCGATAAGAAATAAAGCAAGATTGGTGTGTAAAGGATATGCACAAAGAGAAGGAATTGACTATTCTGATATATTTTCCCCTGTGAGTAGACTTGAAGATATAAAGTTATTTTTAGCCTATGCAACATTCAAGAACTTGAAAGTATATCAGATGGATGTCAAATCAGCTTTCCTGAATGGTGACTTAAAGGAAGAAGTCTACATAGAGTAGCCTGAAGGATTCAAACTTTCAGACAAATCAGACATGGTATGCAGACTAAAGAAAGCCCTCTATAGACTTAAACAAGCCCCAAGAGCATGGTATGAGAGACTTGATGTCTACTTAACAAAGATTGGATTCAAAATAGGAGCAGCAGATTGCAACCTATTCATCAGAGAGACACCTGAAGGTTTACTACTAGTTTCTATCTTTGTTGATGACATTATTTTTGGAGGTAATTAAAAGCTTAGTGTAGGATTTGCAAGAGAGATGCATAGTGAATTTGAAATGGCCATGATTGGACCTATCAAATATTTTTTGGGATTAGATGTAAAACAAACAAACAAAGGAATATTCATAAATCAGTCTAGATATGTGAAGGAGATATTAAAGACTTTCAAGATGGAAGATTCCAAGCCAGTAAGCACCCCCATGATAACAGGATGAAAGCTTTCTAAAGATGATGATTCCACAACAGTTGACAAGACACTATACAAGTCTATGATTGGAAAACTCATATATCTCACTCAATCTAGACCTGATATTTCTAATGCAGTTGGCATTATTGGAAGATTTGTAGCTGAACCTAAACAAAACCACTTAATGGAAATAAAAAGAATATTCAGATACTTAAAGGGAACTATAGACTATGGTTTATGGTATCCTAACTTAGAGAATGTACAACTTCATGTGTATATTGATGCTGATTGGGCAGGTGTGTTAATGACAGAAAGAGTACCTCAGGAGGAGAAGTATTCCTTGGAGATAGATTAGTCACTTGGACAAGCAAGAAGAAAAATTGTATTTCTTAGTCAATAGCTAAAGCAAAATATGTAGTAGTAGCATTGAATTGCTCTATAATTGTTTGGATCAAACAGATGATAAAAGACTTTGGAATTCAGATTGATTATCCTATTGTTATTCACTGTGATAACACTAGCACTATCAATATGTCATAGAACCCTGTGATGCACACAAAGACAAAACACATTGAAATACGATATCATTTTCTAAGAGAAAAATTTGTAGACAAAGAAGTAAAGTTGGATTATGTAAGAGATAAAGAACAATTAGCAGATATTTTTACAAAGCCTTTATCAAAAGATAATTTTGATTATCCCAGGGAGAAGCTGGGATTAATTCCCTTTCCCGAGTCTGATTAAAATGTGCAGCAAAAGCATCAGTCCTTGGTAACTAATGAATGGTTTACTACTCTACTTCTGGAGTAGTACCTATACTTAATAGTATTTGGCACCCTTTTCCATTAATGTCAAAGGGGGAGTATATATTAAGGGGGAGCATATACTCTGGGGGAGTATATAGTCATGAAAATAAAAAGACAGTCAGAGGAGCTGTAGTAAAGAGGAACCTTTAATGAGGATATTGAGAAGATTGTAAAAAGGAGGAGGATAATTTGGGCTGATGGTGTTTTTTCATATCATATGTTGCCATCAATGTCAAAGGGGGAGATTGTTGGAGATTTGCTTCTGTGCAAATAGTTGACTGTATGTTTGTCATTGATGACAACATATAGTATATAGCAGTGAACTATATCCACTTTTCCGTATGGATATGTGGAAGCCTTGTGCGGTTGTTTTTATGTTTCAGACATAGTTACTACACCATGTACATACACGTAGATTCAGATGTTCAATAATAGTTGAGTTATGTTACTCTATTTTCCATACACAGTTTCAGAAGATTGTTCTCAGAAAGTCGACAGTAATTTCATTGATTATTCAGTTGTGTCTATCTATGGGATATGCGTGTTCATATTCATGTTTAGTTATGAGCCTAAGATAATTAACCAAAGGTGCTAATCATGTTTCATCTAAAGCATGACGTTTGTGTAATTTTGGTGGAGCTGACTTTGTAAAGCGATGCATTTATTCAGTTTGAGTTGTGTGGTTCTAATTATGTTGCGTGCTTGGTTTGGCTGACTAAAGAAGCATTGAAGGGATTCCTAAAGCCGACAAAGATCATATCTTTTGGAGAATATACTTATAGTAGTTCATTTGAAGATCACCAAGTGTGAATGATAAGAAAAGAGATAGAAGAAGGACAAAATATAATGCTGACTATTTTGGGATAGTAGAGCCATTTCATTCATCAGATAAAGATCTATGTGAAGAAGCAGAGAGTATATACAATTCATTGGAACTGATCAAGACATTAGGTCTACCTAAATAGTTTATTTTCAGATATAGTGTATATCTATTTTATAGAAGGTTGTAGCCTTCACCATATTAAGCGGTGAGATTTTGGACAGTGAGTCCTCACCCCTAACAGGGTTATTTGTAAAAGACTCCTAACAGGGTCTGACCCTTAATCGTGTCAGTGTACTTATTGCTTTGTAAAGATCAACTCCTAACAGGTTTGTAATATCTTCTAACAAGGATTATTATACTCAAGTACAGTTCTTTGTGGGTGCTAATTCCCACTAGATTTTTTACCTAGTTTGGTTTCCCCATAACCAAAAATGTGGTGTTCTATTTTGTGTTATCTTAAATGTGTTTGTGCTTATGATATTTTTTAATTAATTGGAGAAAATAATCTAACTTACTGATAACTGATTCACCCCCCCTCTTAGTTATCCCTTGGGGCTATTCCAACAATTTCTACTAACAATGAACTTCAATAGAGAGATGTTGATTGGAAAGATAACTACCTTTGAGGCTGTAGAACTGGGAGATTCTCTACCTAAAGTTGAGACAAAATTTAAGGCGACAGTGCATAGAAACAAAAATACCTTATCTGGAATTGCGAGCACCAGCAATAGTGACTTAAGAGAAGAACTTGGAGAATATGTTGATGAATGAGAGTAGATACAGGAAGAAGAAAGGAAGCTAGATAAATTTGTGGCCCTGATCACTAGAAGAGAAAATAGAGGTAAGGGTAAATTTGAAGTCAAGTTACCTTTGAAATTTTTTTTATGCAACAAGATAAGTCATTTTGTATCTCGATGTCCTACAAGGGTTCCAAAGCATAAAGCTAAGTTTTACAAATCAAAGTATCCAAAAGATAAGGAATGTTATTATGCTAGTGAAGGTGTTTCTGATGATGAAGCTATTGACTATCATGAGATTGGATTTATTTCTATTAAGGATGATGAACCTATACATGAAGAAAAACCATTAGTTTCTCATGTGGAAAATAAATCCAAATGGGTTATAGATATTGGTTGTTCACATTCCATGACATGAGATAAAAATAAGTTTGTTAATTTGAAAAAGTATGATGGTGGTGTTGTAAGATTCAGGGACAATAATCCTAAGCTTATCATTGGAGTTGGATCTATTTCTCTGGATCAAAAAACTAATACTAATAATGTGCTTCTTGTTGATGGACTTAAGCATAACTTGTTGAGTGTTGAACAACTATAAGTAGACAAGGGTTATCAATTGAAATTCACTGATAGGAAATGTTCTATCAGAAGTAAATAAGGTGACTTGATCACATCTGGTACTAAATCTAGAGGTAATGTATTTGAATTGAATACATCTGAGGTTTCTTGTTTTGTTGCGAAGGTTAATGACAGTTGGTTATTGTTAGAGTAATAGTCTATCGGGTTACTAATTTAAATCTTTATGATCTAATTAGTAACTTCCCTATTCACTCTAGTTTGCTTCAGCTAACCTTAGGCAGTTTCTATTTCTTGTAGTTTCCCTTTT
>MU226368.1:213301-225848 GCA_018584345.1 Thuja plicata | reverse complement strand
TTTTCCATCGCGTAGTCGCGAGCTGAAATCACCTTTTACATTTTGCTCTACGACTGAGTGATGACCTGCTTGTCGCACTCCCGCAATGCATTTACATGACTTGGCTTTTACCTCGCGACTGAGCGATGACTCCTTATCGTGCACCCGCAATGCATTATCCCGAGCTACTATTTCTATCGCGACCGAGCGATGATCTCAAATTGCACACCCGCACTGCTTTTCCATGAGCTGCTCCTTGCTCTGCGAGTCTGCGACGCACATTAGTCGCGCACTCGCTGCACTTCTACACGAGTTGGCTATGTCCCTGCGACTGAGCGATGAGCTCAAGTCGTGCACTCACCGCGCTATAACCCGAGCTACCATTTCCTTCACGATTGAGCGATGAGCTCATCCGAGCTAATCTTTTCTTTGTGACTGAGCGATTAGCTCATGTCGCGTACTCGCACCTTCTCCTTCCGAGCTGACCTTTGCCTTGCGACTGAGCGATGACCTCGCTATCGCGTACTCGCCATGCATTTTCATTAACTGTCAATTCACCTATGACCTGGCGATGCATCGGGTGTCGCTCACTTGCACACCATGACTTAACTATTTGTCTTCGCGACTGAGCGATTGATTTCACCGTCGCGTTGTCGCACCGTGTTTCCTCTGACTACGAATTGACTCGTGACTGGGCGATGAGCTGCTCATCGTATTGTCGCGCACTATCTTTTCTACTAGCCATCTATGACTGAGCGACTAGTTCCTTGTCGCGCACTCGCTTACTAATAAGTGAACTATTTTCCTAGCTCGCGAGTGTGCGATGCATTACCTTTCTGCTCGCTGCTGGCTCCGCGACTGAGTGACTAGGCAAAATATGACTTGCTCGTTGAAAGAATTGTATCAAAACTTGTTCAAAATTTCTGGGGCTAGAGTTTTGAGCTAAACCCTAGGGTGCTCTGCACCAACACTTTTGGGGAGATCTATTGAAGTTTTTATCACTCGGGAACTCATATTTGTTTATTTTAATTAACCAAATAGATGCATTAATAGATTTTATCATGAATCAGGCACGCAAGACAACAATAAAGGAGTTCAAAAATGTCTTCAAACAATGAGCAAGGGATAAAGCAACCTTGCACATGAACATAGATAGTGTCATAGTATTTCTACTCCATAAAGATTCTACTTGTGTATGTTCTCAAAATGTTTTCCAATCATGCACATAGTCCTAGAAAAGAAAAATTTGGTTGCACTATGGTTCTTAGTAATGGTTTGACTCTGCAAATTTTGCAATCTCAAGTGTGTGAAATCCAATCCTGGTGCACCGAGGTTTTGACATAGTCTAAGAATTTAATCAATCAGGAGCTGCTGAGGAGATCTGATAACCCACAAGAAACTACACCCATGGAGATTTCTTCCACAAGGACATTTATAGTGGTTGTTGCTACCATGGCAAAAATGGCTATTACCGCTTGAGGTTTCATCCATGTGGTTTACCCAATAAAGGGAGTGTCTATTACGGTTAACCCTCTCTAACAAGGAAGACTCACAATATGGACCACTTGGGGACTTGGTTTGGATTCAAGGGTTCCAAGTTTCCGATTCTCCCAAAAAGGAAAAGAGCATAATCCTCTAGCCTCTTCACCTCACCCAAACATAGAAAACAAGATTAATTGACCCACTAATTTGAAATCACCTCACCCAAGGTAAATCAACAACAATGACCACCAATCTCAAGAGAGAAAGTACCAATCAAAGTTGAAGACTAAACCAAGTTTGAAGTAATGACAAATCCTTCCTTACCTACAAGGGGATTTATCGTCAAGAAGAGCTTCACATGTAAGACAAGTGAATGAAACCCACTCTCTCAAGATCACCACAAATAGTGTTCATAGGGCCTAATTACTATGTGAAACATATATGCAAGAAAGAAAATTTAGGTCCATTTTTAGAGCACCAATTGGAAATGTGATCTATGAAAGAAAGAAAACACTTAAGCTAAACCTATGAGATGTTCATTATTATTTCCAAAATCCAAATTTTATAGAGATGAAACAAAATAACTCAAATACAAAGCAATGCGAGCATTTTGTTGTTTATCCATGCAAGTCTGAGAAATCCCCACGAACTCTTCAACAAGCAAGACAAGCAAACAAGATATGCAATGTATATTCAACTTATGCAAACCCTAGGGTTTTTCTGAAAATCAATTGTTAGAAGTAATAATAACCAACAAATAATCCAAATGATAACTCACATCATGCATTGAACCATGTGAAAAATAAGTGCAAGCTAATCATTAAATGCCCTTTATTTTATTTTATTTTTTTGACCTAGTCAACAAAATCTGATTTGTTTGCTATGATTTTGGCCCTAAAAATAGAAATGCAAAGAAGAGACCCCTGTTAAAAAATAGAGAGATTTCCAAAAATGTAAATTTTTAGCAATATTTTTTGATTTGTGCCCTAGGGACCCTATTTATCAAGACAGACCAATTTTTAAAGATCAAATTTTTAAGCCATTATTTGTCATCAAAACAAAAAGCATAGAGAGCATACCCCCTATAGAATTCCAAGAGATTTCCAGAAATGTAAATTTTTTCCAAAAAATTTGCTGATTTGCGACTAGAAACAAATTTTCATGAAAAATCATAAAAAAATTATAAATCACGAAAAAATGATCCAAAAAATCTAATTTTCAAACTGAGACACCTGTGGCCCAATACCAACCTGTAAAAAATATTTCAAACCAAAACTCCAGGCCGTTTGGGAGATATGATCAACTATTTCAAAAAACCCTAGGTTTTGTCTTCAACTCATCCTGCACAAGGGTTAGGCTTGAAAAAATTCAATAAAATAACCATGTAAAGATTAGAAAATCTAAAAATCTAAATAAAATGAAGGAAAATCAAGAGCATCATGTCCCACGGTGGGCGCCAAAAATGTGTGCTAAAAATGTGTCACACTTCTATGAATCATTCAATGCAAAGGTTGCTCAAGAATGAGGCCTCAAATATTGACTCATAGCTCCCTAGTCATGGAGTGCAAAATTTTTTGATGGAGGCCCTCAGATTGACCTAGTTGTGCCAATGCAAGTACACCATGAAATGAGAGATTCAATGCATGAAAATGAAATCTATTCTATATGATAACAATGCAAAAAAAGGAAATTAGTCTAAATGATAACAATGCAAGATTATTCTATGAAAAGAAATATGAATTTAATCTAATATGAATCTAATCTACATGAATAGCCATGGATGCAAGAAGACAAGAAGAGAGAAGTTGCAATATCCAAGCTTGGGTACTCAAATCCTCCTCCAAAATTGCTCTCCAAACCTACAACATAACAATAGCATAAAATCTTGATTCATCAAATGAGGAGAGGTTTCCGTTTAAAGAGAAATGGACGATAGAGATTAAGTTGGAAAAATCAAAGGCTATGATTAAGAGGAAAAAAGCCCACCACTTAGGAAGATGTGTAGAAAAAGGAACTTTATTTATTTTTATTTAATTTATTTCTTTTTTCAACAAAAAGACATTCAAGTGGGGGTTTTATTTAATTAAAAGAGGGGTTTTATTTTAATTAAATAAGATTATTTAATTTAATTAAAAGGGATATTTTAATTAAATGAGATAATAATATTTAATTAAGAGAGATTTTAATTAAATAAGATAAAATTATTTAATTAAAAAGGAATTTTAATTAAATAAGATTATTTTATTTAATAAAAAGGAATTGTTTTCTTTTAATTAAATAAGATAATTGATGAAATGATCAAACCTTAGGAAATATTGAAATAATTGAATTAATTACAATTTGATCAAGGAAATTGACTTGAATTGAAAATGTTGCAAAGCATTGATTCAGGAATTTGATAAATTGATAAATTGATAAATGGGGCCCATAGTCTAGGCGACCATTTTAGGGTGCATACACCCCCAACTATCACCTATCCTATATATGAGGTCTCTAAGACCTCTTTCTTTGAGAAACAAACTGTGCCTCCTATTGAACTTGATAATCACTTGACTTCCAATTTGGATGTTTTGAAAAAGAATTTGTCTCAATTAACCAACAATCTTACTAAGATAAAGCTAAATCCATCCCAGAACCAAGGTAGTTACCAATGATAACCTATTGCTCCGAATACTTATTCTCCAAGCCAAAATCAAAGTTACAATACTTATGGTAATAACACTAACAATAACTCATAGGATAAACAATTTGGGCAGCAGTGACCCAATAGACCTTGGAACACCCAACCCAACAATGGTAGTATACTAACTGATAATGCTAATGAGTACAAAAATGCTAATGTAAATTTTGCAGGAACTATAGGCACATACCAAGATAACAATGGGTATGGAAGTGACATCCATAATCAACAACCTTGAAACTCTAAAGAGTCCCCTATTCAATTTAATATAATGATGTTTGATTCTTATAAACCCGAAGTAGGGGAAGGTTCTGGAAATAGCATGCAGGAAGAAGAATTTTTGTTTCCATTCCAAAGGGAAAGGGAGCCCTAATACTCTGAAGTTCATGCATTTTAGAATGACCACCGAAGCTCGTATAATTTGAGAAATCAGAAGGAACCTATGACAAATTTTATTCCCCCAGGGAAACAACCAACACCAGAAAATCCATGAGCTAGAAATAATCTTACACCATCAAAGGGTGTGAGTATTTCCACTTCATCAGCACCAAATGTACCTACTATACATAAAAACCCAGCTTGGTCAGTTGACAAATATAGTGGGGTTGAAGAGCTTAAAAGAACAAAGGAACATATCTCAATGTTTGACATGTTACAAGGTTGTCCTTCTCAAAGAGAGGCATTCCTAAAGTCCCTGGACCACTCTAAGCAAGGTATAATAGATAAAAATGCACGTGTTCCCACATAAAATGTGCCTAACTCAGAGGCATTCTCAACAATGTTCAAAGATAGGTTGGAAGTAACCCCATTCCTACTAAGTTAACATATATTTGGTAAAAATTTACACAACTATCTGATCAACTTAGAGGCTTCATGTAATGTTATGCCACTCTCTATCTGCCAGAAGTTAGGAATGGTTCCTCAGACTACGAATAGGGTAGTGATACAATTGGAAAAAACTAAGGTCAGAGTTTTTGGTGTGTTGAAAGATGTGCACATCGAACTGGTTGTTGATCCAAGAGTGCAAGAACACATTAAAGTTCATATTTTTGACATTTCAAAAACTTACAAAATGTTTTTGAGTAGATAATGGACTAAGTGTCTAAGAGGATGGCTCTCTACTGATTTCACACAACTGTGGTTACCCTGGAAGGGATTAAATAATAAGATCAAGATCAATGTTGAAACTCAACTCAAGAAGGTGATTACAAATTAAAATTCCCCAAATGAGGTTTTGTTACTAACTTGGGTATGTATCGATTGGACATCGTCCTTATGTTCCAAATCAAAGAGATCAATAATTTTAATGATAGTCCCATATGAGGCTTACACGAGTTTCATGTGGATGATGAGATCTTTCAAGGCTTCACTAAGAATATGATAGAAATCTTGAAACATGTGGGTCATGACACAAATCCAAACATCCTATTACTATTGTGATATTTTTTATTACACTAGTTGGGTTATTCAAAATTTACATGCACAAGATGTCAAGATGCACTATCCAGAGTGCTGACCCAAAATACCTCACCAGTCAAACAAGTTCATAGTTTGGGATTGGGTGACAAAAACATGCATTAGACACCCTTAGTGATGCTTCATCAAGTGAAAGTAGTTCTCTAAGTCATATGCCTCAAAAAAAAGTTCAAAGTGAAGACACAAACTTAGATGGCAAAAGTCTCACACAAGGTAGAGGCAGTGAATGAAGTTCTTCAGATGATGGTGCCTTACTACCCTATAAGAAATCCCAAACCACTAAGTATGTTGAAGACTAAAGGCCCTCAGGTGTTGTTGATGTGCAAGGGAAAGGTAAAGGAGAAATGATGTCCTCAGCTAATGAAGAAAATAAAGAATTGAAACCCAAAACACCAAAAATTCAAGGCAAGCTTCAGCCCAAGCCAAATTGACCAAGCTACATCAAACATGGAAGCTATGTCTTGAGGGTTCCAAGTGTATTAAGGAGTTGGTGTTGGGTTTGAATTAGTTAACTCGAGAGGTGAGTCCTTATATACAATATATAGATTGTAATTATTATGTACTAACAATGTTGTAGAATATGAAGCATTAGTTTGAGGTCTTCTTTTGGCACATGAAAAAGGGATAAACGATTTGGTTATAGAAGGCGACTTGAAAATAATTGTCAAATAGATCTACAACTAGTATTTTTGCAATGAAAAAAGGTTTCTAGCTTATTGGATCAGAGCATTGGACTTGATCAAATATTTTTGAAGTGCTTAACATTAATTCTATCCAAGAAGAAAGAATGTTGTTGCCGATTTACTAGCGGAGTCTGCCAGTTCATTACACCTTATGGAGAAGCCCAAAATGAAAAATTTCTCAATTGAACTTGTTGTTTCCCTGATGATTCTAGATAATATTAAAAATTTCCAAGTCTTCCAAGATGATTGACACATCCTCAAGTTCATCATGTGCGCAGGAGTGTTCAAATTTTTTTTTTTTGATGAGGAATTAGAAGAAACAAATAGGCCGACAGAACCAGAGGGGCCTACTGATCAGGGTGTCATAAACCTGAGAACTAATTCCATACCCAAGGGGATGGTGGAGTTAGAGTGGATTTTTTACAAAGGTAAAAAATCCATGAAAAGGAAGTCATGGCCGACTCTTGGAGGTGATGATTGTGAAACGTACAACCTCAGGATGGAGAATGACCGAAGAGAAGTATATATTAAAAAAGTCAACACTGAAGATGAGAAGAAAAGGATGGTGTATCTCCTCACTGAGAAGTGAGATGTCATAGCTTGGAGATATGAAGAGTTGAATACCTGCGACATCTCTTTCATAGTGCTTAATGTAACACCCCAAAATTGGCGTCTTGCAACCCTAACCAATTTTGTTGCATTTGTCACTCTTCTAGATCATCTAAGTTCTATTGTACTAGAAAATTCTGAGTCTTGACTGACTCTACTCGACCTAAGTGTCAAATGTAGAAAATCCTAAATCTGCATTAATCATACATCATATTTAATTCCTAAATACCTATTTAGCTATGATCAAATTAATTTAACTTATAAAGTCCTAGCACTTTAATTAAATTAAATTCACCCCTTTAGCTAAGACACATGAAAAATAAATTAAATAACATTTAATTATTAAATAAATATCCTCATTTCAATAATTGAATTTAAATATTCAGATAATTGAGAAAAACCTATTTAAGAGGTCATATTTATTTAATTAATTCGATATTCTCTCAAAAATGTTTCTTTTGTTCAGAATTGGAAACTTCTCTTTAATTATGCTTTAAAGAGAGAGAAAATAGATAAAACAAATAAAACAATTAAATCAAAGAAAGAAAACAGTTAAAGCAAAGAAAAAATAATTTATTGTATTCTTTTAAATAAATCTTTCTATTATAAACTAGCTTTTCTATCTGTTTTATTTCAAAGAGGAAAGTTTCTATTCTGATCATCTCTGAGTCTATAAAAGAACTCTCATTTCCTCATTCAAACCCCTGATTACCTCACTCATTTTCATGCATTGTTAGAATACTGAATTATTGTCACATTTCTTGATAATCTCATATAGAGTAATTTCATTATTGCAATATATTACTTTTAATTTTTAGAATAATTGCATTGAAATCATGTCTTAGATTAATCTCACATTTTTCATTGCTTAGAATAATCTTGCATTGTATTGCATTCATGGAGAAAAATCCTTCGTTACTAGATTGGTCTATGGTTGTGAGACTCTCGTTCTGAGAGCTATTTTGAAAACACCATCAGGATAGAAGGCAACATGTCGAATCATGCAGGCAGATAAGATGAATAATCTCATATTCAGTCTTGTGTGTATCTGGTGAAGAAGGACTATGTTGAAGTGTATGGTGAGTTAACAAGGCCAAATTTACCACATACATTTCTGGCGCCCACCGTAGGGTAGGTACATTCTGTATGTGGTAAATTTGGCCTTGTTAATTCACCATACACTTCAACATAGTCCTTCTTCACTAGGTACATACAAGACTAAATATGAGATTATCCATCTTGTCTGCCTATATGATTCGACCTGTTGCCTTCTATCCAGACGGGGTTTTTGAAATTGCTCTCAGGACGAGAGTCTCGCAACCATGGACCAGTCTAGGAACGAAGGATTTATCATGATGGATGCAATACAATTCAAGATTATACTAAGAAATGAAATATGAGAGATTAAGCTAAGACATGATTTCAATGCAATTAATCTAGAAATTGAAACTATCTTATTGTAAGTTGATATTATTCTATATGAATCTATGACAATAATTTAGTATTCTAACAATGCATATTTTCTTTAGAAATTCAGGGGGCTTTGAATGAAGAATGAGAGTTCTTTTATAGACTCAAGGATGATCAGAATAGAAACTTTCCCTTTTGAAATAAAACAGATAGAAAAGCCAGTTTAAAACAGAAAGTTTTATTGAAAATAATTTAATAAATTGTTTTCTCTAAGCTTTAACTATTTTCTTTCTTTGATTTAATTCTGTTTTATTTGAATTAAATTGTTTTCTTTCTCTTTAAAGCACAATTAATTCAAACTTTCCATTTCTGAAGGGAGATAAGATTTTTGATAGAATATCTAATTAATTAAATAAATATGACCTCACAATTGTTTTTTCTCAATTATCTGAATAATTAAATTCAATCATTGAAATGAGGATATTTATTTAATAATTAAATATTATTTAATAATTAAATATTATTTAATTCCTTTTCCACGTGTCTCAGCTAAAGAGGGTGAATTTACTTTAATTAAAGTGCTAGGACTTTATTAATTAAATTAATTCGATCATAAGGTTTGTTTAGCCAAATAGATATTTAGGAATTAAATATGATGTATGATTAATACAGATTTAGGATTTTCTATATTTGACACTCAGGTCGAGTAGAGTCAGTGAAAACTCAGAATTGCCTAGTACCATAGGACTTTGATGATTTAGAAGAGTGACAAATGCAACAAAATTGGTTAGAGTTGTAAGATGCCAATTTTCGCATGTTACATTTTGCCCCTCTTTGAATTGATGTGCGAGCAACGCATTGATTCAAAGAATAGTCTGATGCATGAAGCATGAAAGAAGTATTTGGACACCCAGTTTTGACCATGGGGTATGAAAAACTAAACATGCCCCAAGTGATTGAAAAGCATGGAACACCCAGTTTTGACCGTGAGGTACGAAAAAATGAACATGCCTCAAGTGATTGAAAAGCATGGAACACCTAGTTTTGACCGTGAGGTACGAAAAAATGAACATGCCCCAAGTGATTGAAAAGCATGAAACACTCAGTTTTGACCGTGAGGTATGAAAAATTGAACATGCCCCAAGTGATTGAAAAGCATGGAACACCTAGTTTTGACCGTGAGGTACAAAAAATTGAACATGCCCCAAGTGATTGACAAACATGGAACACCCAGTTTTGACCGTGAGGTACAAAAAACTGAACATGCCCCAAGTGATTGAAAAGCATGGAACACCCAGTTTTGACCATGAGGTACAAAAAAATGAACATGCCCCAAGTGATTGAAAAGCATGGAACACTCAGTTTTTACCGTGAGGTACAAAAAATTGAACATGCCCCAAGTGATTGAAAAACATGGAACACCCAGTTTTGACCGTGAGGTACAAAAAACTAAACATGCCCCAAGTGATTGAAAAGCATGGAACACTCAGTTTTGATCGTGAGGTATGAAAAACTGAACATGCCCCAAGTGATTGAAATGCCCCTAACAATGAGGACTTTTGAAAATCAGATTAGATTCATTGGAATTGATTCAATGATGTAATCATCCTGCCCCTTCGGGAGTTAAATTGAAAGATGACACGTCATAATGATGATGGAGAGAAAAAATCACAGATAGATGTGGAGTCAGAGATCAAGAATAAATCAGAACAGATTACAGAAGAATTCAGAAGATTCAGAATTAATTTTGAGTGATTTTGAGGTCTAGTTGACCAATTTTGACTGGGGTTGACCAGAGTTGACTAGAGTTGACTTTTGAAGAAAAAAGTTAAAGATTTTAGAAAATGATGATATGATAAGATTCTGACAAGAAAGCGATGTCAGAAGGGTGACTGCACAAGCATCCGATCGCGTTAGTCCTAAAAATTTTAAAATGCAATTTTGAGCTATATAGAAGTGTCAAATTTTGATTTTGATCATGAAAATGGATTCAAGACGGTCAAATTAGGTAGTGGTGCAATTTTCACACAAAATGGAGCACTTTGAAAAATTAGGTCAAAACCTATATAAGGATGAAAATGGTCATTTTCAAATCATTTCAACCTTTTGACTTTGTGAGAAAAGAGCTCTGAGTAGAAGACAAAATGGTGGTCCCCTACAGCAGCCATCAATTCTAGCGATCTAGGAGACACAGCCAGCCCGCAGCGTACGGACCACCTGTAAGTAGTCAATAAACCTCCCTGCAATTTAAATTTTATGCATTTAGGTGAATTTATTGCTTATTTTTTCATGTTTTGAAATGTTGAGTCACGGGTCATCGAGCAAAGAAGTAGTTCCTTCGCATGAAAGATAATTTCTTCATGTGAAATTCTGCATGTTCGCATGAGAAAAAAGTGGTAAAAAAGAAGATGAAATCAGTCTATGTTGCGTCAAAAATCTTTTGCGTTAGCGTTGTTAATGTCTGTAGGATGTCTTGAATGCTTTCTTATTGCATTATGCTTTGATTATGGTTGATTACTAATAGTGATCTGTTGTTCGTATGTCTTGCAGGTTGACTTTCCCAATATTGCATTCAGATCGAATCATCCGGCCATCAGTAGGTTGATATCTCGTCTAGTTGATGCTGAGACAACACACATAGCCACATTGGGACTGAGTATGTTATGTGATATACCCAAGATTTGGGTAAATCAAATATTATTGGGTGCCTTGGTTGAGTGTTTCCATTCAGAAATGAACACATTTTACCTACCACAGGGGGAGATGACTATCACTCTCGAGGATATCTATAAGATCCCGAGGATACCGTTCGTTGGGACCAGAGTTGAGTATGAGAAATGGCCCAAGGTGGGCACAACAACATTGAGAGAGGTCTTCTAGGATGGCCTTGTGATGGGCAGAGCGATCCCATGGGAGGATCTGATCGGTTCATATGGGGCGACCCACAGGTTGCTAGTAGTACTAGCATGCTTCCTTGGGTGCTATTTGATGCCTGCCCGTGGACAACACAGTCTAAAGTGTGGCTGGGGTAGGATGTTGCAGCGGATGATGGCACGACCCCGACACTATAGATGGGGTCAGTGTATGCTTGCACACATGTATCATGAGATGCATGAGGTTGTCTATAGAGAGGTGAAGAGTATGGCCGCTGGGGTATTTGTATTATAGGTGTGCACCTGGGAGCACCTTCCCATCACTAGGCCGATATGTGAGGATATGATGCAGCCCTTGGAGCCTTATATTTGCCGATACAGAGGCATGATTACTCAGCCTGTGCTGGGTAAGGTGGATCAGTGGCGAGTGCAGCTCGATGATTTAGCAGTAGTAGTGTGGAGGCCGTGGAGGCTTACAGAGGCATGGGATGATGTAGCAGAGTAGCTGAGTCACATGTTTTTCTCATGTGTGATGATTGGTCACACCATTACAGTCATTGAGAGATTTCTGCAGAGGCAGGTATGGTGGCAGTTCGGTCACCCACAGGATATCTCATAGGATTACATAGTATATTTGAGATTTCCTGACGAGGTGAGGAGTGGCTGGGGTACCCCACTAGAATAGGGGCATACCATGATAGACATCTGATCATTGGTCCCAATTCAGCAGGATTACTTGAGGGATATAGCAGATGCCGATGTCACTACCAAGTACAGGGAGAATTTCATCACGCATCCCTTCCCAAGGTTTACAGATCCAGTGGGTACAGTGGGTAGAGGACAGGTGGTACCCACATAGGTAGTGCAGCCATAGGTACAGTTGGTATAGATGCCTCCACCACAGTAGAGGGCACAACAGGGTACACGACCCCAAACAGTACAGATGGATATCCCCACCTGACAAATGGGGATGGACGCAGGAGCTGGTGGTAGTGGTAGTACTAGACAATCACAGCAACAGAATGTAGCACAACTATCAGAGGAGCAACAGGTACATCCATAGGAGGAGGTGCAGCAGGAGGATCAGCCTGCGTAGGATCCACAGCGGCGCATGCGGGAGAGGGTGAGGCAACTCACGAGACAGGTGGGGGATCTGACCATATAGTTAGCTGTGCGGGATGCTAGACTGGTAGACCAAGATAGGGAGATATAGGATCTCTAGGAGTAGTTGTGAGAGTCATAGGAGGAGGTGCATCAGTAGAAAGCATGAGCAAAATACTACTATGCCTCCTATATAGGTACGGTGCCTGACGAGGCATCTCAGGTAGCCAGATTCTCGCTTTATGTGAGAGGAT
>MU226368.1:187506-202718 GCA_018584345.1 Thuja plicata | reverse complement strand
CAGATAGTTCAAGTTATAGATTGTTTTGGACATGTTCAAGATTGACAATTTGTGTGTTTTGATGATAGTTTCAATTGTTCAAGTGATACACCCACGCAAAACACATTAAACAGAATGTTTATAGTACTAGAACAAGCACATTACAATCCTAGGATAGCCAGGACAATATCTGTTGAATCCCCACTTGAACTAAAGTTCAGCTATGCTTACTCTTAGTGGATAACTTAGAAGCTTGGAAGCACGAGCTCCTCCTTACATATGCACTCACTTCTCAGGCATACCAAGCTTCAGACCCCAAAGGAATTTCTTCCCAAAGGGCTATTATCTCTACTAAAATCCGTAAAAATGTGGGGCATCTTAGTCAGTCTCTGACCTTCTGCACCAACAGATAGAGGGTTTTTGGAAAACCAGAACAATAGTTTGTAGTAAGGTCATTTGTTCAGGTGGTTGTGATCAAGTCATTTTCCCAATAAAGGGGGCTCTCCCAATCCTTTCAAAGCAAGGCTTTCACCTTCATAATGTCGGGACTTTAATGCACCACTAGGGTACTGGAGGAGATTTTGGTTTCCATAACAAATTCACACCTATCTATTGTGACATTAATCACAATAGAATTTTTTGTATACCAGTTTGGAAGGGCTTGGCTTTAGCCTGTTATCGGTTGGGCATCCACTCTGACTAGCTCTGCTAAAGCTCTCAGGAGGTAGCCACTCTAGAAGAATCACATGAATTTATCTTACACCTAAGATCTATAAAGGCAAGGGGAGAGGATACGTTCATTTAGTTCTTAGGATTACAATCTAAAAAAAAAAAAAAAAAACTTCAATCACGCAAGACAGTGATTATTTTTAAGCACCAACCGAAGTGTGTTTTGACTACTAAAAATAGATATAAGAAGTTGTGAAAACATGCAAAGTCTTCGACAAACATCCTGCAATGAAACCCATTAGTAGTTTGTAATGCCTTTCTTCATATCAGTGTCCTACAACAAACATGTCAGAAGTTTGTGACGGCTTTTCTTTGTCTCAACGTCCTGCAAACCACTGTTATGTTGTTTCAAAAGATAAAATTAGAGAATCATAGATGTTAGAAACTAGTAGGTGGTTAGAAAACTGAGGCAATGAAATATTAAATCGAAAGCTCTGGACTGCAATTTCACATGATAAAGTATACTAGATCGCATGAAGAAGTTCTCTAAGCCACGCGAAGAACTAGAAAGTTCGTGCGAGATGAAAAGAAAGTTTGCGCGAGATTAAAATAGAAATTGTACGAAAGTACAGACAGAATGCAAAAAAGTGAAAAATATGAATTGAAATGAGGCTAGATAGAAATATACCTGCCCCACAGTGGGCACCATAAATGTATGCGATAAATTTGGCCTTGTTAATTCACCATACACTTCAACATAGTCCTTCTTCACCAGGTACACACAAGACTGAATATGAGATTATCTATCTTGTCTGCCTGTATGATTCGACCTGTTTCCTTCTATCCAGACGGGGTTTTTGAAATTGCTCTCAGGATGGATTGAAGTGTTTTTTAGATTGTAATCCTAAGAAATACATGAACCTATCCTCTCCCCTCGCCTTTATGGATCTTGGGTGTAAGGAAAATTCATGTGATTCTTCTAGAGTGGATACCTCCCAAGAGCTTTAGTAGAGCCAGTGAGAGTGGATGCCCAACCAGTAATAGGCTAAATCCAAGCCCTTCCAAACCAGTATAAAAAAAATGCTATTGTGATTAATGTCACAATAGATAGGTGTGAATTCATTATGGCAACCAAAATATCCTCCAATACCCTAGTGGTGCGTTAAAGTCCCAACATCATTAAGGTGAAAGCCTTGCTTTGAAAGGATTGGGAGAGCCCCTTTATTGGGAAAATGACTTGATCACAACCACCTAAATGGATGACCTTACTACAAACTATTGTTCTAGTTTTCCAAAAAACCCTTTATCTGTTGGCGTGGAAGGTCAGAGACCGACTAAGATGCCCCACATTTTTATGGCTTTTAGTAGAGATAACAACCCTTTGGGAAGCAATTCCTTTGGGGTTCAAAGCTTGGTATGCCTGAGAAGTGAGTGCATATGTAAGGAGGAGCCCGTGCTTCCAAGCTTCTTAGTTGTCTGCTAAGAGTAAGCGTAGCTAAACTTTGGTTCAAGTAAGGATTCAATAGATATTATCCTAGCTATCCTAGGATTGTGATGTTCTTGTTCAGGTACTACAAACATTTTTTTTAATGTGTTTTGCATGGGTGTATCTTTTGAACAATCAAAAATATCGTCGAAACACACAAACTGTCAATCTTTAACATGTCCAAAATAATTTGTAACTTGAACTATCTGTCGGAAAACAACATGATTTTATCTTGGGAAACACAAACTGGTCTCAACAGTCTGATTCTGTAAACATTCTTTTTTCAACATTTGCATAGTTTTGCACAACATTTCCCAATCTTCACGTGTTTTATTGAGAATCTTCGCGTGATATGACATACACTGTTACACAAAATTTGGCAACAATGCCATTATTATGTCATCCTTTTCATCTACAATCTGGTGTCATTATTTGCATGAATACTACAAAGTTTCACATGGGTCGGTGAGAATCTTTGCGTGAAAGAGCATTTCTTTGCATGAAACTGGAGTCTTTTGTCCAAAATAGCAAGCTAAATTCTGTCAGTCAGGTGTACTTCTGTCAAATCTGGTCTCTGATATGGGTCTATTTTTCATCCATCTTCACACAGTCTGAAACTTGGTTTCTTGGGTTAAGAACTACGTGATTCTTGCTTAAACTGGTCTTGTCTCATGTCTTTTTGATCTCTTTCATCTGTGTTGTCATGCCTTGTGTCGCAATAGTCATCTCTTGGCTATTCTAGCCTCATCTCCAATGATTTTCACCAAGGATACTTCACCTTTTGGCATGTTTTGTGTAATTAATTTGAGACAGTTTCAAGTTTGGTCCTAGTTCACATTCCTTGTTTAAAACTTTGTCTATGACTATCACAACTCAAAGTGGAAAAACATTTCCTTCAATCAATCAAGATGAATCTGTACTTTCCACACCATTACTGGTTACATCTAGTGAGGAATCATCTTGATCTCCTTTTCCAGTATGATGACCTTACAATACACGGTCATTTCCAGTGGATCTTAGTCAGGTTCAAAATCCTTTATTCCAAGAAGACCCATATTCAAAGAACACTCAATATTTTCATATCGAATCTTTACACCTTGAATCCTTCCATTCTAGCTATATGACAAATCATAGTCAACTTGGTGGACCCTGTTTCAACTAGAATGAAAACCCTCCTCATCAAGAAGAGGAGATAACCCAAGGGGATATCTTAGAGGCCTGAAATAATAAAAAATTCATGAGAATGATGGCGGTCATAATGAAAGAAGAGAAGGAGAAATACCTTCTCAAATTATCCACCCAAGGTGCCAAACTTCCCTCTGATTACAAGGTAGAGACACTTATTGAGAAAGAGGAAGAAACTAAAAACTCTCACTTGCAAAAATAAATGTAAACCATGCAAGAGAAACTTTCTCAAATCTTGAAAGAGAAAGACAAACCTACCACTCAATTCACATTGGACAACATTTTTCCATTCCCGTTTGATAAGAGTCTATGCATGCATCCTTTTACCAAAGGAGTTGAACTTCCTAAATATGAAAAATAATTGGGTACATCTGACCCTCAAGACCATTTGAGAGAGTTTGGTACTCTCTCTATGAAATTCATACCTGACACAACCTATCTCATGTATCTTTTCCCATGTAGTTTGGGAGGGTCAGCTATGGAATGGTTTTCTAGATTACCAACTGGCATCAAAACTTTTGACAAAATTGCCAATTTATTTCTACAACACTATTCTCACAACATCCAACATCTAGTTCATATCCAAGATCTTTGCAACTTGAAGAAAAATCATGGGGAATCCTTCTTGGCATTTCTCCGTAGATGGAGACAACTTTATACACGATATTTTCGCAAGAAACCTGAATCTGAAAAGTTGGACATCTTTCTCGATAATCTTCTCCCCAATTTTGGGTATCAAGTACAGCTACAAGTCCTCTAACCTTTGTTGACATGATTAAACAAGCTGTAAGAATTGAGACATTTATGATCAAGAAAGGATAATTGACCTTACATAAGGAAAATAAATAAGGGTCTTCCTCCTCAAGAAAAGATAAATCTAAATTTCTTAACAAGAACCAAAATGTTGTGAATGATGGAGTTGTAGACAATGTGACTCCTAAGCCTTCCAAGGCTGCCTTTAATCTCACTACCACAATGCAAGTAGCCAAAGCCACTGAACAGGCTGTGATAGATTCCAAACCGAGTACTTCATGATTTTATGGACCTAAACCTTGGGCTCCTAGGCCCAAGTGTGAATTCACTCCTTTAGGAGAACCTCTCGAGGTAGTTTACAAGACTCTTGTAGAAAATAATTTACTCACTCCATTGGATAATTCATGACCTTATGATCTGCAACCAAGATCCTCTTGGTGGAATGAATCCGCTTATTATGATTTTCACCAAAACAAAGGTCATAAAATGACTACTTGTCTTAAATTGTGGCATAAAATCTAGGATCTCATTGATAGTGAGGTTATTGTTATGGGAGGTCACAATAGAAATTATGATCACCAAGCTTTCAAGGATCCTTTTCCTCCTCATGGAAAAGGTGAATCATCTAAAGGCAAAAATACTGATGTTAAGGTCAAGTATACATACACCAATAACAACAATGTCATTAATATGGTTGAACCAGTTGATGCTAAATATTGTAATGTCATCATTCTCAAGGGAAAGGAAGATAATTCCAATTCCAAAAAACCTTTGATTTTGCGAGGGTCTACACCTCCATCTTCTGAACAAGAGCATTCTCAAGTCAGCGCTAATGTTGTTACTCAATCTCGTGCTAAGATCATCATCAAAGGCCCTGAGCCTTCTCTATTTACATCAACTCAACCTTCAGACAAAGCTAAGGTTGAATCTACCAATAAGAATCCAAAATTGGGTTCCACATCTAATGCTGCCAATTACAACATTCTTGATCAATTACAATGTACTAATGCTTAGATAACTATTTTTGAACTCCTAAAAATCTCCCCTGCTCACAGGGAAATCCTGGACAAAGCCCTCACTAAGGAAAATGTCCCAAAAGATCTTGATCTCGATAGGTTTCAATCCATGGTAGGTCACTTGACCTCCTCACATTACTTGTCTTTCTCTGAGGAAGACAACCATTCTTTGAGTCACCCGCATAATAACCCTCTGCACATTGAAGTCATGATTGGTCCAAAGCGTGTTCACCGTGTTCTCATAGATAACGGCGCTGGCCTCAATATTTGCTCTGCTAGTTTCCTTATTGAGTTAGGCTATGGTGAAGATTGCATTGATGATCACAAAAAGATTACTATTAAGGCCTATGATGAGGAAGAACATAAATCCAAGGGGTTAGTTGTGTTGCCAATTAGATTTGGTCCTGTTGAACGAGATGTTATCTGTCAAGTGTTTGACATCCCTTTGGCATACAATATTCTATTAGGAAGGACATGGATCCGTGAAATGCAGGCTATCCCTTCCACATACCATCAGTGCATTAATTTCCCATTTCAAGGATCTGAAGTGACTATACCTGCTAATACACGCTATGATTGCAATGCCCTCACAAAATCTGCTGACATCTTTGTGCCTACCAACAGATAATCTATTGAACTCCTTGAGAATTAATTAAAAGAAATGGAAAAGAGTTTGACACTCATAGAAACTGATATGGGAGGATATCAGATTGAACCTATGCTATCTATTACATCTTTTCCTTTGTCTCCACATTCTATTGGGAGAGCTTCTGAGAGCACTAAACCTTCTACAGTTCCTCCTCCAATAAAGTATGGTGGTACCTTTGTACAAGCCATAGTACCATTAGAAGAAGAAGCTGAAGACAAAGCTATCAAAGCTTGGATCTGTAAAGGAGAAGACAATTCTGAACAAAATACTCCTCCTTATGACATCAAACCTGAGAAATATGGCAAAGGTTTATCTATTATGCAACATTTTGGCTATAAAGGAAATGGTCCCATAGGTGCAAATAATAAGGGATTGATTGCACCACTTGAATCGATTGGTCATAGAACACGTGACGCTATAGGTATAGGCTTCTAGAAACTCACATTTCAACTGGGAATAAACAAGTTTGTACCTTGAAAAGATAAGGAGCCAACACCTAAAGAAACATCTAAAACTGAAGAACCTGAAGATAGCTCTGATGAGGATACTTTTCCTTATCCTATTCCTCCAGACTTGGCGGCATTCTTTGCTAAGCTGGATAACTTTATACCACATGTCAGTACAGTAGACACTGACAGTGATTTTTATACCACCACTTCACTTTCTCCATTAACTTATGAGAAGTGGAAAGAAATATATACTCTAAATCAAAGTCATCAGGGTGATTTATACATACCACCACACTTTCAAGAATAGTTTAACCAAGAATTCTAGTCACTTCTCATTACACAAAAGGCAGTTGATGTTACAAACACTAATGAGGTACCTAGGTCAAAAGGTGCTCATCTCACCATAGTAGAGGTTCTAGGTAGAACTCATCCCAACTGGGGACAAAAGGTTGATTTCACTCATGTTCTTGACATGACACCTAATGATGAAATAGACTCTCATGAATATGAGTTCGATAGCTTGTCATATGCCACTTTTGACAGAGATAAAGATACATATAATGCATATGAAAACCTTCTCAAAGTAGGTGAACGGTCTAGTGTAGGGTCACAAGAGTCTGACTCCCTAGATGTTAACATGTCGTCTACTACGGTTGCTAGGAATCAAAGGAATTTGACTATACCTTTGGATGAGATCACTTTAGGTCTCGACTTGCTTGTCCATGCCTTTGATGTTTATACCATGAACACACTTGAACCCATCACTTCACTTTCACTTTTCCATCCTGAGCTTATAGACTGGAACTCTACCTCCCCATCTAATGAAGTCCTTACGTTCTAGAATGATTATGCTCTTTCCTGTTACCTATACGCTGTCAAACCTGTAACATCTTCCACTAGCGAAGCAAGTGTCAACATGACTGAGGCTGACATCAAGTATCTTAGTCACAAAATCAAAAGAAGAAAAAATAGGCACTCTGATGGTGAAAACCACATCGTGGCAATATCAGAGCCTAAAATAGTCAAAATAAAAGATGTATCCAAGGGTGAAAACCTCTCTGAGGCACCCAAGGATGAGATACTTGATGCGCTTCCAAGTCATTTTTAGGAGAGATCATCTATACTTATTTAACCAACTCAACCTATCAACTTGGGTATAGAGGTAGAACCCCAGATTATTCACTTGGCACAATCACTATCAGAGGCAGAAAGAGAGGAATTCACTAAATTCTTCAGAAGCAAAAAGATAAAATTTGCATGGAAATATTTAGATATGCCAGGATTATACCCTAATCTAATCATGCACCATTTTTCCATTGCACCAGGTGTCAAGTCCGTTAAGCAGAAGCTTCACAAAATGCATCCACACGTAGCTCTACTTGTCAAAGTTCAATTGGAGAAATTGCTTAAGGCAGTATTTATCAGAGTGATTGATTATGTAGAGTGGATCTCTAATATTGTTCCAGTATCAAAAAATGATAAATCTATAGAAGTTTACACAGAATTCAGAGACTTGAATTTGGCATGTCCTAAGGATGATTTTCCATTGCCTAATATTGATATGATCGTAGATATGACAACAGGGTATGAAATGTACTCACTAATGGATGGTTTCTCTGGCTATAACCAGATAAAAATTACGCTAGAAGACTAAGAGAAAACTGCTTTCACATGTGCATGGTGCACTTCTGTTGGAATGTCATGCCCTTTAGACTAAAAAATGTCGGTGCTACATATTAGAGAGTTGTCACCACCATATTTCATGACATGATGCATAAAACAATGGAAGATTATGTGGATGACACTTTAGCTAAGAGCATGCACCAAAAGAAGCATCTTGCCGATCTAGTTCCTATACTAGATTGTATGGAACAATTCAGTCTGAGGCTCAATCCAAAGAAATGCACATTTGGCGTAACATCTAGAAAATTACTTGGCTATATCATCTCTTCTAAAGGCATTGAAGTGGATCCTACAAAAGTACAAGCTATCATGGAAATGCTACCACCAAAAAATATCAGACAAATGAGAGGACTTCAAGGCCGACTGTAGTCTATCCGATGTTTTATCTCTCAAGTGGGGGACAAGTCACAACCATTTACGAAGATCTTTCACAAGGGTGTGGCTTATCAGTGGAACAAAGAATGTGATGAAGGGTTCACAAAAATCAAACAGTATCTTGTGAACACACTGATCTTGATGCCTCCCATTCATGGGAAGCCACTTATACTTTACATATCTGCTATGGATACATCATTGGGTATCTTATTGGCTCAAGAAGATCAGCACAACAAAGAGAGGGCTATCTATTACATTAGTTGAACTCTGGTCTCATATGAAACAAAATATTATTCTATAGAGAAGGCTTGCCTTGCAGTGGTGTTTGCTTCACAAAAATTGTGGCACTACATGTTGGCTCATACTACACGTCTAATTGCTAAAATTGATCCTCTGAAATACTTGCTCAGTAAAGCTACCCTCACAGGTAGACTAGCTAAATGGGTCATGCCTCTCAGTGAATTTTATATTGAATATGTTGAAAAGAAAGCCATTAAGGGACATGCAATAGCAGATCAATTGGCATAAGCACCTCTAGTAGATCATCAACCATTGCACATTGAATTTACAGATGGGTCCATATTACTTCTCACACATCGATCATTGGCCGTGTTTTTTGATGGTTCATTTACCCAACATGGGTCAGGTGCTGGGATACTGTTCATTACACCTCAAAGGTACTCTTTACCAAAAGAATACAAGATGTTGTTTCCTTGTACAAACAACATTTCCAAGTACAAAGCCCTAATCAATGGTATGAAGATCGCCCTTGAGTGACACTAAGATGAACTCAATGTTCTTGGAGATTCACAGTTAGTCATCAATCAAGTTAATGATATCTATCAGATAAGGGATGACAAGTTGGTGCCTTATAAATGGTTGGTTTATGACCTCAAAAAGTATTTCACTCACATCACATTTCAACAAGTTCCAAGGGAAGATAATAAAGTAGCAGATGCCATGGCTACTCTTGCCTCCATGCTACAGATGCTTGAAAATGATTTTTGACATGAATTCCTAGTGGAGACGTTATGCTACCCAGCCTATGACTCCCCTGATTCTCGGATGATCTGTTCTATCATAGGACATGACTCATCTCGCTACCATCATATCTTTTCCTACCTTCATGACCAGATTGTTCCGGACACTTACACCCATAATGAGAAACATCACTTAATCTGCAGTGCTTCACAGTTTGTCATCATAGATAACAACTTGTATAGATGTGGTCTAGATGGTACCCTCCTTAGGTGTTTAGAACCTGATGATTCCAACCGTGCGCTAGTAGAGGTGCATGAAGGCATCTGTGGGTCTCACTCTAATGACTTGACATTGGCCCGTAAACTTATTAGAGCTGGTTACTATTGGCCAGATATGGAAAAAGAAGCTACATAGTTTGCTAAGTCTTGTAAACAATGTCAACTACATGGTAATCTAATTCATGCTCCAGCCAAGGAGCTTATTCCCTTCATTATTTTCTGGCCATTTCAATAATGGGCCTTTGACTTGGTGGGTCAGATTTACCCCTCGTCCTCAAATGGACATAAGTTCATAATTATAGCTACAGACTATTTTACCAAGTGGGTGGAGGCAGTCTCTCTCACCGTTGCCAATGGCAAATCAGTAGCTATGTTCATTCTCAACTATATCATCTGCAGGCATGGTGTACCCTCAACAATAATCACTAATAATGTGGGACAATTCAAAACAAAGGATTTGACAGAGCTATGTTCTAAGTTTAAAATTACTCAACATTGGTCTTCCATCTATTATCCTTAGGGTAATGGACAGGTGGAAGCATCCAACAAGACAATCCTTAAGATCCTGCATCACACAGTGCATAAATCCAGATGAGATTGGCATCTCCGGATCAATCCAACTCTTTGGGCATACATGACAAATATAAGAACACCAACAGGGGCTACACCCTATGCTTTGGTTTATGGAGAAGATGTTGTGTTACCAATTGAGGTTGAGATTCCTTCTCTGTGAGTCTCCTTGAAAGGCCTCATTACTGATGAAGATAAAAGAATATCTCGGGTACAAGAGTTAGAATTCCTTGATGAACATCGACAAGTGGCGTTCGATCACCTTAGAGCATACCAAAAAAGGATGTCCAAGAGCTATAACAAGAAGGTTAGACCAAGATATTTTCAAGCGGGTGACCTCATTCTGAGGGAGAACCCTAAGAATCAACAACATCAGACCCAGAAACGGAAGTTTGAACCAAATTGGCTTGGTCTATATATTTTTACTGCAGTGTTTGGGTCTGGTACCTATCAACTTTCTACTACTGAAGGAGAACAACTCAAAGAGCCGATCAACACTCTTCATTTGAAGTGGTTCTACAACTGAGACATCTTCAGTATGCTCATGTATATACTAAAGTCCTGAAAAAATCCTTAAAATCTGAAAAAGTCCTAAAAAAAATGATCATCTTAGTGAAAACCTATCGATAGGCACTTTGATGTATCTCTAAAAAAATCATATATTAAAAAAAATACAAAAAAATACAAAAAATTGAAAAATACAAAAAAATAAAAAAAGAGAAAAAGGTGCCATTGATGAAAACCTGGCAAACAGGCATCAAGGTAGTAAAAAAAAGAATTTTTTCCAAGAAGATGAAAACCTAGTAAACAGGCGCCTCTTGTTCGACAATTCTATATCTATCGCAGCACCACTTGGCTTTACACAGTTGCTTTCCTACTTTCTTGCATTTGCTTTCCATTTGCTTTCAGTTCCCATCAAGACACCAACTCACATGGATTGAAATTGGTCATAATCTCAGAACAACCCTCCTGATCTTGGGGGCACTGTCCTACTATCTTTTTGGATCTTCTTCGTGATAGTCACCAGTGGTTCTCACTACCTCAGCCTACTGTCACTTAGCTTATACTGAGTTCTCTTTCCTTGAGAATCTCTTTTACATTAGTCACCAGTGATTCTCACTGTGTCTTCCTACTGATGTCTAGCTCGTTCTATGATCTCTTCACTTGAGCCTTTCTCTCACGTTAGTCACTAGTGGTTCTCACTGCGTCTGCCTACTGTCACTGTACTATTGGGATTTCTCACATCTGTTATAGTTGGAGTTATCCTCAAATTCTCTATCTATTGATACTCGGTCCTGACGATTCTTTTCTTTAGTTTGTACATAGATTTTGGTCACTTTCGTGACACTCTGGTTCCTTTGTGAACCCTCCTGACTTAACTTTGATTAAGCGCCATACACTTGGGCGCATTCACATCTGGTTTGTCTTCACAACATACATCAAGTTAGTCATCGTTACTTGGGGGCAAGGCCCCCCCATTTGATCACATCTTTGATTTACACTTGAGTCAGTAATCTTGTCACTTCTACAGGACAACTCTCTACTGACCCAAACTGGTGTTTTTCAACACCACCATAAACAATGTTTTTCAACAATATCTTTTGACACATCTATGTTTTTTAACACACATCGGATTTCTCAACCATAAACATCTATCGATAACAATCAAACACAATGCACTCACAAGAACAACGGTGTTTCTCAACACCTCTAAACATGAACACATTCATAAAAATTTGAAAGATGTTGAGCTATGCTTGAATATTTCTTTGTATGTTGTCTATTCTCATGAATTTCATTGATATTTTCTTTGTCTACTGCTTTTTGGTGTATTCCTGATGATCGGGTAACATAAAATAAATAGGGTGTATGTGATAAGAGATCCTACACTAAGGTGGAACAACCTCACATCTCTTGTTCTTGTTTATTTGTGCACCATGGTGAGGTCGGTACTATCTCCTTGCCTGTTATTGCTTTGTTGGTTATTTTTTTGTTTGTTATTGATCTGATTGTTTACGCATGATCGCACTCATGGTTATCTTGGTTTTGAATGCCTTGATACTGGTGTACTCTTGCAATATTAACTGGAAACAATGTTAAGGTCATCTTGGCTTTTGTGCCCTGGTGCTTACGTTCATTTCCTACATTTTATCTGATGACAAGTCATATTCATATCTTTATGGTTGTATTGTGGCACCAGTAAGGGTTGTATCAACTTTCATGTTCCAAAAATAAAAAATGCTCAATGATGATAAATATACAATGGGTCTCACAACCATGTCCTAGAATTGCATTCTCATATTGCATCTAACATAGGATTGCATTTTCATTCTAGAATTGCATTATGGCAATGATTCAGTGTTATTTTTTTTCTATTCTCCCAGATTCATACATTGAGGAGTTATTCTTCACTATCCTGGTTTCATCATGACTGCACAAGTGTTCGGTCCTCACTCTCAATTCTTCACATGATCTTTTGGTTAGCATTTTTCATCCTACATGCGATGTTAGTGTAACATATAAAATAGATGTGAAGTATGTTACTAAAATGTAAAGGAGGAAAATTATGGTTTAGGAGGGTTTGAATTGTTAATTGATATTTGTGTTGATTTCCTTAACCCCACTTTACACTTACTTGAATTTGATTGATTGTATATTGCAATTGTGATTGTGAATAAGGGAAGATAAGATGCTCCTTTCTTTCACCCTCAAATACACAAATAGGAGATCCAATTTTCATCAAACCCAAAGGGCTAATACACAAATGAATCCACTATTTGGAAAGAGACCAAGAAAGGGGATCTTAAATTCTGTAATTTGATTGATTAATATGATTAATGACAGTGATTGAAAAGAATAGGATAAAGTACCAACCTTAAAAAATGGCAGATCAAAGATTGTTGTTTTCTAAGATCTATAGACTGTTTCTGGAAATGCTGACAGTTGATACCAAACCAGAATAGAGAGATAGGCAAAACCCAGAAATCTTTTTCCGTTCCAATGCCATCTTATGAAAAAGGTCAACCCTGTACCACTTTTTCCAACTCGATATGCTCAACTCCAAAAGTGTCCCTGTTCGCACAGTCTGAAAGAAATCTGAAAAGGGTATCCAGATCTAGCCTCAGATTTACAATCCCGAACCTATACCTGCAAGAAATATGTTTGTTTGTTGGGGGAAAGGGATTTGCCTTGTTCAAACCCTGGTTTTGGAATTACCTTATACTATAATTGAAATTTCAAAGATAAACAAAGTAAACACATAAATTCACCTTGCTTATATGGAAGCCCTTGTGGCGGATTCGAATCCATGAATCCACAAGTATGTATGCATCAAATGGATCTAGAATGTAGAATGTATCATGTAGGATGTCTTCAATCAATTTCTTGTAGATCTCCAACACCAAGTCTTGAATGGGTTCTTGAATTTGGAAGAGGCTTGGAAGGTGGATAGAGAGATCACCAAAAGGGCACTATGTAGCTTGAATCCTTCAATGGCCTCCAATGGATCTCCTTCATGAAAATGGATGCTTGAATGGTTGAGAATGGATGGATGCTTGCTTGAAATATTTCTCCTTAGCTTGCTTGAATTGCACTTGAAAATCCTTCTCAATTGCGTAATGATGCTTAGAGAAAATGAGAGGAGAGAGCTCCCTTTTATATGAAACTAGGGCACAATCTTCTCAGGAGGCCTACATAGGATAATTAAATCACCATTTAAGCCTTACCCCTAGGAGAGGACCTATATTAAATATAATTTAGGAATCAAGGCTTCGAAACCTGAAACAACCGACCTGGAAGCGGGAAACAACTTTTGCAAAGACCGACATCTAGAAACTGAAAGTTCTTAGGATTTGGACCCTGGGACAGGGTCGACCTGGTCAACTCTATCCTAGGTTAGGATCAAGGTCAACCCTATTCTAGGTCAGGATCAAGGTCAACCCTATCCTAGGTCAGGGTCAAGGAGGTCGACCCTGTCCTAGGTCAGGGTCGAGGAGATCAACCCTGTCCTAGGAGGTTGACCATGTCCCTAAATCCCAGAAACACAGGTCTGTATCCCAGAATGCAGAAATCAGGTCAGAAAATGGTGGATAGAAAGGAAGAACAGGGGGGGAAGCCATGTCAAGATTAGGAACCCAGTCAAGGTGCTTGTCATGACCTGAAACCACTTACTCGGAAGGCTAAACAAGTCTAAAATGGAAGTGCTTCCATTTTATGACTATAGATTTAGCCCCCACTTTAGCAAGAGTATGAGTTCAACAAAAACTCTTGGTAAAGGAGAATATACAAAAAAAATAGTCCTATTGGAATCAAAAGGGATAAAGAAAACCTCAATCCCCCAAGGGACTTAAGTCTTTATCAACCCTAAGATCACAATAAGAGAGACATCACTTAGTTAAGGAGTAAAAGAGAGAGAGGAGTGGTTTACTCGCCTAGTAAGATGTGTGTATCTCCCTGTGAACCACAAAAGGGATAGGATGGCCCATCAAGAAAGAAATTGATAGTCACCCCCATAAAGTTGTGCACCTTCTAGGGGCTTTGTGCATGTATGTAGTGCGTCTTCTGATGGATTTTATGAAGTGCCCATGGATCCATATTCTTATATCACCATGGAATACATTTGTAAAATGTGTATCTCTTCAGGATTTAGCAACTTATGTGCGTTACCTTCTGAGGATTTAGCATATTGAATTGTAATTGAATGTGTATCTCTTCATGATTCAGCAACTTATGTGTGTTACCCTCAGAGGATTTAGCATGCTGCAAAACAAAATGTTAGAACAAAAATGCATAATATAGAACGAGGGAGGCCATATATATGCCCCCTCCTTAATATGGCAAAGTACATACTATTTTGACATGTTAAGGAAAGAAAAGAACAATGATAAATCCTTCTTCAACATCAAGACAATATCCATAGACAACACCCAGTCCAAGCCAAGAAGGTCACAACTCCTATGAGGCCATGGAAGGGACAAATGAAAAGAGATATCATGCAAGAAGTGAAAAAGTAGCCCTTGTGAGGGATAGCACATGATTCAGTTTCCAAGGTGAGAGATTTATCAACCATGGAAACCCAATGTCAAACAACGAAATAAGTTATAATCAAGGACATAGATCCTCAATGCAAACCAGAATTTT
>MU226368.1:151528-183846 GCA_018584345.1 Thuja plicata | reverse complement strand
AAAGGGCACTATGTAGCTTGAATCCTTCAATGGCCTCCAATGGATCTCCTTCATGAAAATGGATGCTTGAATGATTGAGAATGGATGGATGCTTGCTTGAAATCTTTCTCCTTAGCTTTCTTGAATTCCACTTGAAAATCCTTCTCAATTGTGTAATGATGCTTAGAGAAAATGAGAGGAGAGAGCTCCCTTTTATATGAAAATAGGGCACAATATTCTAAGGAGGCCTACATAGGATAATTAAATCACCATTTAAGCCTTTACCCCTGAGAGAGGACCTATATTAAATATAATTTAGGAATTGAGGCTTCGAAACCCGAAACAGCCGACCCGAAAGTGGGAAACAACTTTTGCAAAGACCGACATCCAGAAACTGAAAGTTCCTGGGATTTGGACCCTGGGACAAGGTTGACCTGGTCAACCCTTTCCTAGGTCAGGATCGAGGTCGAACCTATTCTAGGTCAAGGTTAAGGAGGTCGACCCTGTCCTAGGTCAGGGTCAAGGAGGTCGACCCTTTCCTAGGTCAGGGTCAAGGAGATCGACCCTGTCCTAGGAGGTCGACCCTGTCCCTAAATCGCAGAAACACAGGTTTGTATCCCAAAATGTAGAAATTAGGTTAGAAAATGGTGGACATAAAGGAAAAATAGGGGGGAAGCCATTTCAAGATTAGGAACCCAGTCAAGGCGCTTTTCATGACCCCAAACCACTTACTCGGAAGGCTAAACAAGTCTAAAATGGAAGTGCTTCCATTTTTCGACTATACAGTTAGTACCATATACATATTCATATTCATAACTCATTATCATCTATACATTGCATTTAAATTTCTCATTTACACATTGCATAAATCATTTACATACATACATCTTTGCATCTAAATCATACATGTGCATTTCATACATTTACATATATTTAAAACATGTTCATACATTTGCATACGTTCTGAATCATCTAACCATCTAGGCATATAGGAAACATCTCATAAAAGACAATATGACACATGTAATGATGCCAAGAGATGAGCTCATATATATATATATATCCAATGTGTCGATACAAATACAAAATGGTGCTACTCGATCACGATCTATCTCAAAAGGGTGATATAATACATAGATGCCAACGCATTAGATATATCCTATGATCTCATCTATCTATCTATCAAAACCTAACTCTGGCCCTCTTCCTTGTCACCTGGAGGAGGTGGAGGTGGGGCCCTATCTGGTGGAGGTGGCACCTGTGCTCCCTTTGACCCTCTAGCATATGTCAAGAATCTCACCACCTGGGATGTCTCATCAGGAACCACCCCTATATACGATGCATAGTAATATGCCGCTCGAGCCTTCTGATAGCTAATCTCCTCTTGAGATGCCCGTAACAGCTCTTGTATATCCTATATCTCCCAATCTCGATCCAGAAGTCATGTGTATCACATAGCCAGCTATATAGTCAAATCCCTGACTTGCCTCATGAGCTATTGAACCCTCTCCCAAGACTATCACTATGGGTCCTATGTAGGCTGATCCTCCTACATAGGATCCTCCTGCTGTACCTCCTCTTGTGGGGGTACCTGTTTCTCCTCAACTATGGGCTCAATAGTCCATCATCATGACTGTCTCATGCTGCCGCTACCACTGGCCCCTACATCTATCCCCATTTGTCAAGTAGGGATATCTACCTGTACTATCCAGGGTCAAGGACCCTACTGTAATCCTGGTTGTGCCCTCTACTACGGTGGGGTTATCTGCATCTACTGTACTACCTATGGCTGAGTAACCTGTGGCTGTATGACCTCTGGATGTATCACATGCCCTTGACCTGCTACCTCGACCAGATCTGTAAACCTCGAGAATAGATGGGTAACAAAGTGCTCCCTGTACTCGGTGGTCACGCCGCCATTTGCCACATCTCGCAGGTAATCCCACTGAACTGGGGCCAATGCACGAATATCTATCATGGTGTGGCCCAGGTCTAGCTTCGTAAGCCATCCCCTCCTGATCTCATATGTAAATCAGGCATACACCATATACTCCTGAGATATGTCCTGCAAACAACCAAACTTCTGCCATACCCACTTCTGCGGGAATATCTCAATAACAGTAATGGTGTGACCAATCATCGCACGCGAGCAAAACATGTGACTTAGATGCTTTGCAACATCATCCCAGGCCTCTGTGAGTCTCCATGGCCTCTAAACTACTACAGCTAAATCATCGAGCTGAGCTCACCACTGATCTACCGTACCCAGTGCTGGCTGAGTAATCATGCCCTATATCGGTAAATATAAGGTTCTAATGGCTGCCTCATATCCTCGCATATCAGCTTGGTAATGGGAAGATGCTCCTAGGCCCATACCTATAAAACAAATACTCTTGCAGCCATAGTCTTTGCCTCTTGGTAGGCGATCTCATGCATCTCATGAAACATATGTGCCAACATGCACTGACCCCATCCATAATGTTGAGGTCGTGTTAGCATCTGCTGCAGCATCCTGCCCTAGCCACACTCTAGACCGTGCTATCCATGATCAGGCATCATATAGCACCCATGGAAGCATGCTAGAACCACGGGCAACCTGTGTGTCAGCTCATACTCACTAATCAGATCCTCCCATGGGATAGCTCTCCCCATGACAAGGTCATCCTAAAAGATCTCTCTCAATGATGCTATCCCCGACCTAGGCTGTGTCTCATACTCTACTCTAGCACCGTGAAATGGTATCCTCAGGATCCAATAGATATCCTTGGGAGTAACAGTCATCTCCCCCTGTGGTAGATAAAAGGTGTTCATTTTCGAATGGAAATGCTCCACCAAGGCTCTTAGTAATCCATGATTTACCCAAATCTTGGGTACATTACATAGCAAACTCAATCCCAAAGTACCTAGGTGCACTGTCTCTGCATCATCCAACTATGATACCAATCTACTGATGGCCGGGTGATGTGATTGGAATGTAATATCTAGAAAGTCAACTTGCAAGACATGCAAACAACAGAGCACAATCAGTAATCTGAAATAATCAAAGTGTAACGAGATAATGAAGCATTAAAGACATCATACAAATAGTAACAATGCTGACGCAAAAGCTATTGGACGCAACGCAGACTGATTTCATGTTCTTATTGACCACTTTTTCCCATGCGAAGAAGCAGATTTTTGCATGAAGAAGTTCTCTTTCTCGCGAAGAAGTTCTTCGGATCGCGCGCGTGAACTTAAATGGCTAGTCACGCTAGAAAACACCCTCTAGAGGGGTTTCTCATGCAAACATGAGTACTCTCCCATGCGAGATTCCTCACCGAATGACGCAAAATACAGTTTCATCGTGCGAGATTTCTCTACGGGCCGTGCGAAGAAACTACTTCTTTGCGTGAAGACCCGCGACTCATTTCCTAAAAATGCAGAAAATTGACTGAATTTGATGAAATTTGAAATGCGGAGAGGTTTGTCGACTACTTACTGGAGGTCTGTACACTGCGCGCCGGCTATCTCTCCTCGATCGCTCGAATCGGTGAGTACTGTAGGGGACCACCATTTTGTTTTTTGCTTAGATCTCAATTCTCAAAAAGTCAAAAGGTTGAAATGATTTGAAAATAACCTTTTCATCCTTATATAGGTTTTGACCTAATTTTTCAAAGTGCTCTGTTTTGCGCAAAAACTGCACCACTACCTAATTTGACCACTCTGAATCCATTTTCGTGATCGAAATCAAAATCTGACACTTCTATATAGCTCAAAATTGCATTTTAAAATTTTTGGGACCGACGCGATTGGATGCTTGTGCAGTCGACTTTCTGACGTTACTTTCTTGTCAAAATATTTTCTTATCATCATTTTTCTCAAATCTTTGACTTTTTTCCTCAAAAAGTCAACTCTAGTAAACTTTGGTCAACCTTGGTCAAACTTGGTCAACCAGACCTCAAAATCGCTTGAAATTGATTCTGAATCTTCTAAATTCTTCCACAATTTATTCTGAGTTCTTGATTTCTGATTCAACATCTATCTACGATTTTTCGCTCTCCATCATCATTATGACGTGTCATCTTTCCATTTCACTCTCGAGGGGGCAGGATGATTACATCATTAAATCTATTCCAATCAATCTGATCTGATTTTCAAAAGTCCTCATTCCTAGGGACATCTCATCACTTGAGGCATGTTCAGTTTTTCATACCTCACAGTCAAAATTGGATACTCCACAATCAATAAGGGCATCTTTGTTCCTTACATCTTGTCATCTTTTAAGTATCTGAGCAATCTAACTCAGATTCATGAGGATCAAGCTCCGTTCTGGAGATGGTTCTCGAAAAACTATCTGTTGGGACAGGTATCAGGGCAATCTAACCCTGATTCCTAATAATCAAGCTCCATTCTGGAGATGACTCTAAACCTCTATTTACTATCTTTTGAGACAGGTATCGGGGCATTCTAATCCTGACTCCTGAAGGTTGAGGCTCGTTCTGAGGATAGTCTTGTGAAAGATATCAATCTAACCAGTGTCTGGGCAATCTAACCTAGATATTAAGGGACTAAGCTTCGTTCTAGAGATAGTCCTAAAATCTCTATTGATTATATTGTTGGATAGGTATTGGGGCAATCTAACCCTGATTCCTGAAGGTTAAGCCTCGTTCTGGGGATAGCCTTGAGAAAGATATCGAATCTATTAGGTACCGAGGCATTCTAACTTAGATCCCTGAGGATCAAGCTTCGTTCTAGAGATGATTCTCAAAATCTTAATCTATTAGGTATTAGGGCATTCTAACCTAGATCCCTGGGGATCAAGCTTTGTTCTGAAGATGACCCTCGAAAACTCTATTTGACCGATGTCTTGACAACCTAACCTAGACTTCAGAGAGTCAAGCTCTGCCCTGAAGATAGCTCTAAAATCTTCATCAATCGATCTTTGCATCATCAATTTTTAAATCTATTCTTCTGTGCTTCAGGCATCAGACTATTCTTTGAATCAATGCGTTGCTCACACATCAATTCAAAGAGGGGCAAAATGTAACACCCCAAAATTGGTGTCTTGCAACCCTAACCAATTTTGTTGCATTTGTCACTCTTCTATATCATCTAAGTCCTATTGTACTAGGCAATTTTGAGTCTCAACTGACTCTACTCGACCTAAGTGTCAAATGTAGAAAATCCTAAATCTGCATTAATCATACATCATATTTAATTCCTAAATACCTATTTAGCTAAACAAAACTTATGATCGAATTAATTTAATTTATAAATTCCTAGCACTTTAATTAAATTAAATTCACCCCCTTTAGCTCAGACACATGAAAAAGGAATTAAATAACATTTAATTATTAAATAAATATCCTCATTTCAATAATTGAATTTAAATATTCAGATAATTGAGAAAAAACTATTTATGAGGTCATATTTATTTAATTAATTGGATATTCTCTCAAAAATCTTTCTTTTGTTCAGAATTGGAAACTTCTCTTTAATTATGCTTTAAAGAGAGAGAAAACAGATAAAACAAATAAAACAATTAAATCAAAGAAAGAAAACAGTTAAAGCAAAGAGAAAACAATTTATTATATTCTTTTAAATAAAGCTTTCTATTCTAAACTGGATTTTCTATCTATTTTATTTCAAAGAGGAAAGTTTCTATTCTGATCATCTCTGAGTCTATAAAGAACTCTCATTTCCTCATTCAAACCCCTGATTACCCCACTCATTTTCATGCATTGTTAGAATACTGAATTATTGTCACATTTCTTGATAATCTCATATAGAATAATTTCATTATTGCAATAGATTACTTTCAATTTCTAGAATAATTGCATTGAAATCATGTCTTGGATTAATCTCACATCTTTCATTTCTTAGAATAATCTTGCATTGTATTGCATTCATGGAGAAAAATCCTTCGTTCCTAGATTGGTCTATGGTTGTGAGACTCTCGTTCTGAGAGCTATTTTGAAAACCCCGTCTAGATAGAAGGCAACAGGTCGAATCATGCAGGTGGACATGATGAATAATCTCATATTTAGTCTTGTGTATATCTGGTGAAGAAGGACTATGTTGAAGAGTATGGTGAGTTAACAAGGCCAAATTTACCACATACACTTAATATCCCATTGAAACCAGATTCTAAAACTTTTCAATAGAGGCATAGGCTAGTAAACCCAATAATGGAACCATTAATATATAAGGAAGTTCAAAAGTTGTTGGATGCAAAGATTATTTTTTCAATCCGACATTCCACATGGGTCGCAAAAATCAGGTTATGTGTGGATTTTTGGAACTTGAACAAAGCTTCCCTAAAGGACAACTAACCACTACTATCTCTAGACAAAGTATTACAGGTAGTTAATGGATCCAAAATGCTGTCTTTACTAGATGGCTATCCATGCTATAATTGGGTTATGGTACAATAATAAGATTGACTGAAAACAACATTTACCTACAAGTGGAGGAGATTTGTGTATCGTTGAATTTCGTTTGGCTTGATCAATGCTGGAGCAACCTTTCAGTGGGTGATGGACACTGCTTTCAAAAGTTTATTCATGAAATACATAATTATCTACATGGATGATCTGACGGTATTTTCTAAGGACTGGATGGATCATATTGATGACTTGCGAAAGGTGATTAAAAGGTGCAGGAGGTACAAGATCTCACTCAACCTGAAGAATTGTGTGTTTGGAGTCACAAAAGGAAAATTTTTAGGGAACATCATCTCTAAGGCTAGGATAGTAATAGAACCCAAACAAGTGCAATCCATTCTCAAATTGATCCCACCAAATAGCCAGAAAGAATTGAAATCATTTTTTGAAAAGATAAATTTTGTAAGGATGTTTATCAATGGCTTTGCATAGATAGTAAAACCATTGAATGACATGTTAAAAAAGGATGCCAAGATTGAGTGGATGACCCTGGTAAAGAAATACTTTGAAGAGATAAAAAACACCATTGCTATGCCACCTGTCTTAGCTAGCCCAGATTGCACTATACCTTTTAAGGTATATTCATTTGCATCCAAACATTCATGTGCAGGAATCCTCACACAAAAGAAGGATGGTGAAAATGAAAGGCCAATTGCATTAATGAGTCATCCTCTCAAGAATGATAAGAGAAGATAGCCAAACTTGATAAACAATCGTTCACCTTGGTGAAAGTGGTAATAAAGTTTTGACATTACATCCTAAGAAGAAAAGTGTTTGGCATTGTTCTAGATATAACAATGAAGTCCTTATTAATTCATAATGAATTAGGTGAGCAAAGAGGAAAATGGATGTCAATTCTACAAGAGTTTGATATTGAGATCCATCCTATGAAACTAGTGAGAGGCCAAGACATAAAAAATATAATAATAGAGATGGAAGAAGGTTTGGTATGTCAGACTTACATAGATCAAGGTGTTATTTTAGACATCCGGTATAAAGACGTGGTTCATTATCTCCTCTAGAATTGTTTCCCAAAAGGATTGAATGCCTCACAAAGAAGAGCCTCGAGGATTAAAAGCAATTTCTATATGTTGAAGAGGGGGAAGTTATACTAACACAAATATGATGGTGTATATCTAAGGTGCTTGGATAGAGAGGAAGTGAAACAAGTCTTGATTGATTTTCATGACAAATATGACATGTGTCATGGATCTTCTGAAGCTACTGCTCACCAGATCTGAAGATCAGGATACTACTAGATGACTCTATTCAAAGACATAAATGAACATGTAAAATATTTCCATACTTGTCAGGCTAGTGCCACCCGCAAAAGAAACCATGAAATGCCTTTATAGCCAGTATATAAGGTACATTTGTTTTCCCATTGAGGCTTGGATTTTGTTGGTACAATTAATCCACCATCCTCTGTAGGTCATAGGTATATTCTGACAGCATTAGACTATTGCACACAATGGATGGAAGCATAGGCATTAAAGAATTGCACTACTAAAGTGGTAACAAATTTTTTGGAGGAACACATCTTAATGAGGTTTGGAATGCCTTTTTATCTAGTATGTGATAACACACCCTCATTCTCCTCTACTAAACTTACATAATGGGATTTTGAAAACTTGGTAATTCTCAAATTCTCTTCTAATTATTACCCACAAGGAAATGGCGTGGCAGAGTTCACAACTAAAAATTTGACAACTGTAATAAAGCATCTCTTAGATGAAAATCCTAGGGATTGACACACACAGTTGAAGTATGCCTTGTGGACCAATCGAGTCAAAATAAAAAATTCCTTAGGAACATCCCCTTACCAGCTAGTGTACGGTTTGCAACCCATTTTTCCTATGAACCTAAAAGTACCAGTTTAAAATTCATGCATAAATATGTTGAAGGTGAGGATAAGGTACAAATATAACTCATGAACCTCCTTAATTTGGAAGAAAAAAGAACTATGGCTCTAGAACATGTATCAAAAAATCATGCTATTGTGAAGCGTTGGTTTGAAAAAAGAGCCACTATCAAAGCCTTCAAGATTTCTAACCTTGTACTCATGCAGGATAAGGTGAGAGAAAATTTGGGCAGCCATACCAAGCTTGAAAGACTGTGGATTAGCCCATATTAGATAGCGGTGCATGGGGGTTAGAAATGGCGATACCTTTTACTGGTAATCAGGGTGATGTTCAGACACTGATCCTCCTAAATTATGAAATATATTAAACCATGACACTAAAATGTTGGTCTCTTGGGTATATTTTAGTTAGAGCCAGCACCATCATGTTGACTTGGGTAACCACCGGTCTCAGAACCCTTCTCCATCTGCAAAATGACTCAAAAGAAGAAAATAAAAAGAAAGAGTAAAAGGAGGAAAATGAGAAGTGAAATTAATCATATAAAGATGTGGTCACCATGATGGTCAAAATATTACACCAAGATAGCACAATATAAGTGATGCATAGGTTTTACAAAATAAATGAAAAGATGACACTCAAGAAGTAACATACTCAAAACAAGTGGCCCAAACTGGTCACTAGTCTAGAAAGAAGACACACTTTCAAAGAAAATTCTCTACATACTTCGGCTTCAAAGATCGTCAAGAGATGAGAAGGGCGACTCTAGAATCTCTACCAGCTCTATAGATGCTTGATCAGTAGTAGAAAAAGGTTATATTTCAATTTGTGGGAAACTTTGTCGGGGCTATGGGCGTCTGACTGGCAGTAGAGCTCTTCTCAGGAAGCCCTTGTCAATATTGTAAAGGTTGATTTTGACTAGTGTTCATCTAAGTTATCTTTGTTGAAAGTTTAGAAGAATGAATACATAAGTACACACACTAGAAGAAATAGTATATGGGTTCAACTTTGAGAGTTGGTGAAAAAATACTTCCACTAATGATTCTTATGTTTGGTTTATTTATAGACAATTCTCCAAAAGTTTTTTGCTGATGAAGAAATGTCTCAGTTATTTCTCCTTTTGTCAGGGATATTTTTTGTGGTTCCACAACACATACCCCATTTAAGACCCTTGGAATAATGGAGACGCCCCTTCCTTTTTGGTCTTTTGGGCTTTCATGGTGGTTTGGAGTCTTAAATTTCACTCAGGATAGGTACTTGGTGAGTCATATTGTGACCATTGCAAAGGGTCTTGATAGTTGAGTATCTTTCCTAGTTTCCTTGCAGGTTATTTTTGTCTTTTTGAGTCTTTTTTTTGGGTCCCCTTTTGTTCTCCATCAATTTATGGTAAATTTAAGGTATTTTTCACACCTTCCCACTTTCATAGTGTCAGAGGTTAGTATAGCATCACAAGTGCAGAATTTTGGCCTTTCTCAGTCCAACGATTGTTTCAGACTATGAAGGTCTGAAATCCCACATTAATGATTATTGACGTCATTAGGATTTTTGTCTATAAATTTCCTCGGAGGGTCATTTTTGGTCATTTTGCGATTGAATTCTTCTAAGAATGACTCTAGTAGTCAAATTTTCCCTGTGCCTTTTATCACTCTCCATTCATAGAATTTTGTGGTTTTCTTTGTGTTTTGAGATAATAAAATATTTCAACCCCAAAGCCCATGAAATACAAGTATGGAGGATACCATGCCCCATCTGAAATGGGAAATATCCATAGCAAGATAAATGACACCAATATTGGGCATGCTGATTGGGCCTCGTTCCTGACAATAGATCTCCTGATTTCATATCACTTGTGTTGGTGGGGTTAGTCAATGCAACAACACACCGAGTTTCTATTTTCTCTCTAGATTTAATTCTAATGTTGGATGAGCATTATGCTGAGGATGAACAGTTAGTGAAGAACAAGATTGGAGATATAATACTTGACTTCAGGATGGATATCACTGATGATGTCTTCCATTTGAAGAAGATTCATCATTATTACCCGATCACCATTGATCAAGGATTGAGGTGGTTCTAGAGAAACCCCAAGGTCTATGACTTAATAAATGATAAATACTTGATTAAAACCCTCAAGAAGAATAAAATATATAGAATTGATATGGGGAGAGGGTGCCTCATGCATGACATGGGATATGCAGTGACTCTACTAAGCAGGGTTTATGGTCTTCCCATTGTACAATAGCTTGAACCGTGGATGGTAAACATGATAAAAAAGATCAAAACCAGGAAATTTAGGATTGATTGGGAAAGCATAATCAGTGATACCCTCCAAAATCAACTCATTAGGGTGAAGAAGGACCCCAAATTCTATATGACTAGTTACATTATATATCTGCTGGCCGCCATGGCTCATTACCAAGGGTTGTCATGTGTTGGGTCTTTCAAGGATGTCAATGCTTGACCTTATACCATCTACCCTTAATTAGTTCAAAAGTATAAGTTTAATAAGGATAGCCCCAAATACTAGATTATGAATGATGCTTTTGTGTTTGCTATTATTAGATCGATAGAAGGGGATTATGCCAAAAGGTTCTTAGAAGAAGCAATTGCAAAGATGTGCATCATAGGCGCATACTTCATTGAATTCAGAACCTTTTCTTACCTCAGAATTGTAGGGTGCACTTTGTCTCCCAAGAAGCTCCCAAGATATCCTTCGAATAGGATTGTACTCATGGAGATGGATCGATAACTCATCGATGCCTATGTACATATTAAGACAAAGAAGAAACATTGCTGGGATTTCCCAATTTCCATAGGAGCATACTCAGTTTAGGACATTAAGGTATGTAAATCCTTAGAAGTGGAGTGTGATGAATGTCCTTTGGCTGATTTTGGTTTGATAAGGCCACATTTTGATCCAATACGTACATATAGCCATATTTCAAGAAAGTTCTATAAGCATGAGCCACATTTAGAAGATCATTGGACAAATTGTGTAGATGACTATGAAGTCAGAATAAAAAATCATTGCAGGTTAGAGCTTGGTTTTTCATAGGAGGTTTTGGAAGTAATAATTCCTCAAAAGGCCTAGGATAGGGATAGTGAAAACATTTTTAACTCTATATACAATACTGATAAAGTATACACATGGTTGATTTTGAATGTTGAGGCAGACCAGGATGAAAGGGATGATATTACACATAGAACTTAACATGTTACTAATTTGAATCTGGACTGGATAGCAAGGTCATTCTTGTTGGATCTAGTTCCTATGAAGCCCAAATTGGACCCCCCAGCAAAGGTTGAGAATACAAAAGGGAAGAGGGTACATATACCTACATTCAGGGAGACAACCCTATTGAAACCAGAAACCATGTATAGGCATTCTAGACCGACAACCTATGCCCCAATAGAGAAAATGAAAGGGGATAGTCCTAGTGTAACTCCTAGAAAGATAGCTCCACCTCCCCATACTTCCTCAAAAATAGAAATGAAGAAAGGTTCTTCCTCACAAGCCCAAAAAAAAAAGGATGTTGATCTCCCAAAATAAAAGGTATATAAAAGGAAGAGGGCATCAGTATCCCCATAATTGGAGACTCTACCAGAAGAGGGAGAGGAGATGGAAGAGGAAGATTTACCATTGGTAAGGAGAACCCTATGATATACCAAAACTTCTAGGAAGGCTACAAAAGCACAAAATTCTCGGCTATAGGTATCCCAAGAGCCTGTAAATGTTGACAAGAGTATTTATGGGGAGAAGGAAGGAGAATAGAACATATGATTCGATAAATTTGGCATATTTGAATTTGAGGATATCCTAGGGTTGCGTGAAATTCCTCCTTCACAATTTACACTTGGATATTATACCCTACCAAGTGATCCAACAAAACTATTGGCTGATAAGGAACATTTTACAAGAAAGTGGAGACACAACTATGTTGATTTGTGGTGACTTATAAGGCAAGTACTATACACTTTTTTGCAATCCATGGATTTTTTTTGGCTAACTCATAGAGAATTTTTTGGGGTTGACTCATCAACCATTTCCCTAGGTTGAATCATCAAAAATTTCCTTAGGTTGACCCGTCAAGCAAGTTTTAGGGTTACATTTTTTCTATAAGAAAAATGGTGTTAGGTTTATGGCTTGTTAGTGTGAAGAAATATTGTAGCTTTTGCAGTGGTATTGTGTTGTAAGGGATTGCTTGTTGTAATTGGTTGAAACTACTAGATAATAATATTGGACTCTCTATTTTGTGGACGTAGCATAGGATTGGGTGAACCATGTTAAATATATGTCTTCTTGTTCTACTTGTGTGTATTTAATTCCTTTACATTATTGGTTATATTTGCATGTAACTGTTAGATCTATGTTTTCTATTCCTAACAAGTGGTATCAAAGCCAGTTTTTTTTAGTTATCCTCTGCAAGAAGGTCTCACAATTGTGTGGGATTATCACATTTGAGTGGGAGTAATGACATACGAGGGTAATTTGAAGGTTGATAAGTTTAATGGGTAGAACTTTTAGTTATTGACAATGCAAATGGAGGACTATCTCTATTAGAAGGATTTATGGCATCCATTGGGAGGAAAATCCTAGTAACAAATTGGAATGTCTAATCAGGATCAGGATATTTTGGACAAGAAGGCACTTGGAAGTATTCATTTATGCCTAGCACAATCGGCGGCATTTAATATTACAAAAGAAAAGACAACTGAAGAGTTGATGCAAACCATAGAGAAGTTAATGAAAATCCTTCTACTTCGAATAAGGCATTTCTTATGAAGTGTGTATTTAATATGAAAATGGTAGAAGGTGGGTCAATTTTTGATCACTTAAATGAGTTTAATACAATTACCAATCAATTATCTTTTGTTAATGTCAATTTTGATGAAGAAATTAGGTCTCTTTTGATTCTATGTTCTTTGCTTGAAATCTGGAATGGCTTGGTAATGGTTGCTAGTAACTCTATTTCTAGTTCAAATACCCTAAAATTTGATGATGTTGTTGATGTTATTTTGAGTGAGGAATTTCATAGGAAAAGCTCAGGTGGATCCACATCAGGTAGTGTGTTGAATGCAAAAAGTAGAGGCAAATCAAGAGATAGAGGAAATAATTCTGGAAATCATGGGAAATCATGAGGAAAATCAAAGGGCAAGAGGTCTCAATCAAGAGGACCAAATGATTGTTGGTACTGTGGGAAACCAGGTCATAAGAATAAATATTGTTGGTCTCAGAAGAATAAAGAAGGAGATGAACAAGAAGGAAATAAGGAGGCAAACATGGTAAGTAATAAATCTAAAGAGTGTTTTTCTTCTTTCCCTTGAAAATGTTGATGATTCATGGGTTCTAGATTCAGGGGCCTCATTTCATGTTACGCCCCATAGAAGTTATTTTACCAAGATTATGTCCAAGGGGATTTTGGGCTGGTTTATTTGGGAAATAATAAAACCTTTCAGATTGTTGGATAGGGAAGTGTTTAGGTTAAGTTGAAGAATTGGAATCATTGGCTACTACAAGAGGTAAGACACATTCCAAGGCTGAGTTGGAATTTAATTTTAGCAGGGTAGCTAGGTGATGAAGGTTGCATGGTTACTTTTAATGATAAAAAATGGAAGGTTTCAAAAGGTTCCTTAATAGTAGAAAAATGTGTGAAAGTAGGCAACTTATATCTTTGTACAGGTCATATTATTCCTTCTACTTTAGTTTTTACAGAGAAAAGTCAATGTTCAGGAACAATTGTTGCAGTTGAGTAGGTAGAACATGAAACATCCATTGTGGATTCTTAAACAGTACTATGGCACAACATATTTGGGCCAATGAGTGAAAACAATATGAAATTAGTTCATTGAAAGAAAGGTTTAGTAGGTCTAAAATGTGTCAATATGGATTTTTGTGAAAGTTGTGTGTATGGAAAGAAAAAGAGAGTTAGTTTTTTGAAGAGTGGGAAGGAAAAGAGAGATGAGGAATTAGAGCTTGTGTATAAAGATGTATGGGAACCAGCTCAGGTATAATCCCTTTGTGGCTCTCTAAATTATCCTACATTCAATTGATGATGCAACTAGGAAAATATGGATTTATTTCCTCAGGCATAAATCTGATGTATTTGAAACTTTTTAAAAAATGTAAAAGCTTGGTTGAGAATGAGAGTAGTAAACAACTAAAATGTCTCAGATCTTATAATGGTGGTGAGTATATCAGCAAATAATTTTAAGGTTATTTTTTCTCTAATGGTATTCATAGGCAGAAAACAATTCCAAGGACTCCACAAGAAAATGGAGTGGTTGAACACATGAATAGGAAAATAGTGAAGCATGCAAGGACTGTTAGGTTGCATGTTGGGATGCCATTAAATATGTGGGTAGAGATTGTAAACACTATTGTTTATTTAATTAATAGAGGTCCCTCTACTCCTTTGGGTTGTGGTATTCTAGAGGATGCATGGAAAGGTAAGAAGGTGAGTTATTATTTTCTCAGAACCTCCAGTTGTGAAGCATGTTCTCATATGGATTGTGAAAATAGAACCAAGCTGGAAGCTAAATCAAAGAAATTTTTATTTTTTGGACATGGAATTGATGAGTAATTAGGTTATAGACTTTGGGATTTTGAGAATTATAAAATTGTGAGAAGCACAGATGTCATATTCAATGCAAAAGTGTTGTACAAGGATCAGTTGCGGTAGCATGAGAAGAAAGAAAATGATTATGTAGTGCTGGATGATACTCTTAAAGATGATGTTCCAGTGGTTCCTCATGATTTGAAATAACAAAAACAAATACCACAAACTCCAGTGAATGTTAGACAATCTTCAAGGCTAAGTAGACCTCCTGAAAGGTTTTCTCACTCTTTGTATTCTATTTCATTGACTGATGTTGTGAACTAGAATGTTATGATGAAGCCACACAACTGGATACCAAGGTTTGGTGGGAGCATGGAATGACAGAAGGAATGGACTCCTTGCTAGAAAATCAGATTTGGGAATTATGCAAGTTGCCTGTGGGTAAAAAGGCTTTACTAAAAAAATGGGTTAATAGGTTGAAAGATGAGGATGGAGGTAAGAAAGAATTTAAATCCAGGTTAGTTATAAAGGGTTTCACATAAAAAAGGCATTAATTTTGATGAGATATTTTCTCCAGCTGTAAAAATGACTTTTATTCGTATTGTTTTAAGTATTGTCGATGGTGAATATTTGCATTGGAAGAATTAGATGTGAAACTTGCCTTTCTCCATGGTGATTTGGAGGAGGAGATATATATATGGAATAACCCCAAGGATTTGAGGTCACAGGTAAGGAGAAGTTTGTGTGCACATTTAAGAAGAGTTTATATGGCTTGAAACAAGCACTTGGAAATGGTATTTAAAATTTGATTTTTTTATGGTTGAGCACAGCTTTAACAAGTTTAATTTTGACCATTGTGTTTATTTTAAGAGGTTGTATAATGACAACTATATTATTTTATGTTTATATGTTGATGACATGCTTGTAGCTGGGTCTAACATGGATCACATAAGAGAGTTAAAAGAACAGTTAGCAAAATCATTTTCTATGAAGGATTTAAGGGCAGCAAAACAAATCCTTGGTATGAAAATTTACAGAGATGGGAAGAACAAATAATTGACTCTAAATCAGGTTGATTATGTTGAAAAGGTCCAAGGTACCCTATTTTCAATTGTAGGTAGTTTGATGTATGCCATGGTATGCATCAAACCTGATATTGCACATGTTTTAGGAGTTGTTAGTAGGTATATGAGTCATCCTAGAGTTGAGAATTAGAGTGCAGTAAAATGGATTCTTAGATACATGAGAGGTACATTCAATAAATGTTTATTTTTTGGGGGATCTAGTACTAATTTACAAGGAAATGTTGACTCAGATTTGGCAGGATACATTAATACTAGGCGGAGTACAACATGATATGTTATTATTGTCAGTGGGACAATGGTGAGTTAGATCTTCAGGTTATAAAAGGTGGTTGTAGTATCCACCAAAAAGACAAATTATGTAGCTGCAACAGAGGAAATAAAGGAGATGATATGGATACAATCCTTCATGGAATAATTGGGAAAAACACAAGTGAGCAATTATTTATTTATAGATAGCTAGAGTGTCATTCATCTTGCAAAGAATTATTCTTGGAATTCAAAGACAAAACACATATAGTTGAGGTATCACTTCATTCAGTCAGTATTGGATGATAGACGGTTAAGGATGGCAAAGATAAATACAAATGAAAATATAGAAGATATGTTTACAAAGGCAATGACAAGGGAGAATTTGAACTCCTCTTCAGCTTTAGTTGGTCTTCATGAATAAAAAAATAAAACAAAACAACAGTGTCCAGGGTGTTTCTTTCTAGTGGGAGCTACAGGGATAACGGTAATGCTACAGGATCATTCTCCAAGTGGGAGATTGTTTAGTATGGAAACTTATTAGTCTCCATGTGGGGGATTGTTTATTTGTGGTGAGTAATCAGGCAAGTAGTGTATACTTTTATGCAATTCGTTGAAATTTTTTTTGGTTAACTTATCAAGCATTATTTGGGTTGACTCATCAACCATTTCCCTAGGTTGAGTCATAAAACATTTCCCTAGGTTGACCCATCAAGATATTTTTAGGGTTAGGGGTTTCCTATAAGAAAAATGGTGTTAGGGTTATGTCTTGTTAGTGTTAAGAAGTAATGTAGCTTTTGCAATGATATTGAGCTATGAGGGATCATTGGTTGTAATCGGTTGCATAAATGGATAATAATATTGGACTCTCTTTTTGGTGGATGTAGCCTAGGATTGGATGAACCATGTTAAATGTGTGTCTTCTTGTTCTACTTATGTGTGTTTTATTCCTTTGCATTATTGGTTATATTTGCATGTAACTGTTAGATCTTTGTCTTCTATTCCTAACAAACTCCCCACTCTTCTATTCTTTACTCCTCTAGCTCCAAATACACCTACTCCCATGCTTCATCTACTTCTAACACCACCTCCAGTCCTACACCTCTAGAAACACAAGCATCTTCACATGAAAATTAGATGGAAATAGATACAGGTGCCCAAACTGCAGATGCACAGGAAATAGGGAAAGAGGAGGGTGAAATTACAACAGAAGAAATAACTAAGAAAACTATGGGTGATGACTTGGTACATGTTGAAAAGGAACCACCAATTGTGACTCCACCACCTCCATTTTATTTGTAGGATCATGTCAATATAGGAAACAAATAGAATAGGGAAATAAAATTGGCACACTTGTGGGGGAAGTGGCTACGAAAGATATAGGGTCATCCATTAAAGAGAATCCATAGAAAGAAAATCCTCAAAAACAAAAAATCCCTGAGCAACAATTGGATCAATATCAAGACTCTAAGGAGACCCCACTTAATTTTTAGATCAAAAAATCATTGGAGAATGAAGAAGTAAGGAAGGAAGAGGAAGAAGAAGTACAACAAATAGCTACTAGCCCAATTTTTCCATTTGAGCCACTAACAAATTAAACAAAGCCCACTTGATTGGTGAAGGAAATTCAACTAAGGCAAAGGACCTATAATGAAGAAGAATATATTGACATTACCACTCTCAGTAAATCCTTCTATAGAGGGGAACCTAGCCATCCTACTAAAAGGATGTCTTATGTACCACAAGATAGTTCAGGAAAATGGAAAGCATAGGTGGTGGTTCCTCCCCCCATGATGAACCTTACAGGTATTACCACAGAAGATTATGTCATGGAAGAGGTAGAATTGGGAGTACCAACTAGGGAAGGGGGTAAAGCATTGTCAACTCTCATCTTAAGGCAATTGTTCAAGTACATGGACCAGGATGAGAGCACTCTATAGGATCTTTGGGAACAAAACTAGGTTTTGAAAGAGTTTGTAAACAAGATAGTGGGTCACATTAACCCTACTAATCTGGAGGCTTCATTATAGGTCACACTAAAAAAGCGAGCAACACAAAACTTACCAACTAAAATTCCTCGTTCATTCTTCAAAGCATGAATAGAACAGGAGGTAGGTTTTGAATCATTTACTGTAGAGAACCTAGAGGTAGTATTGTGGCATTACAAAATCAAGGTTAAGAATAATGTCAAGTTGAATAACTTGGTTGAGGGCCAAGAAGGATTATATGATAAAATTAGCATATGGGAACGATTGAGGACCAACTTGAGGAGAATCTAAAAGCAAGGATTTAACATTTTTCTCATATTATACAAGTCTGATGAATTGATGATTCATTGAAATAGGTGCAATTAGCTACCAAAGAGTTTTCTAGAGTTTTGGAATCAGTTGAAAAGATGCAGACAGAGACAGATTCATGGATAGAGGAAGGAGATAAGTTCTGGGAAGATCTAAAACTATAGATCTATCAAGATGAAGATAAGACTAAAATATATTCTCTATAGAGCATCCTCCAACAATTACAAGGGAAAACTAAGGTCATAAATATAGAGGAAGATTTGCATGCATTATTTTGGTACTGGGAATAAATAGATGAAGTGATGGAGAAAATTGAAGAAATACAAAATTTTTCCACTAAAATAAAGAAGTTCTATAAGGCACAATACACAAAAAATTTATCAGTGCCTTTACTCGATTTTGATGAGGTAAATGGGATAGTACAAAATTTTATAGTAGCTCATCTAGGTGTTCTACCAGATCCACCAGCCGGGTAGCCAAGTTAGGGGTTTTAGTTTTTAGTTTTTAGGAGAGAATTTTTTGTGTTAAGATTTTTCAAAGTTTTGAAGTCCGAAAGTCTAGAATTCCTAGGTTAGATTTTATGGAATTTGCATTTTTTTCCAGCTTCTTTTTTTAGAGTAAGGATTGGGTCCAAAATTTACGGTTCATTTCGTTGGGTCCAAAATTTATGGGTCATTTCATAAAAAACAATATCTTGCATGGAGAAGCTCATTTTGGGTAGATTGCATGTGGGTTTGGGGTCATTTTTTGTTGCCTTGGGATTATCAATCAGTTGCAAAAACAAAGAGGGTCTCCAATGATGGATTCAATGAAGAATTCTATATCTAGAAAAGAACTCCAGTTGAAGAAAACATGAACGATAATTCTCTTTTATGTATTTCTAGGCAAATTTGTGTCGTATTTTGTATGTAATTAAATTGTAAATGGATATAAATTCATGCACTCTTGTTTATGGTAGGACTAGGTGTAGTTTGGTGTAGTTGAACAACAGATGCAATTTTATTTTTATTTTTATTTGTGTAGTTCAAACCCTAGCTACGGGTTTCTTAGGTTCTAGTTTGATTTCTATATGAGCACCATTAAACAATGTAAAAAGGTCAGATTTTTTATACAATAAAGAGATATGTTGTTGGTGCTTCATTCGTGTTGGAAATTTTATACTATCTGAGAAAAATTGTGAATACGTGCATACTTGTTCATCTTTTTCAAAGAGCCAACTGTGTTTATTGTGCATGAATTTGCGATCAATTAAATTGGAGCTTATTGTTATTATTTCATCTTGTTGTGATGAATGATCGGGTAGATCTATTCTATTTATTTAAAAGATAAGTTTGTCTTGTGTGTGCATTCATCTGGTGGCTTCACAATCTGATAGATTTTGTAAAATTTTTCATGTGGTTAAAATTTTCTTCAAATGATTGCACTCGTTGAATATGAAATTATGAGCTTATCTGATTCATGTTCTGTGGGTTTCCATATTTTCATCATTTGAATCAAAGTCTTGATTCAAGGATGGTTTATGCCCTTTAGATTTCATTTTCATCAAATATGCATACATTTGTTGTTACTAGATCTTTTGATATTTTTGGGAAATTGGTTAAAATAGGCAATCAAATTAGGAGTTAAAGTTAGATTTGCATCATTAGGAAGTTACATGCATTGATAAATCGAGAAAATATAAAAAAGTACTAATGTTTGTTTTGCATGCTGGAGTTTGAAATGTGCCATCAAAGGCCTCCATGTGAACATTCACATTTATCTTCAACTGAGTTTACTAAGAAATTGTACCACAACCATGAAGAACATTGGGAGTAACCTTGTTATTCTTTCAAGAGAGGAATTTAGATCTTAGATTCCTAGCAATTGACTTGTGTAAAAGCAAATCTCAACAGAAGTGGCCCTAGAAGGAGGGGAAAAAAACAAGCTAGATAGTATTGGATCCATCTCACCAGAGAGGTTCGAGTAAGTACTTAGATCATCTCCCAAAGGGGGTGAGTTTCTTGAACTCACCCACTATCACAAAGCTTATAGTGATAAGAAAAAAATGAAATCAACTCCCTCTCACCACTCCACTAGTCCGCAAAATACACTTGGCCAACAATCACATATTTTTGCCCCAATTGTTACCATAATCATTAATCAAAATTAGACTATGTAACCACCTTTTCTGATGAGTTTATTTTCTAATGCTTAGAGTTCCCCATTGAACATAGTTGGTCAATTACACGAGTTGCCTAAAAATCCTAAGAATTTTTGTACTAAGTTTGTGTATGAAGAATCTAGGACAATGGAAGAACACATTCATGACTTTAAAGAAATATGCAACCAGAAATAATTGGTACATGAGGATTTTGTTGCTGAAGACAATTATTCAATTATGTATTGTCATTGATGTCACACAAATGTATATACATTAATGTATTGATGTTACACAAATGTCTAAACTGAGCACAAGAAGAATCTAGTATTAGCCAAAGTGATTTTCAGTTCTAACAAAGTTCACTTGGGCTTTACAGTAAAGGTCGGGCATTGAAGAATCACAGTGTTACCTGAGATATACATTTAGTGTCAGACGACTGACAACAATTTACACTTTATGTTTAATTGGTTAAATGCAGGCGACAAATTTGAGATTTATTGTTTGTTTGAAAGTATATTCAAGCCAACTTGACAAGGCTTATCATATATATAAGGTTAAATTTGGATTGAATTTTGTTGTAGAAAAAGAGCAAAGTTTTGATATGAAGAGTGAAGGAAAAATTAGATGGAATTCTGAGTAAGGAAAGAATATCTAGACTGAGCTGCAAAAGAATATTTGATCAGTGAGGATCCAATTATAATCAAATCAGAGATCTGAATTAGCAAAGTTAGTTGCTTCTACAAATAGGTCAGTTCATTGTTACTCTCTAACAATTGTAATGGTGATCCAAAATATATTAACAGAGTAGACTTAATCATATTTTGTAAATCCTCTCACAAGGTGACATTTTTGCATTGAAGTTTTTGAAGACCTCTAACAAGGCCACTCCTTACAAGGTGACTAAATCCTCTAATAAGGTCACACCTATCAGGGTGTTTTGTAACCTTTAATAGGGTTGGCTCCTAACAGGGCTCACTTCAGAAGAGTGAAAAATAGTAACTAGTTACAATAGGGTGGATTTCCCAAATTGGGTATCCATGGTAAATCTTGGTGTCATCTATGTTCATGTTATTTACTTTATGCTTTATGTTTCTACACTTATTCCCTAAAGGATAATCACATATAATATTTTAAGATTTCTTTGTTAACTAAGTAACAACAGAATATCTTTGTTAACTGAGTAACAATGATAAGTTTGATAAAGACATCTAAGGCACTTGTATTTGTTTTTATGGTAACTGATTCACCCCTCCCCTCTTAGTTACTCATCTCATTTCCAACAATTGGTATTAGATCATTTGGCACTTTCAGGGAAGGTTTCAAGGCCTAATCTAAAGATCAAATATGTTTTACAGAAGGGAGATCCCCAAGCTTAACAAAGACAATTTTCCTACATGGAAAGAGTTGATGAGGCTACATCTATGTAATATTGGAGATACTAGTTTGAAATTATTGGAATATGTGGAACCACCAAGACCTATGACTATGGATCAGATGGTGGACATGAAGCATCATAACATAATGATGATTGATATAGCTTCTTCACTCAGCTACTTGGAATTTGATGAAGTCAAGGACTACCCTACTACCTATGATATGTGGAACAAACTGCATTATATTCATGGAGGAGATGTCAATTTAAAGATATCCAAAGTAGAGAGTCTCAGAGGGAAATTTGATTAGATGAAAATGAAAGAAGGAGAAGACATTACAAAATATAGTGAAAGAATCAAGAAAAGTGTCAGTACCATCAGAGATGTCGGTAGAGTGATTGAAGACACAAAAGTGGTTAGTAAGGTATTGAGAAATTTACTTCCTATCTATGCAATTAGAGTTTTATCTATTCAAGAAATGAGGTGTAGTAATGATGTAACTCTAGATGCATTGGTTGGAAGGCTTACAACTTTTGAGTTGGACAATTTTGACAATTATTCTCCTAATCCTAGCAATTTTGAGTATGCATTCAAAGGCAAATTAAGCCTTGGTAGAAACTGAAAAGGAAAATAGATTGAGAGTGATAGTGATGATGAATCTCATTATGAAGATCTAGAAATCATTGAAGCACTACTTGCAAAGAGAGCTGCCAAAGGAAAAGGTAAATACAAATGAAGAATACCATTGTTTTTGTTTTCATGTAATGAGGTTGGTCACATTGCTGCTAAGTGTCCAAAAAAAGAAGACGAAGATGAGAGAAAGTTCAACAAGTACAAAGGCAAGAAAGATTTCATAAGTTAAAAAATCTACAAGGACAAAGGTAAGAAATCATGTTATATTGCAAAATATTTTGATAGTGATGGAGATGAAGATGAAATGGTTTACATTTCTATTAAGGATGAGCCAGATAATGAAGATGATGAAAATACTGCACTGTTCTCTCATATTAGCAAAAATGACACTTGGATAATTGATAGTGGTTGTTCCCACCACATGACTGGTGATAAAACAAAATTTGAACATCATGAGCACTATGATGCTAGGAGTGTCAGTTTTGGAAATAATGAACCTTGCTATGTGAAAGGTAAAGGTTGTATTTCTTTGACTGAAGGAATCAAATGTGATAATGATTATTGGGTTAAAGGACTAAGGTTCAATCTACTAAGTTTGGCACAGCTCAATAACATTAGTTTCAAGGTAGAATTAATGAATGGTAAGGCCAAGCTTCTGGATGGTAAAGGAAACCTAGTCATAACTGGCAAGAAAACAAAATATAATATTTTCTATCTTTATCTCACTGAAAGTTCATGTTTTATTGCACAAGTAGAAGAAAGATGGTTATGGCATAAAAGGTTGTGTCATGTGAACTTTGTTAACCTGGTCAACATAAGCAATAATAGAAGAGTAAGAGGTATTCTTGAAACCTGAATTGGAAACATGCAAACAATGTCAAATTGGGAAGATGGGAAAACCTAGTTTCAAGAGAAAGAATTACAATATCGAAGAAGTCTTGGAATTGGTACATACTGATCTATGTGGAACAATTGGAACATCAAGTTACACTAGAGAGAAATATTTCATTCTATTTTTTGATGATCATTCCAGAATGATGACTGTTATGTTTCTCAGAGAAAAATCAGAAGCTTTTCAGAAGTTCAAGTGGTACCTTGCCAGAGTTGAGAAGGAAACATGAAAGAAACTGAATTACCTAAGATATGATAGAGGAGGAGAATTCATTTCTAATGAATTCAATGAATTATGTAATGAAAGAGGAATCAAGAGACAAGTATCTACCCTCAGTACACCACAACAAAATGGAATAGCCAAAAGAAGAAACATATCTATTATGGATTGTGCAAGAACCTTGATGATTGAAAAGAATGTTGCAACCAAATACTGGAAGGAAGCCATCGCACTACCATACACACCTTGAACTAAGTTCAATTGAAGAAAGGTACTGATTAGACACCTTTTGAATTTTAAACCCGATGTTCATTATTGCAAAGTATTTGGAAGTAAATGTTACATCCTAAAGGAAGAAAGAAATGGAAAATTTGATGTAAAAGGTGGTGAAGGTATATTCCTAGGCTACTCCTATAAAAGTAAAGCATATAAATGTTCGAATCTTGCTACTAATAAATTCATAGAAAGTGTACATGTGAGGATTGATGAGTTTGTAGAGAAAAGTGAAGAACAAAGTAGTAAAGATCCTGAGGACTACAAAAAATTTGTGTATTATGAACTTGATACTATACCTAAGACATAGGCAATGGTGATTGGACAACAATCATGTCAACCACTGAATTATTCAGCACAAAAGTTGTTGCAACTTGTGCAACCTGAGATGCTAACTGTTGAAACCAAGTCATAGACAGAGGGAACCAAGTCATAGACAAAAGGACCTGAGTCGCAGGCAGTGGCACCCAAGTCTCAGACAGTGAAACCTGAGCATCAGTTGGAAGAGTAGGATAGAGTATTTGAGCATTGTGAACCAAGTGGAGTAAGCCCAAAATAAGGAAGAAGGACCTTGTACTTTCCAAATATGTCAGAAGGCATCATGCACTTGAGAAAATAATTGAAGATCAGACAGAAGGTATAATGACAAGGAAAAAACTTAAAGGTACATGTTTGCTTAGTTAAATTGAACCTAGATCCATTAACAATGCTTTGAACGATGAAATTTGGATAGAAACCATGAATGAAGAGATTGAGTAGATAGAAAAGAACAAAAACCTAGACTCTTGTACCTAGACCAAAAGACAAGAATGTAATTGGTACTAAGTGGGTTTTTAGAAACAAGTTAAACGAAAAAGGTGAAGTTTATAGAAACAAGTTAAAATGAAAAAGGTGAAGTTTATAGAAACAAAGAAAGATTAGTGTGTAAAGGATATGCTCAAGAAGAGGGTATTGATTATGGAGAAATTTTTTCTCATGTTGAAAGAATTGAAGGAGTTAGAACTCTTTTGGCTTATGCAACACATAAAGGATTCAAGGTATACCAAATGGATGTAAAATCTGCATTCTTGAATGAAATCTTGGAAGAAGTCTATATTGAGCAACCTGAAGGATTTTTTAATCCTAAAAAAAGGAATATGGTTTTCAAATTTCACAAAGATTTGTATGGACTAAAGCAAGCTCCTAGAGCCTGGTATGAAAGACTGCATGGTTACCTAGTGTAACATAAGAAATAGTTGTTACAAAAATGTAAGGATTAAATATGTAATGTGTGTGTATGAGGAAGATAAGATATTCCTTTTAACCTCAAATACATAAAGGAAGTATCCAAATTGATTGACCCCAAAGGAAGGATCAATATGTATAAATGAATCAATCGATTGGAAATGAGAATAAAGAAGAAGATCTTAAATTTTATTTTATAGAAAAGGATGTGTGAAATAGATTTAGGAATATTAAAAAAACTTTAATTGAAATGAATTGTAGAAAAGTACTAACCTCAAAATTCTACAGATATGAAGAATGCTATTTTTGGGGGTCTGCACCAAGTTTATGGAAAATATGCAATCAGATCTGGAACAGAAACACAGAGACGGACAAAACCCAGAAATCCTTTTTCGATCTGGCTCAGTTCTGATTTTGACCCTAAAGTCAATGTCACCTTTGACCTAGAATTTCCAATTCTAACCTAGGGTAGAATTGACCTCCGATTCTAACCTAAAATATCTATACAGAAAATCTATTTCTAGATCCTGATAGTTTTCTAAAAAGGGTATCCGAATCTGCACTCCAATTTGTTGTTCCAAACTTGTACCTAGAAGAAAAATGGATTGTTTGTTGGGGAGGGGTTTGCCTTGGTCAAACCCCAATTTTGGAATTAACCTCAAAGTATAATTGAAATTGCATAAGTAAAACAAAGTAAATGAACAAATTCACCTTACTTGTATGGAAACCCTTGTAGCAGATTTGAATCCGTGAATCCACAAGTGTGTATGCACCAAATGAATGTAAAATTTAGAATGTAGAATGTAGAATGTAGGATATCTCAAATCAACTGCTTGTAGATATTCAATGCCAATCTTGAATGGATATTTGGATAGGAAGAGGCTTGGAGGAATTTGGATGGATAAATCTTCAACAAGAGGGCTCCATAGAGCTTGAATCCTTCAATGGCTACCAATGGATCTCCTTGATGAATTGAGTTCTTGAAAGTGTTTGAATGCTTGAAAGTAGATGAATTCTTCAATGGATATTTAACTTGCTTCAAATCTTTCTTCTTCACTCTTAGATTTCACTTCTTCAAGTTTTAGATGGTTAGAGAAAATGAGAGGAGAAAGCTTCCTTATATATGAATCTAGGGCACAATCTTCTAGAGATGCCTACAATATAGGAGAATTAAATTCCAATTAGAACTATATCCCTAGAAGTGGACTTATATTAAATATAATTTAAGAATCATTGCTCCAAAGATCGAAACAACTGATCCAGAAGCGAGAATTAAATCTTTCCGTAGCCTGACATCCAAAAACTTGAAATCTAGACCTCAGGTCAAAAAAAGGTTGATTATGACCTAGGTCAAGGTTGAGGTTGACCTTGACCTAGAAAGGTTGATTTTGACCCTGAGGTCAAAAGTCTCAATTTGTAGTTTAGGGTGTCAGAAATAGGTTGTAGAAAAGTGGGAAATGGGGCAGAACAAGAGAAAAATCCAGATCCAAGTCAGAGACCCATTCAAGGTGCTTGACATGACCCAAAACCACTTACTCAAAAGGCTAAACTAGTCTACAATGGAAGTGCTTCCATTTTCTGACTATACATTTAGCCCCCACTTTAGCAAGAGTATGGACTCAATGCAAACTCTTGGTAAAGGAGATCATGAACAAAAGATAATCTTATTGAAATCAAAAGGGAAAAATAAGTCCTCAAGCCGCCAAGGAATTAAGTCTCTATCAACCCTAAGACCATGATAAGAGAGACATCACTAGTTAAAGAGAAAGAGAGAGAGGGTGTGATTACCTCTCCCAATGAGAACTTATGTCCCATTGTGAACCACACAAGGAAGCAGTAAAATTGGAAAGATGGAGTTGAACCACATAGTGAATGTGGGTACTCACTAGTCAATCCATCAGGGAGATCTGGTCTTAAGAACACCTTCCAACCTTAAGGGATAGAAACAATAAATTGAATCTGGAGGGATCAAGAGATCTGTAAAAATTTAAACTAGAGAGATCAAGAGATCCTATAAGGTAAAAATCCATGCTTTAAGGATTAGTCTTTAATCCATAAAGAGAGAAAATTTTAAGCTTGAAAATATTTTGAATGTGTGTGTGTGAAAAAAGTGACTAGAGCATATGCCCCCACGTTAAAGTCATTGCTAACACTTTAATAGGAGCAATGGATTTAACAGAAACATAAACAACTCTACCGATTACATTTCCACTACAAGATTCCCCCAAATGAAGACAAATCAAGGGAAATACCACATAAAAATACAAATAAAATAGAAGGGATCTACCTACTGTGGGGTCAGTATGATCATAATATAACATGTATATATAGATATAATATTATTGCAAATGAATTGACATCATTCCCCAAAGAAAGTAGAACTACAATAACAATGGAGGAAAGAAAGCTCAAGAGTTATGAAGAAGAGTATATTTGGACCACAACATGGAGACCAAAAAGAATCAGTGCTACCATGTCATAGATCCAAGCAGACTACACAAGAAAAACATTTATGAACAATAGAACAAGTAAAACATAACATGAAAACAACATATAGAAGAGTAAAGATACATATAGAGGAATTGTATAGCATGTTAAATTCCTTTATCACCTTTCACGAACAAAGTAACAAGGGTCATATAAAATAATCTAACAAAAATTTAGGAAACACATTATAGGAGAAGCATAATATAGCAGGAAAACACAAAAAAGACTACCATGAAGGACAAGCCAATTAAGCGCATCGCCTACCCTCCCTATCTTGGCTCATATCATTTAGGGAAGCTGGGAAACTCGCAAGAGGGACTATATCCAATATAGTAGGAATAATAGCCAGTTCCAAACAAGGATCCTCTTGAGAATTGTGATGTTCGATACTAGGTGTAATTATTAGTTTTGTTGAAAGCATATGAGGTAAATCAGTATCAAGATCGATAGTCTCATATTCATCACTAGGATCAATACAATCATCAAGAGTATCCTCCTCATCAATATTAATTAAAATAGAATCTAAGATGTGAATAGAATCATCATAATCATTCATCTTAACATAATTATGAACATTAACTTCTTCCAACACATCAGGCATAGGTTGGTCAAAAGAAGGTAAAGAATTTCGAAGAATAGAAGCATGGGCCCTAGCATTATCCCTACGCTTCTTACAAAATTCATTAGAATATTTTTTATGCTTCACTTTGTTTGACACATGTTGATAAATAGGAGGAATAACAATTGGTTCCTTCATAGGTTCTATAGGAGGACTGGTAGGATTCATAGTAGGTTGAGAAGCGACATTGGGATATTGAGTAATGGAGCTAGCAGTAATGGATAAAGGAGGTATAGAAGGAGTGGGAAAAAGACCACGGTTAAGATCTATCCGATGCATGCTTAACTCAAAAATCTTGTGATGTTTATAGGCTTGATATGAACATAAAAGGTTATCAGGGTGAGGAGGACATGAATTAGGTAATGAAGGCCAAAATAAATCAAGAGTAGCACAATCTCTAGGCCTAGAAGGTTGATACAAACTATGATTAATCATTTTCACTTCTCTATTATAAATGAACTTAATACACTTATGAATAGGAGAAGCAAAAACATGCATAGCAGTTATCCAAGGCAAACCAAAATTGACTTGAAATTGATCAGAAGTAGGAACAACAATGAAAGTAGTATCTACAACTTTACCACAAACTTCAACAGTCAAGTTAATACAACCAAGTGAAGGATAGAGAAAACAATTACAAGTTTGGATCCATGCATCAAATGTATCATAAAAATCACGTTGTAGGTTTTTCATAAAAAGGCTTTCCTCAGTAATGACATTTATTAAAGATGTAGGATCAACAAGACAACCATGTGTAGGTATCCTAGCAATCCTAGCATAAATATAAAGGGACCATCGGGAGCCTTAAAAGTCTCAGAATCATCAAAGGTAATTGAGAGTTCCCTAGGTTGTTTATCCCTAGTTTGTTTCTGAGTTTTAGGTGGAGGTGAAGGATCTTGAACAATAGGTTGAGGTGAAACAACACACTCCACATGATTAACAATGTGACTGAGATCATCCATCTTTGAATCATAAACAATATGCACAGAAGATGGTTGAGTGATGGTATTAGTATCATGTGTAGGTAAAGGATTTGTATAGATTTGAAGGTTTTGATTAGGAGGAGAGACAAATTTGTTCCCATTACCATCAAAATTATTTACAGATAAAGAATTAGAATCGATTAAGTCTAGAACCTTATTCTTTAGAGAATAAAATTTTTCAGTATCATGGCCATTCTATCGATGGTATTGAGAAAAAGATTTAGGATCATTGGATTTTGATGCCATCATAGTAGGGAGAAGAGGTCGAATAGGAGGCAAGGTAATCATATTAGCACTTAAAAAAATACTCATAATAGAATGTAAATATTCAGAGAGAGGAGTAAATGTATGATTCAGATGGAAAGCAGTGGACATAGAAGTGGCATTGTTGGATGCAATAACAACTTGATCAGCGATTGCATTTGTCTGTTTATTGATCTTGACATAGTTGTTAGGTTTCTAAAGCTTATTAGGATTAGGAGGAGCGTCACTCTTGTCAACTAGAATAGGAGCCATTGGAGTGTTTCTCACAAATTGACTCACTTTTAATTGATAATGATAGAGTGCTCAAAATGCTACAGATATAAAGAATGCTATTTTTGGGGGTTTGCACTAAATTTTTGGAAAATATGCAATCAAATCTGGAACAAAAATGTAGAGATGGACAAAACCCAAAAATCTTTTTCTGATCTGGATTAGTTCCAATTTTGACCCTAAAGTCAATGTCACCTTTGACCCAGAATTTTTGATTCTGACCTAGGGAAAATTCAACCTCTGATTCTGACCTAAAATCTCTGACATAAAATCTATTTTTGAATCTTGATATTTTTCTGAAAAGGGTATCCGAATCTGCACTCCAATTCATTGTTCCAAACCCATCCCTTCAATAAAAATGGTTTGTTTGTTGGGGGGAGGGGTTTTCCTTGGTCAAACCCTAGTTTTGGAACTAACCTCAAAGTATAATTAAAATTACATAAGTAAAACAACGTAAATGAACAAATTCACCTTGCTTGTAGTAAGACCGTCACAATTGTGACGACGATAAGGTTGTGACGAAAAAACTGCAACGGCACTGCCATTGCAATTTGGTACCAAATGTATTAGTGGCCTTGTGGTAGATTCAAATCTGTGGATCCACAAGTGTGTATGAACCAAATGAATGTAGAATGTAGAATGTAGAATGTAGGATGTCTCAAATGAATTTATTTTAGATCTTAAAAACCAATCTTGAATGGATCTTTGGATAGGAAGAGGCTTGGAGGAATGTGGATGGAGAAATCTTCAACAAGAGGGATCCATAGAGCTTGAATCCTTCAATGGCTACTAATGGATCTCCTTGATGAATTGAGTTCTTGAAATTAGATGAATGCTTCAATTGATATTTAAATTGCTTCAAATATTGCTTCTTCACCCTTAGATTTCACTTCTTCAAGTCTTAGATGGTTAGAGAAAATGAGAGGAGAAAGCTTCCTTATATACCAATCTAGGGAACAATCTTCTAGCAAGGCCTAAATAGGAGAATTAAATTCCAATTAGACCTATATCCCTAGAAGTGGACCTATATTAAATATAATTTAAGAATCATTTCTCTGAAGACCAAAATAGACGACCCAGAAGTGGGAATTAAATCTTTTTGAAGCCCGACATCCGGAAGCCCCAAAAACTTAAAATTTGGACCTTGGGTCAGAAAAAGGTTGATTCTAACCTTGAACTAGGTCAAGGTTGAGGTTGAAATTGACCCAGAAAGGTTAATTTTGACCCTGAGGTCAAAAGTCTCAATTTGTAGTGTAGGGTGTCAGAAACAAGCTGGAGAAAAGTGGGAAATGGGGCAGAACAAGAGAAAAATCTAGATCCAAGTCAGAGACCCATTCAAGGCGCTTGACATGACCCCAAACCACTTACTTGGAAGGCTAAACTAGTATATAATGGAAGTGCTTCCATTTTCTGACTATACACCTTGTAAGTATTGGATTTCAGAGAACTAATGATAATAGTAGCTTGTACATCAAAGGACCTCAGAACAAGATACTATTAGCAAAGATATTTGTTGATGATATACTATTCACTAGATATGATTATTTATGCAAAGCATTCTCTATAGAAATGAGTAAGGAATCTGAGATGTCTATGTTTGGTGAAATCAAATTCTTTGTTGGTTTACAAGTTCATCAGATGAAGGACGGTATCTACATTACTCAATCAAAATACATCAAAGAGATACTAAAGAAATTTGGAATGGAAGATTCCAGACCAGTTGGGACACCTATGTCTACTGGACATAATTTTTCTAAGGATGATGATTCAAAGGAGGAAAATCAGACTACCTACAGGTCCATGATTGGAAAACTTCATTATGTTGTTCACACTAGACCTGATATTACATTAGAAGTTGGTATTATTTCAAGGTTTTCAGCTAATCCTAGAGAGAATCATTTGATGACTATCAAAAGGATTCTGAGATATCTTAAAGGTACCAAAGATTATGGATTATTGATGCAGGAGCATCCTGGGTGTAAGGGCAATCTTGCATCACCCAAAAATATTTCTGTTTTCTTTTCAATAAGGGCTACCTTGTGGAGAGCTGCTATTTATGGAAACTTGCTATTTTTACTAAGTCGGTCATACGATCTCGGAATGTTCTGATTTTGCATGTGGAGGTTCATCTCAGTCATATCAGCTTGCCAGTAAATTTTCATGGCTAGATCAGGTCTAGTTTTGAAGATATTGAAAATTTTCGGTATTGAAAACAGGGTATAGAAACTTTGAGCTCAGTTTTGAAGGCTTTAGAGGCCCCGGATGAGGTCGAAACTTGGGCTTGATGATGCTTGCATCATCGAGCCATTGTAGAGCGCTTCGTGGCATTTTCGAAATGGGGTTATAATAGTCAATCGGGTCAACTGGTGATGACTTATGGTCTCCGGAAGTTGGGCCACTTGAAATAGCAGAAAATAATTTTCCTTCAAAATTTTCGGGTTTCAAAAGTTATTTTGAGCCGACTTTGATGTATTAAAATGAAAAATAAAATAATTC
>MU226368.1:140772-151428 GCA_018584345.1 Thuja plicata | reverse complement strand
TGGAACCTTCTCGGGCGGTGGAAATTGCCTATATAAAGAAGGCCCGTAGTGTTGTCTTAGGCAGTTCGGGACAGTTCTGGGTAGATCTGGGTAAAAATTTGAGGCTTTGTCCTACAGAATATTGTAAGTGAAATGCCCATGTGGCTTTGCATATTGTAATTCTGAAAATTTGTAATTCCACATTTGTGGAGATAATAAGAAGCCCATTTTCTGTTCTTGCAAATTGTTGTTGTTTCTCTATTTCTGTTATGTGTTTGTGGCATTAAGGGGAGCACCCTTCATCAATTATGGTATAAGAAAGGAGGAAAATTTGACTTGAATACTTTTACTGATGCTAATTGGGCAGGAAGAGTTGATGGCAGAAAGAGCACCAGTGGTGGAGCATTCTTTCTTGGAAAGAGGTTAGTCTCCTAGACTAGTAAGAAACAAAACTGCATTTCTCAGTCTACAACAGAGGCAGAGTATGTTGTTGTAGTAGTGAATTGCTCAAATATCATATGGTTCAAACATTTATTGTCAAGTATGAAGGAGGAAATCAAAAAACCAGTTATTATCTACTGTGAAAACACTAGTGCTATTAACATTTCAAAAAACCCTGCGACGCATACCAAGACCAAACATATTGCAATAAAATATCATTTCTTGAGAGAATTGGTTTAGGACAAGGAAGTAAGGTTGGAATATGTGAATACTAAAGAACAAGTTGCAAAAATACTCACCAAGCCTTTACCTAAGGATGCATTCTTGTATCTTAGAAGAAAGCTAGGGGTGATTCCCTTAACTAAGGCTCACTAAAGAACAGTTTAGTGATGCATCAATCGAGCTATAGTGAAGATCTAACAAGTTAATGCAATTTTTTAGAGCTCATTGCATGTGAATCAGTATATTCGAGTACATTACAACTAAATTGGATAGATTCTAGAATTTGATGTCAAAGAGGGAGAGTTTATTGTTTTCGTGCCAAAGAAATAAAATAAATCAGTATATCAGAGGAAGAAATTTTATCAGAAACAAAGATTGATGTAAGAGGGAGAATTTTGTAATTCAGAGATTGTTGAAGACAAAGGGAGTTTTCTAGATGGGAACCAGAATGAAGGTAAGGACATTAATAAAATTTGATTCATGTTTCTATTTCTCTATAATTCTTTGTATTATGACTTGTATTTCCATCAATGCCAAAGAGCGAGATTGTTGAAGACAATTATTCAATTGTGTATTATCATTGATGTTACACAAATGTATATACATTAATGTATTGATGTTACACAAATGTCCAATCCAAGCATAGGAAGACTCTAATATAAGCCAAAGTGATTTTCAGTTCTAATTGAGCTCACTCAGGCATTACAGTAAAGGTCGGGCATTGAAGAATCACAATGTTAACCGAGTTATGAATTTAGTGTCAGCCGACTAACATCAGTTTACACTTTATGTTTAATTGGTTATATGCAGCCAACAGATTTGAGATTTATTATTTATTTAAAAGTATATTCAAGCCGACTTGACAAGGCTTATCATATATATATATATATATATATATATATATATATATATATATATAAGGTCAAGTTTGGATTGAATTTTGTTATAGAAAAAGAGCAGAGTTTTGATATGAAGAGTGAAGGCAAAATTAGATGGAATTATGAGTAAGTAAAGAATATCCAGACCGAGCTACAAAAGAATATTTGATCAGTGAGGATCCAATTATAATCAAATTAGAGATCTGAATCAACAAAGTCAGTTACTTCTACAAACAAGTCAATTTATTATTACTCTTTAACAAATGTAGAAATGATCCAAAATCTCTTAACAGAGTAGACTCAACTGTATTTTGTAAATCCTCTCACAAGGTGACATTTTTTCATTGAAGTGTTTGAAGACCTCTAACAAGGCCACTCCTTACAAGGTGATTAAATTCTCTAACAAGGTCACACCTAGCAGTGTGTTTTGTAACCTGTAACAGGGTTGGCTCCTAACAGGGCTCACTTCAGAAGAGTGAAAAACATTAACTAGTTGCAATTGGTGGTTTTCCCGAATTGGGTTTCCATGATAAATCTTGGTGTCATATGTGTTCATTTTATTTACTTTATGCTTTATGTTTCTACACTTAATCACTAAAGGATAATCACATATAATATCTTAAGATTGCTTTGTTAATTGAGTAACAATAAAATATCTTTGTTAACTGAGTAACAGTGATAAGTTTGATTAAGACATCTAAGGGACTTGGATTTGTTTTTGTGGTAACTGATTCACCCCTCCCCTCTTAGTTACTTATCTCATTTCTAATAGTTGTGTGTCGCCTATTCCCAAAAGGAAAACTACCTGTTGCCATCTCTAGACAAAGTATTGCAGGCGGTGAATGGATCCCAAATAATTTCTTTCCTAGACACTTAATCAGGCTATAATTAGGTTATGGTACAAGAAGAATACCGAATGAAAACAACAATTACCACCAAGTAGGGGACATTTGCGTATTGTCGAAAGTCATTTGACTTGATCAATGCTGGAGTAACATTTCAATGGGCGATGAACGCTGCTTTCAAAATTTTAGTCGAGAAATGCAAAATTATCTACATGGACGATCTGAATATATTTTCTAAGTACTGGATGGATCATATTGATGACTTATGAAAGGTGCTTAAAAGATGCATGAGGTACATGATGACTTTACTAACATTCTTCTTCAATTATTAAATAATCTTTATTATTTAATTAATTGGCATCTTTCCACTATAATCTAAATTCAAAATCATCATTTCTCTATAAATTCATAATTAAATGATTTTAATTAATGACCTAATTATTTCATCAATTATTCATCTATAAGGTAATTAAATAATGAACATTATTTAATTATTCTTTATGTAATTATATTTAATTAAATAATCATATTATTTAATTAAATACTTATTATTCTTATTATTACATTTATGTAATAATTAAATCAATTTTCCTCTCATAATTAAATAGTTAATATTTATTTAATTAAACTAATTATTCCTCTCATAATTAATTAATTAATTAATTATATATATCTCCACATGTGCAAATAAATAAACTATTTTAGTTATTTAATCATATTTATCTTTCCAATTATGAGTTTCAGTTAACTCTATAACTCTCTCTCCTGACTGATCAATCAAATCAGTTATCTATTTAATATATGTAGTCTTCTACTCCACCTCATCAATTAAATTCCTCAATCAATTAATCAACTCTTCAATCTACCCTCTTGATAGACAATCAATTGAGTTCAACTCCCACTCACTCTAAGTTTAACTCTTCAATCACATGCAATCAGTCCCACCAATCATGGTATCTTGAATGGAACCCCGAAATCATTATAAATAGAGATTTAATTCTCTTAATTTTTTAACCACATCCACTTTGAATTCTTATGCAGACACATCGAGTACTCATTTATGAGAGCCCACATTGCATACAAAAGGAGAATAATAAAGGAGGACTTTTTTGGTTTGTATGTTCTCATGTTTTTGAATTGATTTTATTATGATTAAATGATTGTGCATGTTGTTTGTTTTCTTCCTCTTTCAATATTGGGAATACTAACTACTTAATAGATCTCTTTGTGGTTAATATTTTGATGTTATTACAGGCTTCTACAGATCCTTATTACCCCAATTATAACTGGTGAACCCAACATGAAACACAAAGCTTTGAAAATTTGAATTTTTTTTTTTATGCAATTACATATTTAATTTTATGCATACACAGTTTTATTTGACCTACTTACACACCCAGATTGACACACTCATTAATAGATCAATGCAGTTACATCTTTGGTTTGACACACATACAAGACAAAAACAATGCTCTTACACATCCTATGCGACACACTTGCCTGATATTAATTGCTCGGATCTGTGGTCTAACAATTTCTATTCTTTTGTTTGTTGTTTTAATCATTGGTGTTTTTGTGTTGATTCCCAATCATTTAATTGTAATATCTATTTATCAGATCGAGATATTTATTCTAGATCTACTAATTTTCCTTATTAAAGTGCTATTATTACTCTACTTATGTTTTGTATTTTGACACAACGGGTAGATCTTCGTTTAAAACACTTACCTACTTGTTTCGATGCAGTTGCTTATAAAGTGACACACTAGACTCTCTAAGGCGACGCAATTGCCTTATCAAAACAACACACTTACAAATATGAAATAACAAACTTGCCTAATAAAGTAAAATATTTTTTGTTAATCTTAGTTTTGCTTCCCTGATATCTAAAATGTGCACTTATGGTAATGAAAAGATGTAGTAGGCTACCAAAACACAAAAAGGTTAAAATTCAAGAGTCTATTAAGCAGTGTAAAAGAGAGTGAGAAATAAAGAAAATAGAGGACCAGTCCACAGATTAGGAATCAAAGTGTTTGAAGTGGAGATTGGGTACGAAGGTGTTATACACACTTATTTGGACAAGGTGAGAAGAATCACTAAAAAATTCAATTTTCATTATGTTGACACTTGCACACTTGTATATTATCAAAATTAAATGCTAGGTTTTTGGTACTAACTATTTCTTGGTAGCTTGTGGCGTGGTATCAACTTTAATTGTGTCTAATCCAAAATCAATTCATTCATATTTTGGTTGTTAAAAGAAAAGTGTATGCTCAAACATCACAAATTCACATTTCATGTTGGTGCTTAAAATTGATGTGTGGTTAAGAATTGAACAAGCAAAATACATCTGGTTTTGGTGCATAAAATTGAACAATCAAATGCTCATCTGGTTTAGTGCTTAAAAATGAACCTATGTGCTTTTATGGATGATTTAAATTAGCCAACATTTGGATTTTAATGCTTAACTTGATTAACTATGTGTTTTTGGTGTTTGGTACACTTGCAAATTCTGTTAGATTAAAAACCCTTTTATTTTCTTAGAGAGGCTTATTTGGGGAATGCAATTCTTCCTCAGAGGATGACCTCAAACTGGTAAATCCTTTCAACTCTCAAAATCATCTCAATCTAACCAAGCTCAGGTGAGGTGTGTTGATGGTAGCCTAGATCGGGCCAAAGTGCCTAAGTAGCCAACATGGTCAACTAGAGACTTAAGTGTCTCACATGTGTACAAACCATTTAGGTAAACACCACAGGCCTTACTAAAACCATTTTAATTAGAGTTCCACCCGGTTCATCTCTGAATAATTATCTTATTATAGTGCACGGGGAGGGAAAAATCTCCCCCAAGATTCCCATCATAAGTGTCCCATGATATTTTTTTAGTGAAAGAGATCTTCATTTGAATGGAAACAATACCTGGAAAAGGAACAAAATACAGGCACCTACAACATGGAACTTCGTGTCCTAGTAGTGTGAGATGACAAAAATCAAAGCAATGAGCCTACAACATTACAATTGAATCCATTTTAACCTTATGTTAGACTGTATGTCTTTGTTTTTTATTGTGATCGACCATGTGAAAAATTGCAACTTGAAGTTGTTGAACATACACAGATTGTTTCTTTTTTAGTCATCCCTGAAGATATACTGACTATGTGATTACTGTGTTTTGAACACCTTCAAAAATTGTCCTATCAATGTCCCATCAAAGAAGAAAATAGAATCATCAACATAGGTCCTAAACATTCCACTTGTCTCTTATCATCCTTGCTTATTAGAGGCTTACATCTAACATTTTAGGATCATCCCTAGCTTAGAACCTTTTATAATCATTTAGTTTTTGAATGGTCACCATTATAGTCCCAAAAAAATTCAAAAATAACATAGATTGCATTTTATAAAGGTTAAGTATTTCGCCTTTCAGAGTTATTTTCTAAATTAGAGGGTGCATTTTATTCGGACATTATAGTAGTGGTCTTGTGTTTTATCTTGAATTTATTGAAATCTAGTTACTGCTTAGGCACTTATCATTCTGGTTAACACTTGTCTTAGATAAACATCATTGCCAGAACCTGTCATTTTTGTCCTACCTTTTTGAAGTCAAGATAGTCCATAGAATCATTTAGGTTATTTCTTTAGAGGGTTTACCTTTGAAGTTTATAGAATATCTCTTAGGGTACAATACCTATACCTTAGGCATCATTCTAGTCACTCATTCATAGATTGTATTAGCATCCCCAAAATTAAAAATCCAAAAAAAAATTAGTTTCCCTTATTGCATTTAAAAATCTCAAAATACAAAAAAATCATGGTCTAGTTGTTTTCATCTTTCCTAGGTTAAATTTATCCTTTGCATATGTCATTCACAAGATCCCAAAAGAGAAAAATCAAAGTGGACCCTAACATTAAAACCGTACATGATCCCAATAGAGAGCTTGATTTTTCTATTTAGAGGACCTTAAAACTGGATTTCAACAATCTAGAGACCATAGAGTTGAAGGAATTATATTTTTCCATTAGTATGCTTACAGAAAAACATGATCTGCACCATCGGTTTACTCTACATCAACAAACAGGGCACAACACTATCCAATGCCAAGGTTACCCGAAAAACACTGTTAAGTGTTACCCGACGACAAAAAGGTAAAAGATACCCGACGAGTAACAACAATGCTACTCGACAGTACAACAAACAGAGGAACTCGACAGATATAGGGAACCCGACAAATAGTTCAGTCAAGGAATGCCGACAAACTGCAAGTTCAAACCAACGACCAAGAACCAACAGTCAGTTACATTCTGCAAAAAGTGGATCTGACTTTCCACGTCAGATAAATCACTGAAGTTATATTTATAACTTCTTGATTTTATTTTAAATCCATTATGTGTAGAGGAAGCAATGTAATTGTTATTGTTTTAATTAGTTTTATTGTTTTAAAACATGCAAACTAAAGATCAAGGTCAAGATGTAAACCTTGGATCTGAGAGTTAACATTGTAAAACATGAATTCCAAGATAGGTCAAATACTTGTATAAATAGGTGCTCAATCCATTGAGAACAGCGGTTGTTCAAATGAAGATAGTAGCCACGAAGAGAAACTAAAGACCAAATAGAGAATTCATGCAGAAGAACACAAATAGAATCTAATTAGTTTTCAAGAATAGAACAAAGGCTACCGACAAGCAGAGAAAAGGTATTCATCAATCACTTAAGGTGATATTATTATTGTAAAAGATTTAATGGATCTATAAATCGGCAATATTAGATTGCATATAGTTAGGTCAACATTTGTACTCATTCTAACAAGTGTATTACACTAATGAAATCCTTTCAAGAAAGGTGGGCTTAACCATCCTATTGTAAATCTCATAACTGAGTGCACACTTAAATCAATGTTGCTAAAGCTCTTAACAGAGTAGATCTTAATAGGTCTCCACCTTAATACTCTTAACATGGTAGATCATCAGAAGTGATCAAATTGTAAGCCTTAATCGGCTCCCTTCCATTCTGTAGATAGTGAATTTTTGTGGGTGCCATCCCCATCGCATTTTTTACTTCCTAACAGGAGTTTTCTGCGATATCATATCTTGTGTTATATGTTTGTCAATTTCATGAATGTTTCTATGAATGACTGAAAACTATTAAAGATTGTGAACAAACAATAGATACATAAGAAATAATAATAGTAATGGTTGGTAAATAATAATTGAATTATTACTAATGATGAATTGTGTAAGGTGCTAAAAGTTTTAGAGGTACTAATTCAACCCTCCCCTCTCAGTACTACTTCTCATTAATTCCAACAATTGGTATCAGAGCTAAGCATCTTCTTGAAAAGCTTAAAGGCTTAAGAGCAAAGATCATACAATGGAGAAGTACAAACTTGATAAGAATATTAAGAAAAAAAATCTTGAGATACAGATGTTCTATGAATAGTATAAAGAAGCAAGAATCAAGACGAGAGAGCTGCTGGATGAAAGAAAATCTATGGCTACCCGGAACAATGAAATAGACTATCAAGAAGAAGAGATTCCAGATTTCTTTAAATCTTCAAGATCAAATGCAAGTAATACATTAGATACATCTGAAGATAACATCACAAATCTAAAGGAGATCAATCTACATTTGATAGAGAAAATAAAGATGCTGCAAATTGGTCAAGAGACCCAGATGGTAAGAATGAATGATGTGATGAGTTCTGCTAGACAAGATGAAATAGAAAGAACACTTGCTATTGATGAAAGAAGGAATATTTTAGAGAAACTACAAGAAAAGGAAATGGAAATTCAAAGACATGATGAGCATCACCATGAACTCACAAATTAGATTATCCTTATGAGTCAAGAAGCAAATAGGATAAATGTGGAACTCATTGAGAGAATACAGATTATCGATAAACTAAGAGAAGAAAATTAAAAGCTAAAGCATGAGGTTAGAATTCAACAATGACATAATGAGATTATCAGAAAGGTTGAAGAAAGCAATAAAAGAATGGATGACTTTCTTGAAGGACAACAAAGTGTCAACAACAACAACGGTATAGGCTTTACCAAAAAAGGAGAATCATCAAATCCAAAGAATGTCTACGAAAATCCAAGACCAAGAAAGCTAACATGCAAGCACTATGGAAAGCAAGGGCACACATCAAATGCATGTAGAGGTAAAATGAAAGGTACTCCTAAATCTACACCTACACCTTCATTCATAGGATTCTGTTATAAATGTAACATGAAAGGACATAAGGCTTATGAATGAAAGAGAAAGATAGAAAAGCCAAAGAAGGAAACCTACATGGACAAATACTATCCTACGTGGAAGATGAATGGGCACACATCTAAAGAATGATGGAAAAATAAAAGGCAAGCATGGAAACCAAAAGGTAAAGAAGTTCCTTATCAGCCAAAGAGAATTGATAATCAATATGTATGGGATTACAACACTTGGACAAACTGTAAAACATGTGGTAGATATGGTCACATTGCTGCAAACTGCATGAGAGCATGGACCAAAAGGTCTAGAGGCTGGTCAAACCCTAGAATGGCATGCTTATACTGTCATAAAGTTGGTCACCTCAAGAAACATTGCAAGGATAGATTGACAGAAACAAGCACATATCCCAATGGTAACATCATTGTAGATATCCGGAGGGCGAGAGACAAAATGTGGATAAAAGCTTCAAGTAATGATGAAGGTGGACCAAGAAATGAAAATGGTGACACCCCATTCAATGGATCCGGTGACACCACCAACCCCACTTGAGCTGAACAAGTAAGTATGGAACTGCACTTTACCAAGTTATATTTTGCATCAGTTCCATTATATAAATTGATAGATAGTCAAAATCTTCATGGACCAAAGATGCATACTACTTTACTTGTTACTAATCTAAGAATACAACACCGTCGGTAAACACTTACCAAAAATCATCGATGAACACAATAATGAGTTGTTTATGCTTACCGGAAATTGTCGGTCAACTAGTAAATATGGTAAACTGCCAATGTCACCTGACGACCATCGATAAGAAAGCAAAGTTCAGAAGTAGTTGTGACAGAATACCGATATCCGTCGGTAAAATAAAAGTGGTTAAAAAATTCCCTAAGCATCATATCTTCACCGATGATGATTGGAAACATCCTCCTGACGAAACCCGTCTTCATGTCTCGACGAGTTTTTGAGCATTTATTGCAAAGACTTAGGTCAAAAAGTCTATAAATAGTCGACGAGATAACTTCATTTTTCACCCGCGATTTGAAGAGAAAGCATAGCAACATCAAAGCAATTAAAGAGAAGAAACAAGAAGCATCTACAAATCAATTTAGAACATAGAGAACATATTCCTCATCACTACTATGAATCGAAGTAAGTACCAAAGGCACCGAAAGATCTCTGTCATTGTTTTGTCAAGAAAGCCCTAATTTTGAGAAAACCCTAAGTACTCAAAAAATAATGGCAACCACATCGACAACTTCTAAGTTGAAGAATGAAAAGAAGAATGTGGTGAAACTAATAAAGAATAGCACATGTGTAGAACCTAAGTACAAAATCTATCCAAAAATTGCATCAAAACCCGATGAAGCCAGTGCATTTTCAAAAATTCCACCTAGGGTTTTGCTCATAGAAGATGTTAGGTCTTATATTCACTGCAAGATTGCAGATATAGGTGATTTAGAAATGGATGAATATTTTAAGAATCTATGTGATGTGAAGGAAAACTAAAAGAAGAACACAAACACTTGGAGGTCAAAGGGTTAACCAATGCCCTAAATTTCCTGAGGGAATTCAAGACAGAATGGATTAGGTTAGTCTTGAGTAGGATGCATGACAAAAAACTATGGCTAGACCAACCCTAGGAAATAACAAAGGATGTTCTTCATGCTTTCACTAGTTATCCAATAACCGACAAGCCTAGGGAACACAAACATCCATCCATGAAAGAAGTTACAAAACTCACCAATGCAGAAGGAGACAAAAAAGGTCTCAAAGTAAACATAATCACCGACAAAGAGTTAAAATTTGGTGCATGTGTTATTAGTTACAAAAATTTTCAGGCTGGCAGAATGAACAAAATTTCTACAACAGCAGTAAGCACAGCTTACAAGATTGTAACAAAAGGAATTCAAATGGATCTATGTGAAATCCTATTGAAACAACTTGATCAAAATATGATCAAAATCAGGTCTGCAAAGAGCAACACATGTAAGTTTGGATCACTTATCATGTGTACATTTTTCTATTTTCAAGAATACTTTCCTTCAGTAGGAAAAGTTGTATGGGACTCTACCAA
>MU226368.1:116378-134794 GCA_018584345.1 Thuja plicata | reverse complement strand
GGGGGTGAATCAGTTATCAGCTATTTTAATTCTTTTCTTTGCTTAGATATCACTTAACATAAAGTAAATGCATACAATAGAGAACACAACAATTTTGGTTACGGGGAAACCAAATAGGTAAAAACCCTGGTGGGAATTAGCACCCACAAAGAACTATACTTGTTTATAATAATCCCTGTTAGAAGATCTTGCAACCCTGTTGGTAGTTGTTCATTATAATGCAATAAGTATAGTGACCTAGTGACCTAATAATCTCTGTTAGGAGTCTTTTACAAGTAACCCTATTAGGGGTGAGGACTCACTGTCCAAAAGCTCACTGCTTCAATGGTGAAGGCTAAAACCTTTTGTAAAATAGATATATACTATATCTGATAATGAACTATAGAGTAGACCTACTATCTTGATCTATTCCAATGTATTATATGCTTCCACTGCTTCTTCACATAGATCTTTGATGAATGAAACACAAATGATATTCTTCTCTGTACATTTTCTATCTTTTTTCTTATCATTCACACTTGGCGTTCATCAAATGAACTACTATAAGTATCTTATCCAAAGGATGTGATCTTTTTCAGCTCTAGGATTCCCTTCAATACTTCTTTTATCGGCCACATCATCCACGCAACTTGATTAGAAATACACAGCCTATAGTGAATAGACGGGACGCTTCACAAAGTTGGCTCCACCAAATTGACTCCAACTTCACGATACTGATAGAGCATGTTTGGTGCCTTTAGATAATTATCTGTAACTCATAAATAAACATGAATACAAACACTCATATCCCAAAGATAGGAACAACTCAAGAATTAATGTAATTACATCAGCTCTTCACTGATAGTCTTCAATCTCTGTAACTGTCATAACTGATTAACATAACTCAACTAAAAATTCATATCTGACTTGACATGAATGCACATAGAATTTAGAACATGTATACACCATGGAAATAAATACGCATAGTTCCATAACATCTGTACTGATAATTGCATATAGAACACTGCAGTATATTATATGTTGTCATCAATGGCAAACATACAATCAATTATTTGCATAGAAGCAAATCTCCAACAATCTCCCCCTTTGACATTGATGGAAACATATGATATCATCAAATCAAAGTGTCTTCCTTCTTTTTACAATCTTCTCAATATCCTCATCAAAAGTTCCTCTACACTGCTACTCTGTATACTCCCCCAGAGTATATGCTCCCCCTTACTAATACTCCCCCTTTGACATCAATGACAAAGGGTGTTAAACACCATTAAGAAAAGGTACTACTCCAGAAGTAGAGTAGTCAACCATTCATTAGTCACCAAGGACTGATGTTCTTGATGTAAATTCTAATTAGACTCAGGAAAGGGAATTACTCCCAACTTCTCCCTGAGATGCTCAAAAGTATCTTTTGATAATGGCTTTGTAAAAATATCTACTAATTGTTCTTTAGTGCTCACATAGTCCAAATTTACTTCTCTGTCTGCAACTTTTTCTCTTAGAAAATGGTATTTGATCTCAATGTGTTTTGTCTTTGCATGCATTATAGGGTTCTTTGACATATTGATAGTGCTAGTGTTATCACAGTGAATACCAATAGGATAATCAATTTGAATACCAAAGTATTTAACCATCTGCTTGATCCAAACCATTGTTGAACAATTCAATGCTACTGCAACATACTCATCTTCTACTGTTGACAAAGAGATACAATTCTGCTTCTTGCTTGTCCAAGAGACCAACTTGTCTCCAAGAAATACTACTCCTCCTGAGGTACTCTTCCTATCATCAATACAACCTGCCCAATCTGCATCTGTGTACACATGAAGTTGTACATTCTCTGATTTAGGATACCATAAACCATATTCTATGGTTCCCTTTAGATATCTGAATATTCTCTTTATTGCCATTAGGTGAATCTATTTAGGTTCAGCTGCAAATGTACCAACAATGCCAACTGCATTAGAAATATCAGGTCTTGATTGAGTAAGATATATAAGTTTTCCAATCATGGATTTGTATAGGGTCTTGTCAACTGCTATGGAATCATCATCTTTAGATAGCTTGATTCCTGTTATCATGGGGGTGCATAATGGCTTGCAATATTCCATCTTGAAAGTCTTCAATATCTCCTTCACATACTTTGACTGGTTTATGAGTATGCATTTGTCTGTTTATTTTACATTCAATCCAAGAAAGTATTTGATAGGTCCAATCATGCTCATTTCAAATTCACTTTTCATCTCTTTGGTGAATTCTGCACTAAGTTTGTCATTACCTCCAAAGATAATGTCATCAACAAAAATAGCAAATGAGTAGTATTCCTTCATCTGTCTCCCTTATGAATAAGTTACAATCTGCTGCTCCTTTTCTGAATCCTATCTTGGTTAAGTAACGATCAAGTCTCTCATACCACGTTCTTGGGGCCTATTTTAGTCCATAAAGTTTTTTCTTTAATCTTCATACCATGTCTGGTTTGTTTGATAGATTAAATGCTTTAGGTTGTTCTATGTAGACTTCTTCCTTTAAGTCACTATTTAGGAAAGCTGACTTGACATCCATTTGGTATACCTTAAAGTCTTTGAATGGTGCATAGGCCAAAAATAACTTGATAGCTTCAAGTCTGCTCACAGGGGAAAATGTAGCAGTGTAATCTATGCCTTCTCTATGTGTATATCCTTTACACACTAATCTTTCCTTGTTCCTTACCACTGTGCCTTCATTCATTTTGTTCCTAAATATCCACTTTGTTCCAATTACATTCTTGTCATGAGGTCTAGGGACCAGTTCCCATGTTTCATTCTTGATTATTTGATCTAATTTTTCTTGCATAGCACTTTTCCAATCTAAATCTTTGCACGCATCTTCAACACTTAATGGTTCAATCTAAGAAAGTAAGCATACCTCTTCATCAGTGATTGAACCTTTTTCTCTAGATCTTGTCAAGACTTTTGCGCTCTAATCTCCAATGATATCTTCCTTAGAGTGGTATTTGGATGTGTATTTTGAGTTCTTGGGAGTGATACTTTCATCTGTAATTTGTGATTCTTCTTCACTTGGTTGAGGATTGTTACATGAGACATCAATGCAGTCAAACATTTCTTCAATAACTATGTCTTTATTGATAGGTCTAGGCTCATCTTCAGTCATATGAGCACATTCATTATATCTCTCTTGAATCATAAACTTCTCATCAATCTTCATATGAGTACTTTCAATGATCTTCTTTAATCTTAGATTAAAACATCTATAGGCTTTGCTTTTAGTAGAGTAACCAAGAAAAATACCTTTGTCACTTCTAGCATCAAACTTGCCAATGCTATCATCCCTCTTGATGTAGCACTTTCTTCCAAAGATTCTAAAGTATTTTACAGTGGGTACATTACCAGACCAAAGTTCATAGGGTGTCTTGTCTGTGCCTGGCCTCAATTGTATTCTATTGATAGTATATACTGTTGTATTGACCACATCTCTCCAAAAGGTATGAGCAACCTTTCCTTCAATCATGATAGTGCACATTGTGTCAAGTATTATTTTTTTCCTTATTTCTGCAATCCCATTCTGCTGAGGTGTTCTAGGTGCACTTAACTGTCTCTTGATTCCATGTTCTTCGCAGTAGTCATAAAACTGGTCAGAGGTGAATTCTCCTCCTCTATCAAATCTCAAAATTTTTATCTTTAATCAAGATTCATTCTCAACCTTAGCTTTGAACACTTTGAACTTCTCAAAAGCTTCAGATTTGTCTTTTCAGAACACAACCCACATCATCCTTGAGAAATCATCAACAAACAAAATGAAATATCTTTCTCCATAGTATGATCTTGTTTGAGTGGGTCCACATAGGTCTGTGTGTATTAGATCTAATTTGTTTTCAGCAGAGTCTTGTTTGCTTTTGAATGAGGCCCTTACATGCTTCCCCATCACACATTCCCTGCACATGGTATCAATTGGCCCCAGTAGGAAGAATTGGTCCATTCTTAGGAAGTCTAGTCATGTGAGAGATGATCATAGAATGAATTTATGATTTGTCTATCTCTTGATACTTATCGTAGACATAGACAGAGCTAGGGAAGCTAAGATTTCCAAAGACCTACTTCTTAACATCCTTACCAGTAGGAAGAACTGGTCCAGACTTAGGAAGTCCAGTCATTTCACTGAGAGGGGGGGGGGTTGAATCAGCGTTTAACTATTTATTCTATTTTAGCAACTTTAGACATAAATCAAATATATATAACTTGAATCTTAACACAAGAACACATAACACATGATATGATTATGGGGAAACCTTGCTAAGAGGAAAACCTTAGTGGGAATTAGTACCGACAAATATTGCACTAGTATAATGAACCTGTTAAAGTTTCTTTGCCTTGTTAGGAGCAGTCTTTACAATGCAAGTACAATGACCTGGTTAAAGGCCTAACCCTGTTAGGATTCTTTTACAAACAACCCTGTTAGGGGTGAGGACTCACTGTCCAAGATCTCACTACTCAATGAGAAAGAATGCTACAACCTCTTACGAATAGATATGCACTATATCCAAGAGTGAACTACTGTATATGACATAGATGTCTGATCAGTTCTAGTTATGCACTTATGCTCTTATCTTCTTTAAGGGCTCTATCTCATATTTACATCTTTATGCTATTCTTTTATAGCTCTTCTCTGCATATATCTTTGACACTTCAAATATATCTTTACATTACATATATATATGTTTATGCCTAAATAGATGCGACTATAAACAAGACCTTAGTCGGCCCAAAAACAACATTCACAATGCTTCCAAACAAGTTGGCTTAAGTATGTTTATAATAATGTTTAATACATGATTACAAACTTATTACAATATGTGCTTAGCCTTTACACAACAAAAGATTACACGCTAATCAAAAGACCTGAAGTTGGCTCCATACTCTGTATTCTGAACTGCTAGTGTACTTGTTCTTTGTGTAACTTATCCATACTAACATTCCATAACATGCGCGTATATGGTAAGCATAAAAACATATCATAGAGCTTATGTCTGAAGGCACTTAGTCTGAATCGGTCGTACGCATGTGCGTTGGTGCTCTAATCATCTATGTATCTTTGTTCTCTATTGTCTTCTATACTTAGTCAATTTTCACTTACAAATTTTGCTATCAAAACTTCATATGACTTTGTTTCCATAATGAAAACACAAAATAAGTCATATACTACCTGTGAGTCAACTTACCAACAATCTCCCCCATTGTCATTAATGGAAACAAAGGAATGTGGCCAAGTTACTCAAAATTGACTAACACCAAAAATTTTATATTATCTCCTATATACTATATCATATTTCTTTGCATATATACACTGCTCCCCATACATACTTTACTACCCCTTTAAAATTAATGACAAAGGTGTCAAAATTGTAAGTCTCTAGATACTTACTCCATGTATACATCTGGATAGGCTATCTGCAGATTCTTCATCTCTTGTTGCCATAATGCCTTTAGTGCATCAATTGTTTGTAGATGAGTGCATAAGGCATATGTAATATTTTCCATCTTTGTCAAATCCATGCTGGGTCCTTGACCATAGGTAGCAATGGTTGCATCAATATTTTTAATGTTCTCATCCATAACTGCTAAGGAGGGTGCAAGTGCATTTCTCAGTTGAGTCTGATTGATCCTTATCTTGCTGATCTCCATTTTAGATTTTTCTATCTTTTCTAACTCACCTTGATAGATATTGTTGTAGATGTTTATGTATTGGGATGATGTTTCAACTGATTTTCTTATGTTATCAACCAAGATATCTACCTCTTCTATCTTTTTGATATGTTCAGAGGTGAGTTTGACTCTGTCCATGCAATTTGCTATAAATTTTCTTCCTTTTGATGCCAACTCTTTCAACATTGTCTGACCAATCCTTAATGACTTTAAATCTAAGGAAAAATTCTTTATCAGTTCATTCAATCTTTCCTTTTTATACTCATTTTCTACAATTCTAGTAGCTGAGTCTACTAAACTTGTAAAGTATGATTTGAAACTTGTTAGGATGCTATCTACATCATCAATTGATTGAATTTTAGCCACTTTATTGTCTGCAGGCACTAGGTCATTCAAAATGTTCACTGATTCCAAAAAGAGTGGGTTTCTCATAACTTGTTTCTCTTTTGATTTTTCCATGGCTAGGACACTGATCTTGATCAAGTCTTCTTCTCCCCATGCATCTAGACTTGCTGAGTCAGGAGTTAAGCTTGACAACAATGAAGTTGATGGTTGAATGGATGGTGTGAATATAGTATTCTAACTAGTATCCATGCATTCATTTTTTATTGGGATCTCCATGACTGGTGTCTCATTAGTTTGATTATCTTCCTCTTTATTCAAGTCAATTGAATCTTTAGAGGGAACTTCATCTTGTTGTAAGTATGTGTCATCATTGCATACCTCCTTTGTCTCCTCAGTGCTTACAAATGCTTTTTCAACTTTGTCCATGTCATTGTCAGAAGCGGTCATGGATATTTTGATATCATCAATCATATAGTATCTCCTGAATCTTTTACTATATCAGAAGCTATTGAAACTGAGGGTACTGAAACCTATGGACCTGTCTTAGGTGCATTCTAAATCACTAGTTCTATAACCTATTTGGGAGGAACTGGAGTTACCTTTGTTGTAGGCGCCATTGAAGGATACATATGAATATAAAAAAATACCTACTCAAATGCTTTCTAAGTTTCTGCACCAACCAGATCATACTCTTTATTCATGATATGGAGAATTCTTGTTTTGGTTCTTAGGTGAAGCTTTACTAAATCCAACAGAATGGCTTTCTCATCATACGAGCATACCAGGAGAAGACTATCCAATGTTTCTTCTCTTATCCTCATATCCTCTTCAATTCCTTGCCTCTTTAATACATCAAGAATGTTCCATACCTTGTCTGGTATAACTGTTTTGAGTTCCAATACTGTCCTTTTGAACTTAATCATGTGAGAGATGATCATAGAATGAATTTCTGATTTTTCTATCTCTTGATACTTATCATAGACATTCTTGATAGATTCTAGTTTGTCTTCACAAATAGGTACAAGAAGAAATTTTTTTATAGTATCAATTGCTCTTGTAATTACTTTTGCCTTCTTGTCTCCTTTCTATTTCTATCTTTCCTTGGCTTTGTTCAAAGCAGTAAATGCCAATTTTACTAATTCAACTTCCTCCATGTTGTCAATATTTACATCACTGCTTGCCAACAATGAAATGGATGATGTGTTTACCTCTTTCTTTTCATCCTCTTTTTGATCTATCTTATGTTCTTCTTCCTTCTTTTTTTCTTCTTCCTTCTTTTGTTCCTCTTCCTCTTTGTGTTCAGCCTCATCTACCACAAAAGTATCCATATTCCCTAAAAAATGGTCCTTTTCAACTTGAGAGGTGTCAAGAGTTACTGCTACACCAGAAACATATAAATCCAGTGGTGGATCTACTTCGCTCTTCTTAGTAGTTGTCTCTGTTGCTTTTGATCTTTCACCCATTCCCAATTGTGTGGGCGAAGTGCTCTTAGGAGGTGAGGGCTTGTTAGAAGTAGTACTCATCAATATCTTCTCTAGTGTCTTCTGAGTTTCCTCGGTGACTTCATCATATTTCCTCACCATTATTTTCAATAATCTTGCCTTGGTCCTTAATAGAGGTTTTACTTCCTTGTATATTATATCCCTTTCTTGTATTGATATCACAAGCAGCATGTTATCAATTTCTTGATTCCTAATTGTATCATCTTCAATCTGTGCTACATGTTTTCTTATCTCCAATCTCCCATATAAGTCTATGGGTATACTTCCTTCAATTTCTAAAAGTGTCTTCTTGAAAGTAAGTAAGTGTTCAATAAAAATGTCCTCAATTTTAAGCTTGTCTGCTTCTTCATACCTGTTATAGTATTTATCAATTGTGACCAATTTTCCTTATTCTAATGCTCTCTTCTCTAGCATCTTCAGGTTAGGTTTCCATATGTTCTTTTCTTCTTTCTTCTCTTCTCCTACTGTGCTCTTCTCTTTAGGTGATGTTTGCATGATTGATCTTGTTACTCTAGAAGTAATGTTTTCAGCTTGTATTGTTTTCTTTTGAGGAGGAGGTGGAATGTCTACCATAACTACCTCAGGAGTGGGAGGGGCTGCAGTACTTCCACTTGCTGGTCCAAGTGATCTTTCTATCATCTTCTTTTTGACTTCTTTTAGTTCTTCTTCTGTCAACCCAACTTTTACTCCACATTCATGTACAAGCTTCTCAATCTTTCTCTTCCTCAGACCTCTAGTCTGTTCTTCTCTCACTTTTGCTGATTTTTCCTCATATGTTCCCCATCTTTCCTCTGTTGTATCAATTTTTGATGCAAGGACATGTTCTACTTGCATGGTAAGTACTTCAGAACTTACTTCATAACCCATGGGATAACACCATTTCTTTATGGGTATGACTGCTTCAAAGCATACACAATCAATTTCAACCATGAAATAGATTGTATCTTTGTATTTTTCAACAATGTCTTCATGTATCCTATATTAGTAATATTTCATGTTTTGAGTCTTCCTTGTAAATTTTTTGAAGTCTCCTATCATTCTTATGATCTGAGGGTTAAAATCATGGTTGAAATTGTCCTTATACCTCTGCAAATATTGTCCTAGCCCTTAACCTAGCTGAAAATACTAAAAACCCTAGGTCCTTAGGTCATCTCTGTGCGAAATTATGAAAAATTTCTGAAGTGCTTAAATGGGTTCTATTTTGAAGTTACCTTTTGGCACTTAAAACCTCAGAATGTGCATGTGCTTATATCATTGTCGCTTAGTCTCATGATAAAAAGAGAATATTCCTTATGGTTACGAGACTCAACAGGTTGCCTTTGTCGTGCTATCTCTAAATGAAAAGGAATATCCTTAATTGGTTAAGAGACTTAGCGTAGACCGTCCATCTGAAAGAAAGATCAATGGTGGTCGGGTTATCGCTTAACGAGATCAGAGTTAATGATTTTATCTCACGACTTTGAGTTTCCTCAGTTGAATTGTCTCCAGATGTAACCCATGGTTATGTGTTAAGAAAATAGCTTAAGAGTTTATTTATTGTCGCCAAGTCTCATAATAAGATGTGAGTTAAGTGAAAGAGCACGAGACTTGGCACAAATTGTGATTTAGATCAAGATCCTACGGTAGTCGAGAAATATCCAAATGTAAACCAAGGTCAACATATTATCCCCTGACAATGAGATCAATCAGTCGTCTGATCATTAGATGTAAATCAAAGTTAAGAGAAGGCTATTTCATGGTTGAGTCACAACAGAATGCCATGTGTTTTCTATGGTGGGCCTGGATGTAGTTTAAGGACAAATTTCTTCAGTTTCCAAATCTCTGGATGAGAAATTCAAAGGTTAGAAAAAGGGGAAATTTCATCTTGGCCATCCATTTCAATGTGATCTCAGGGTTATCGCCAGATCTCATGACGAGATTGTGGTTAAGTGAAATACCAATCGACACTGAGTTTTCATGTCGCCAAGTCTCCAGTTTAAAATATGGTTAAGGATGATTTTTCAAATTTCATTGTCGTTTGATCTCATGATAAAGGTTGAGTTAACTTGAAAATCAAGAGATCTAGTGACAACCATTGATGCAAGATTGATCCAATGGTCAGCCGCAAAATCTCCAGATAAACTCTGTAGTTAAGAAAATATCAAGCGACATTGAGATACACAGTTGTAAGGTCTCTTGGTTCAACCAAGGTTAAAGCTGAGTTATTATGTTACATTGTCGCCTGATCTCCTAAAGAAAGATGAGTTAAGTTAAAAGTTAGGAGATCTAGAAACAATGATTGGATTGAAAGATGATCTTACGGTGGTTGTTGAATCACTTGTAAAAGTTGAAAAGTAAAAAGTCATCTAGCGATCGTGAGACAAAAGGAAGATGAGACATGTATTTAAAAGATATGCGTAGGCCTCTAGATGGAATTCAGTGATAATGAGATCATAGTCACCAAGTCTCATAAGGATTGAGGGTTTGTGTTAAAGATTAAGAGACTTAGCAAGAACAGTTGAATGAAGATGAGAGAGGATCAACAACAGTTGGTTAATCTCTAGATGATTGATTAAATTGAAAAATGATTTAGTGATCATGAGAAAATGACTATAGTCACTAGGTCTCTAAATGAATTATCAAATAAAAGAAATGTGCAGTGATAAAGAGATTAAAGAATGGTCGATAAATCTCTAGATAGGAACCAAAGGTTAAAGTGAAGTTTAAAGAGCTGCAGTTGCCTGATCTCTTGAGGTAATTACAGTTAGTGAAATCATCCAGCAATAAGGAGATACACAGTCACGAGATCATTGTAAAGAAACTTGAGTTAAAAGATGAATTTTCCTCACCACCAGAAGGTACAGTGGCTCACCAATGAGAAGTAAGGAATGAATGCCACAGTGGAAAAATAGTTGAAAGATAGCCAATCAAATTTGAACTCTTTGAATTTAATGAGAGGCACTCATTCAAATATGATTTTTTGTCACTTTTAGAGGCTACAGCTAGGAATTAAATTTATGTCACAGTGTGTAAACTTATGACAGAAGTGATGGATTTTGAATCTGTAAGTCTCAAAGGGATGTTTGCATTGATTTCACAATTATAAGTAAGTGTATCCATTGTCATTTTACTTCAACAAATTTCAAGATTTCAACGCATAATTTTTCTATGTGATCAGCATTCCTGAGAGCAGTGAGATCTCCAAGCATCTGTTATTGAAGGAAGGGTTCTAATTGGCAGTTTAATTGATCAAGAATTCAGAATTGCTAAGTGTTGCAGTATTCATATTTTCAAAGCTACTGAGAATTAAGTAGATTGACAATTCTGTAGTGAGGGTTTGGAAGGGTTTTGTTTCAATATCAGTGAAGGAAGTGTGAGAAAAATAGAGCAGAGAAAATGAGCCAAGCACTCAGTATGGCATCCACCAGTGGATGAAGTGGAGATACTAGAGAGGATATGAAAGGGAAAATGAACTATTCTCATGAATTTCTTCAATTACTGTCGGGGTCTACCCAAAATAGAAAGGTAAGTGCTGACATCCTTCTAGATGATTTATCATATATTAGGGATGCTAAGACCGTAGGTTCATCTAGATTTTCATTATATAATTATTTCTGGAGAAATAGTAACCAAGCAATCCCCATTTCAAACCCTTGGACCTATGGACTGGCCAAGCTAATAGTTCCCGATGTCTTTGTGGATGCTAACTTCATTCTTGAGTTAGAAAATAGATATGATCCCCTCACCAAGGTAATTACAAAAGATGATGGGAAACCCTTGGTAACTCTAGATAGAAAATCTTTCATGAAGGCCTTTGATGTCTACTACACTATGACAATGGAGATAAACTTGTAGAGTTTGAAGAATGGATATGTCAGGGAGTCTGGGGTTGCAAAAAAATTGATTAAAGATAATCATGTCTCCAAGAAGATGACGAATTATATTGCACCTATCCTAGGGGAGATTCCTTATTTTTATAAGGATTTGAATTTTTATATCAAGTATATTGCTTATGCACTATATAGAGTGTTAGGAGTAGATGCAAGAGCTAAAAGGATTAGTTTAGATATCTGTTATGCCCTGCATCCCCGTCCCTACATTTTGTGTGCAAAATGTTGGGTTCCCCCCCTTTTTTGTTTTTGCTTGCGGCTTCGCCTTGTCCTTCTTTCCCTTTTGTTTTCTTTCTCCGGGGTTTTCTTCCCCGGTGTGGTGTTTTGTTTGTTTGGTTTTTGCCTCCAGGACTCCGGTCCCGGAGGTTTTCCTTTGTTGGGAACCGGATTCCAGACTTTGGGATTCTTCGCCATGATGTTCTTAAGGATATCATCGCAAGGAATCCCCGGCCCCGGAGTCTGGAGGTTTTTTTGTCCAGAGATTGCCTGGAGGAGGAGGATTACCTTTTTACCACGGGTATAAATAGAGCTTATCTCTCACTTTCACATTTACTGCAATTAAAACCTTCAAGCACTTAGAGTGATTAACAGAGCAATTTCAAAGCGATTAACAGAGCATTTACAGAGAGTTTATGATAATCAACGCTTAACGTCTACCAGTCACTTTTCGATGATTGTGAGTGCTTTGTGGTGGTGATTTTGACAGTTTGACAACTCGAGCTAATGCAGAGCTCCTATGGTAACTCTTCCCTTTCCTCCGCCTTCTGCGTTCTTAGGTTGGTGTTTCTATTTTCTGCTCTCTGGTTTTCTTCTGTTTCGTTTGGTTTTGTTTGTCTTGTTTGTTTTGTTTCTCTGTTTCATCTAGTTTGTTGTTTTCTGGTTTTTCCGCTCGTTGGTGGGTCAGCTCTGCTAGAGGGTTGTTCACCCTTTGTGCAGAAGTGGTTCATTTGTAAAATAGGTAAATAGCTGTATATATGTTCTGTCTTGTCTAGTTTTCCCACGGGCGTCATTTTGCATTGTATACTTGTGTATATATGCATGTATAGTTGTATATAGTCTCTGTATATCCCTCCATGTCTTTGTATGTATCCCTTGGCTCCATGTATATCCTTCTGGGTGGCTTAACGAGCTGGTTGAGTCACCTGCATTTCTATTTTTCTGCCCACAAACTCGCTTCGGGGCAGAAAACTACCTGTTTGAAACTCAGCTCTCGGCCGGTTTCAAACAGGCAATTTTCTCTCTCCTCCATGAAGTCTATCAGAACCTCATTTAGGTCCCATGTGCACAATCAATTCTAGCTAAGTGGCTTTCACTTTTTGCGCATTCAGACAGTTGGCTCCGCCGTCATCACCATAACTTCCATTTAATGCCTACGCACATGGCGCCCACGTGGGCTTGATGACTTGGCTTTTTACACGTCCTCACCAATGGCCATTTCTCTAGGCTTCAGGTCTCCTACCATCATCCATCCTGTGTCTTTACCAAGTGTGATAAAAATCCCCGGACCCAGAAGTTTAATAAGATCTTAAGTTTACGATATGTTTTGCTTTTCGGATATCCTTGCATGAAACTAACTTTTCAGGAAAGCAGACATCATGGTGGTAAGATCTCTAGACCCCAGAGTAATTATGTTGATAAATGTGTTCTGACAGTCGCTTTGCCTTGCAGGTTCCCAGAGTTTATCTTTCAAACATGTTTGAAGCGTCCGCATCTTCTCCACCTGGAAGCCTAGAGTTACCTACCGCAGTAGAAACCAGGGCTACAATAAAATTTAAAATGGAGAGGGCCTTGGAAAAGCTGCCCCTGACCATGAAATTTGCACAGGACAATGTCATCATGGGCTCAAAGATTGAGTCTAAGTTCAATCTGATAACTGACACCAGCGTCAAAACATGGTCCGAGACGCAGGCCTTGGTAAAAATAATGCACATCCAGTGACAGGCTGGAGATCAATTAGCAATCAATGTCGGGAACTCCAAAATCCTCTGGGTAGCTTTCTTCCCGTTCTCCATGCAATCTCTAGAGCTTATCCTAACACTAGAAAACAACTATAACTCTTCTGTCTGGGCCGTTATGCTTGCGGCCGCAGAACCTACGGGATACCCCACTCCGCTGGTGTCCCTCGACCCAGTCACATTCCAGGCAAGCCTGGGAATCCCACAATTTGAGAAGGCCTTGGTGGTCACTAGGACTGATGCCTTGACCCAGTTCACATAGCTGGAGGATGCTGCCCAGGTATACATGAATACCCATTAGCTCAAGGCCCCAAAGAGGGACCCAAAGAGAATGAAGATAGAAATTTCTCGCTCTGAATTCAAGGAGAGCATCTAGATGGGGATGATAGCATTGGCCCAGGTCTTTGGGCAGCCCTCCGCCCAAGAGTTTTCTCGATGGATGTACTACTTCCTCCTTGGCATCTACACCAAGGGAGGATACTTCGACTAGGCCACAATAATCTCCAACCATGTCGACTCCTAGTTCCAGCAATTGAACAGGAAGAAAAAGTTTTACATGTCTTCCTATGTTTTCTAGGCCCTAGCATAGCAAAGGCCCCATTCCCACGGCCTACTTACTGACAGCGTTCTCGGGATTGGCCCGAGACAAAAAGCACTGTGGGACCATTTCCCACAGGTTCAATGGGAGGCCAGCTTCCCCAGTTTCTGTTGGGTAAATGACACATTCGTTTACTACCATCTTCTTACACCCACCCGGGATGCTGGATACCGCCTTCTACTGAGGCGATGAAGTTGGTCCATAGTTATGGACATTACTATATTCAATTCCAACAACACACATACATTAGGGTCACCGGCTTCTCTGGGAAACCCTACTTGTTGCCCAGACATTGTGGGGACAAGATCATTCTATTGGAGTATTGCAGGCAAATAATGGAGGTGCATGCCTTCTTTTCCCTCAAAAAGATCCCCAACATTCCATTCCCAATCACCTGCAGGAACTACACATGCAGTCTGGCCACCGCAAAGGAGGCGGACAATGAGCTAAAAAGTTATAACTTACAGGAATTTTATCTGGCACGGAAAAATTTTGATCCGCATGGAAAAATTGCAACGGTAATGCCCTGGGATTTAGAGCCCCATCATATACACATGGAGGACTTCTAGGCAGACTGCCAAGATGATGTGGAGGTTCAGAGCAGGCACTATGTCAAAATGACAGCCGACATGATGCAGAAATTGAAGCTCTGGAAGTTCCTCGCAGACTTCTCAGACACCGCCCCCACTATCGATCCCCAGTACAAGGCAAAGGGGATTGATAAAAGGGCCCTTCCAAACAACATTTTTGAGTACAAAGCTCTCATCAATGGTATGAAGATCGCCCTTGAGTGGCATGTGGATGAACTGAATGTTCTTGGAGATTCCCAATTGGTCATCAATCAGGTCAATGATATCTATCAGACAACAGATGACAAGATGATACCCTACAAATGGTTGGTTGATGATCTTATATATTATTTTACTCACATAACATTTCAATAGGTTCTGAGGGTAGATAATAAAGTAGTAGACACCATGGCTACTCTTGCCTCTATGCTACAAATGCTTGAAAATGATTTTAGACATGAATTCCTGGTGGAGACGTTATGCTACCCAGCCTATGACTCCCCTGACTCCCAGATGATCTATTCTATCATAGGACATGAATCATCCTGCTACCATCACATATTCTCCTACCTACGTGACCAAATTGTTCCAGACACTTACTCCTGGAATGAGAAACGTCACCTAATCCACAGTGCTTCAGGGTTCCTCATCATTGCTAATGACTTGTATAGATGTGGTCTAGATGGTACCCTTCTTAGGTGTTTAGAACCTGATGAGTCTAAACAAGCGTTAGTAGAGGTGCATGAAGGCATTTGTGGGTCACATTCTAATGGCCTGACATTAGCCCACAAACTTATTAGAGCTGGTTACTACTGGCCAGACATGGAAAAAGAAGCAACACAGTTTGCTAAGTCCTACTAACAGTGTCAATTACATGGAAACTTCATTCACGCTCCAGCCAAGGAGCTGATTTCATTTATTACTTTCTGGCCATTTCAGCAATGGGCCTTTGATTTGGTGGGTTAGATCTACCCCTCGTCCTCTAATGGACATAAGTTTATCATTACAGCTATAGATTATTTTACTAAGTGGGTGGAGGCAGTCCCTCTCACCATTGCCAGTGGCAAAATAATAGCAATGTTTATTCTTAATTACATCATCTGCAGGCATGGTGTACCCTCAGCGATTATCACAAATAATGGGGGACAATTTAAAAATAAGGATTTGACAGAGCTTTGCTCTAAGTTCAAAATTACTCAACACTGGTCTTCCATCTATTATCCTTAGGGTAATGGACAAGCGAAAGCTTCCAACAAAACAATTCTTAAGATCCTACATCACACAGTACATAATTCCAAATGAGACTGGCATCTTCAGATCAATCCAGCTCTTTGGGTATATAGGACAAGTATAAGAACACCAATAGGAGCTACACCCTATGCATTGGTTTACAGGGCAGATGGGGTGCTACCTATTGAGGTTGAGATTCCTTCTTTGCGAATCTCTCTGAAAGGCCTCATCACTGATGAAGATACTAGAATATCTCAGCTACAAGAGCTAGAATTACTTGATGAATGTTTCCAAGTGGCATTCGATCACCTAAGAGCATACCAAAAGAGGATGTCTAAAAGCTATAAAAAGAAGGTCGGACCAAGAGACTTCCAAGCGGGTGATCTCATTTTGAGAGAGAACCCTAAAAATTAGCAACATCGGGTCCAGAAAGGCAAGTTTGAACCTAATTGGCTCAGTCCATATATTGTTACCATAGTGTTTGGGTCTGGTACCTATCAACTCTCTACTATTGAAGGTGAACAACTCAAAGATCCCATCAACACTCTTCATTTGAAGCGGTTCTACAGTTGAGACATCTTCAATATGCTCATGTATATACTAAAGTCCTGAAAAAATCCTAAAAATCTGAAAAAGTCCTCAAAAAAATGATCATCTTAGTGAAAATCTAGCGATAGGCACTTTGATGTATCTCCAAAAAAATCATATATTCCAAAAATACAAAAAAATTAAAAAATTGAAAAATACAAAAAAAAAGAGAAAAAAAAAAGAAAAGTGCCATTGATGAAAACCTGGCAAATAGGCGTCATGGTAGCAAAAAAAGAATTTTTTCCAAGAAGGTGAAAACTTGGTAAACATGCGCCTCTTGTTCCACAATGCTATATCTATTGCAGCACCCCTTGGCTTCATGCATTTACTTTCCCGCATTGCTGATTTTCCTGCTTTCATTTGCTTTCAAGTTCCCGTCAAGACACCAACTCGCATGGATTGAAACTGGTCATACTCTCAGGGAAACCCTCCTAGTCTTGGGGGCATTATCTTGTTATCTTTTGGATCTACTTTGTGACAGTCACCAGTGATTCTCACTATGTCTACCTGCTGTCACTTAGCTTATACAGAGTTCTCTATTCTTGAGAATCTCCCTCACATCAGCCACTAGTGTTTCTCACTGCATCTGCTTACTATCGCTATTCTATTGAGATTTCTCACATCCATTCTAGTTGGAGTTATACTCACACACTCTATCTATCAATACTCGATCTTGACGATTCTATGCTTTAGTTTGTACATATCTTTTGGTCACTTTTTGTGACACTCTGGTTCCTTTGTGAACCCTCCTGACTTGTCATTGATTCAGCGCCATACGCTTGGGGGCAATCACATCTTGTTTGTTCTCACAACATACATCAAGTCAGTCATCATTACTTGGGGGCATGGGTCCCCCATTTCATCATATCTCTGGTTTACACCTGAGTCAGTAATCTTGTCACTTCTCTAGGATAACTCGCTACTGACACAAACTGGTGTTTTTCAACACCACCATAACAGTGTTTTTTAACACTATCTTTGGACACATCTATGTTTTTAACACATATCAGATATCTCAAATGTAAACATCTATCGATAACATTCCAACACAATGCACGTACAAGCACAACGGTGTTTTTCAACACCTCATACACATCTACATTCAAAAACTTTAAAACAGGATGAGCTATGTTTGAATATTTCTTTGTATGATGTCTATTCTTATGGATTTCATTGACATTTTCTTTGTCTACTACTTGTTGGCATAGTCCCGATGATCCGGCAACGTAAAATAAACAAGGTGTATGTGATAAGAGCTCCCACAATAAGGTGGAACAACCTCACATCCCTCGATCTTGTTTATTTGTATGCCATGGTGAGGTCGGTACTATCTCCTTGCTTGTTATTGCTCTGTTTGTTATTATTTTGCTTGTTATTGCTCTGTATGTTTACGCATGATCACACTCATGGTTATCTTGGCTTTGAATGCCTTGATACTAGTGTACTCTTGCAACATTAACTGGAAACAATGTTCAGGTCATCTTGGATTTTGTGCCCTGGTGCTTATGTTCGTTTCCTACATTTTATCCGATGATAAATCATATTCATATCCTTATGGTTGCATTGTGGTTCCAGTAAGGGTTGTATCGACTTTGATGTTTCCAAAAAATGCTCAATGATGATAAATATATGATGGGTCTCACAACCATGTCCTAGAATTGCACTTTCATATTGCATCTAGCATAGGATTGCATTTTCATTCTAGACTTTCATTGTGACAATGATTCAGTGTTCTCTTCATTGCATTCTTCTGGGTTCATACTTTGGAGAGTTCTTCTTCTTCACCGTTCACATTTCATCATGACTACACAAGTGTTCGATCCTCGCTCTCATTTCTTCACATATTCTATTGGTTAGCATTTGTTGTCTTGCATGAGATGTTAGTACCATATCCATATTCATATTCACATTTCATAATCATTCATACATTACATTTTCATTTTCATCTACATATTACATTTGCATCAATCATTTACATACATACATCTTTACATTCATACATGTGCATTTCATACATATCTTTCAAAAATATTTATCCATTTGCATACATTCTAAACATCTAAG
>MU226368.1:83927-105156 GCA_018584345.1 Thuja plicata | reverse complement strand
CTGATTCCCCCCCCCCCCCCCTCTCAGTGTTTCTAACATTTGATATTGCATTGAGACCTAGTGACCGCAAATACAGGCTAACTTACACTAGTCTTTGAGATTGATAACCTTCCTATGCTCAAAGAGAAGGTGCTAGGTGTCTTCTAATATGTATCTAGAATGTCCAAATCCATGTCCACAACCTTCTTCTTCTTGCATTTTGTCAAGGTGTCCCATTTTGTGACCTCTGCATCAGTTGGCTATTTGAAGCTCTAAATGTTGTCTAGCTTTGTCTTTAACTTGTCCCATCCGACATCTGTTATGTTCTTTACACCTGTCACAAACTTATTGAAGTCTGTTTTATTCTTAAAGGCTTCATCCAAATTCTTCTTATACCTTTCCATATAAAGTTCACCACTGTCAGAGATGCATATATCTTTATTTGGCATCACATTATCAAATTTGTTGATCCATGCCCCTAATTTCTTGATCTGGTTATCATCTAACATGATTGATGGTACAAACCTATTATACTTTGGCCCAAACATCTTCATTGTGGCTTCTATTTGATTTACTTTACCTTTAAATAAGGATAAAGTGAATCCTATCTGTTCTATTTCCTCCTGAACTTGGACAACTATATCTAGTAGATCATCTCTTAAAGGTTGCAATGATGCCAAACTTTCAAAAAATCTGGTCCTTACTAACCATGTAGTATAGTAAGGGTTCAAAATTGTTACATAATTTGTAACCTCAGCATGTAACCCTGGCATTTTTCCATATGCATCAAATACCACATCTGCCTTATCCTTCAAAGTATTTATTCTATGTTGAAAAATGTTGAACAAGGAACCCATAACTACACTATTATGCTCTCTGGTATACTCCTTTGTTTCCCCTTCTGCCAACTTTGTTTGTATTTAAACCTCAGCTACCTCTTTAGGTTTTGTAGGAGAAACCTCAGGCATTTCCATCAACTATTTTTTCAACTCTTTAATCAACTTATCCTAATTATGGATTTGTATTTTACATAGCTCACTATCCTTTACAATAGCACTTGTATCAGTTGTCATTTTACTCAATTTTTCTGACAATTGGGTTGTTTTAGCCTCATTGAACTGAGAAAAATGTGTGAGAAATTGGGAAATTTCCAAGTCTCATGTGTTTTGGAGGGACCAAACAATTTGGTTTCCAACCATTTTCTCCTCTATTCTCACCACCAATGGCTTCTGATCTTTAAGAGCTAAGCTCCAAATTTCTAGTGCCTAGGATTTTGGATTATATCCAAATCCCCTTACCATTTCACCTACCTAAACTTATGAAGAAAATTTCACATCAAGCTGCTTTGTGATTTGGTCTATGATGAATGCAAAAGCAAGATCACATCCTTCTACTAGCAACATCCCACTATCTTTTACTATTTTTGTTACCTCCTCAAGTGTCATTTGTTCTAATTTAGGATCATAATCTTGTACCTCTTGTAAAGCTTCTTCTATTACTGGTTCACCTCCGGCCAATTGCAACTGTTCTTGCACTTTTCTATGTTTGTTCCAAATGAGGAACTCCTTGAAGTCTTTCATCTTGATAAAATTATCATCACTCAAAAATTCATGTTGTTTAATTGTCCTTTCATCAGTGCAAGTAAATAAAGGCAATTCAATTTCTTCTTGGGTATCCTTTAACAAATTTTTTCCTTGTATGATCTTCTTTCTAATCTCATGATCATAGGCTCTGTCTCCTAGGAATAGAGCACCTATTCTATCCCTTTTCTTCTCTTTTTTTCTGTGAAGGCTCCCCAAGTTCCACTTTCTGCCTTTTGGGAGGAGGTTCATTGGTAACCTCTATTTCCGAGACCTCTATTAGGTCAATAATATTTTCAGCTTGTTCTTCTTCCGCTGGTTTTCCTTCTATCATCTATTGATCCATGGGAGGGGGATTAGGAACATAGTATTCCCCTTCACTGTCATCTTTATATTTAGAAGAAGAGTATTCTTCCTTCTTCTTATCCTTTTCAACAAGTATGTCTTCTAACTGATTACACAATAGATTATGGGACTGGATCATTGCATCAAGCCTGTCAAAATAAGGCATTTGTGGGAAAAAACCACCAAAGGTGTATCCCTTTCTCTTTACTTGTCTTTCCAAGTCCATCAATTCATTGAAATTTTTTGCTCTTATGTCAACTTCCTCATCCTCCATCATATTTCTGATGAGGTCCTCCTCCATGCACTATTCATGCTCTCTATTATATGGAATGGAAGGGATGAGAAATTTTCTAGCACTCAAGATGAAACATTCTATGTCCACATATATACATAGGGAAACATTCATTCTATAGTGGTTCATCCATGTATTTATTAGGTCTATATCCCCTTTCCTAATTGTAAAACCCAATACTTTGAATTGTCTCGGGGTAAATGTTCCCTTTCTATGGGGAGCCCAATGTTCTTTATCTGTTAAAATTAACTGCCTGATGAATTCCATTGTAACAATCCTAGGTGCAACATGGAATGGGAGAATTTAGGGTGGGTATAAACAACCATATACCCTTATCATTGTAAAATTCCTCATAAAAGAAGTCTCCCCAGTTGTGATCTCTAGGCCATTTGTCCACACAATCACAGGGCCTCAATAATTGTAGAACTTTCACTGGTAGCCTTGTTTTTTCAACACCAATAGCCGTTAAGATTGGGTATATCATCCAGTTCTCAAAAGCATAGAAATCATTATCTCAGGAATTATAATTCCATGCCCTCAACCAGAATTGGATTGGGTTGGGCTGATTCTAAAAGAATCTCTGTGGCCTCAAGTTGTTGCAGTCCATCAAAGGGAAATTATAGTAGAAAATTAGGTGCATTAATATTGAATACTGCAAAACCTAGGGTTTGTCTCCTTCTGAATCTACACAAATCCTTCATGCATCCTATCTATTATGTACTGGATGTAGTCGTAGCTGGTGTTGATGTGAGGGATTTGCATGTCTAAAACAATCATGAGGATATTGTTGACGGGGTTTTGCTGACCGGGTCCGCCAATAGTCATAAGTTGTCACCGGGTTCCAGGGATACCGGCCAACTCCGCCTACAAAGGTTGTCCAGAGAAAATAAATTCTCTGAGCCTTCAAGCACCTGGGTGTCGGGTCACAACGGTGTGGGGCTCGATTGGGAGAATTGACTATTTTTGAGGGGGATAGCTGGTTTCTTCAACTCATTACCTTTAGGGATTCAATACAGTAAGGTTTCCCCTAGCATTCTACACTTAGCAAATAAAATGAAAAAAAAAGATCCTGCAGGGTTAGAAACATTTCATCTAACTATAGTCATGCTGAAATGTCTGGAACATCAATAATACTCTGATAGACTACACTAAATACTGAAGAAATACATAACCATTAGCTAGCATTTTATCAGTAGTGGGAATAAAGAGGTCATTAATCTACTTTAACAGATCAGAGTAGAAGACATAAAGAAAATTAAAACATGAAATACCATTAACTTAGAAGAAGGAATGCCAACAACATCATTGCCAAGAATTCTTCCTTCTTTATTAATGTTCCTTCCAGCAAGCACTGGTGCGTGATACAATGGTGGCTCCAGGGGAGCATTTGACTATATAAAACCAAAATAATGGAGCATTGAGCTCTGCAACTTAAGATGAGAAATCGCCTTTCTATTACTATGGACAACAAAATCATCAATTTCGCCGACCCTTGGAAATGGGCAGGTTTGGCTATTTATACAACTCTTCTAACCCTAACCCTATTTACATCATGTTTCAATAAAATACAATATCTAGGGGCCGGTACTACCTGTGCCACCCTACAAAAGACCTGGAGACGGAATAGGTTTGTCATGTCAGAAGAATAAGACAAGGATATATAGCAGAAGAATCAGCCTCGAGAAGAGAGCCAGAAAAGGAAAAAGAAGAAAGTAGGTCCCTCGGGGATCGAGGCTACATGCCTCATAAATGGGAAATGCGGCACCCTGTCTCCAATGCGCCAGATGTACCTTTGAACGGCACCTCGAGAAGACCATCCTATCAGAAACCCAACCGCTGAGTCGACTCCTCCTTGATGTGGCCAACCACCTTCTGACAGCCTTTATTAACTGCTTCTGAAAGCGACCGGTCGGCCTCGGGGATCGGGACACGGATCACTTGCAAAGAATACAAAATTTTGGATCTGGGACTTCGGGATCTGGGAACTTACCTCCCCAAAAGAATAAAGAATAATCAACACTTAAGTTCTCCCCGGCCTCAGGAGAAAGCTCAAGGTTTCTTATTGTCATTGAAAGCCTAAAGGAGGTGGGAAATGCCATCCTCATCTACATCTTTCAGGCTGGCCCTTCTGTGCTTGTCCACTTCAACTTGTTCCCCCAGGTCTGGAACATTTTCTTTAAATTCATCTGCCATTTTCGCCGCGTCATGACCACTAAGTATCATGCGGGTTAATTTTTCCATCTGGGCCCCATCTATCCCCTCCAGAGATTGATACCGGGATTTCATTATTTCATCAAAACTCCCCAAAACTGAATCTTCAGGGGTACATGTATCTGTGCTAAGGGGATCAGCCCCAGAAGTCTTTATTACAAAAGACTTGTATAAATTGGAAGAATATTTTATAGCATTTACCTTATCTTGCAAGGACCCTACCAGTTGCTTGGTTACCTCCAATGTGAGGTCAAGTTTGGAGTGCTGGGTTCTTACAAAATCAAATGATTCATCACCCAAAATTCTGGATTCAGAAATCATGTCCTCTCCTAAGGTAAGGAGCTCTTCGAGCTCCACCTTCCATGCTTGGTAATTCTTAGCATCACCCTGCCATAGCTCAATAAGTGTTTTTGCCTGATGAATAACCTATTAGGCCGTGTATAAATCTGGGAGGGTGGACACCAGGAAACACTAGGTGTTTCCTATCTGCAGGGCAACCCACTCGTCCACTGCCTGGGCTTTCTTTTTCATCACTCGCAGGGAGTCTATGTCACTCTGTGGTAGCTCTTCTGAGGTGGAGACCTCTGGAGGAGCAGCATTGATGGGTCGAGCTAGCTCAATAAGAAACCCCATAAGGTTTGCATTCTTTTCCTTCTCAGCTTTGAGCCTCTGGGCCTCTTTCTCATATCGGGCCTCCACTGCCCTCGCTGCCTCCTTAAGCAAGTCTACCTCACCTTGCTTTCCCATTTTACCTAGTGATACCTCTGCAACATTGTAGTCTCCAGGGTCCGCAGTTTCTTCATCGGTGTCTAGGGGAGGTGTTGCCACAACGAAAACTGTTTCTCCGCCCGGCCCAGTTTGAAGAGTATGAACTGTCTGGGCTTTCTTGGCCTTTGGTGGGGCCTGGACCTAGGCCATCATTTCAGCCAGGGAGAGAGGAATCACAAGAGTAGACTGAGCTTTTCTTTTTCTGCTCTCTATCAGCCACTGAGGTGGTAGGGGTGGCCTTCCTGCTAGAATTTATTCCCTTGACTCTTCCCTGGTGTTTTGTGGCTGTTGTTCTTCGGTGGCATGGACCTCATCCATCCCTCTCCCTACCTCAACTTCTTCTGCAGCAATATTTTCTTCAACCTCCATCTCCTTAGCCTTGTCCTCTATGTCTACTACTGGGTCCAGACTCTGGTAGGCTTCCTCAGGGATTTCTTCTTCAAGTTGCTCTTCTTGTTGTTGTTCTTCTTCTGCCAAGGATTCTTCTTTTTTTGGCACATCTTTTGGCAGTAGGGGAGGTTTCAGGCCAAGATTTAGAGTTTGGGCCACTGTGATCACCTGCCCAAAGGTTGCCCCTGGGAGTGGCCCTTGGAACGTGGCGGCTGGGGTTATGGTTATTCTTGAAGGTTCGGTTCCCCCAGCGGATGTCATTTGTTCCCCTTGTTTTTGTTGGTCCACTCCCGAACCTTGCACTGCTTGAGCCTCAGAGATAATCTCTAATTCTGGCTCTTTTTCTTCCACCTACTGCTCTTGTCCCTGTGCAGGCTCTTGTACAATATCTTCTTGCTCTGCAGCCTCTTGTTCTGCCCCCGAGACTTCTACCTCTATTTGTGTATTGTCCCCCTGCAAGTTTCTGAACTCGTCGGTTACAAATACATAAAATTCTTCTTGCGGAGGGGGACTGGCTGGGACCTCTACATGCTTTGTTTCTTTCTCTGGCTCTGGGGAACTAGAAGAAAGGATTTCTACTTGTTGGGGGTGGGATGTTTCCAGCTCTGGCTCTGCCTTAGGCTTTTTGCTGAGCTTCTTCTTTCGCCGGGTAACCAGAGGTGGCCCCGCATCTCTTATTGTTGCCGCCTCCAAGGGATCCACCCCCATTGCCTTAACCATCAAGACTACTAATGACAGGGAGGAGGAGGGGCAAAGTGGCCCGATCATAAGTGGTGGGGTGGCCAGCCTCATTATTAACTACTCCCTCATCTGCTGGGAGGCTTCCACCGACTATTTTATCTACTCTATGATTGGGACTTCTTGTGCAGAAGGGGTCGTTTCTATTCTCTTTCCTTTATCTGCACCCTGTGAAGAAGTCCTGGCCCCCGAAGTCATTTTTGGTACCGGCGGCGGAGTTAATTTTGGCGTCAACTGGGCTGCTCGGTGAGTACTCCTGGGGCACACCTTCTTAAAATAGGCGTGGCTTCGCTTGACCACCTCTCAAGTGAAGTCTTCAATAGTGGGCCCTTCCTGGGTGGCCCAGTTTACTGGTGGAAGGGCCCTTTTATCGATCCCCTTTGCCTTGTACTGGGAATCTATAGTGGGGGCGGCGTCTGAGAAGTCTGCCGGGAACTTTCAGAGCTTCAATTTCTGCATTATGTTGGCTGTCATTCTAACATAGTTCCTGCTCCGCACCTCCACATCATCTTGGAAGTCTGCCCAGAAGTCATCCATGTGTATATGATGGGGCTCTGAAGCCCAGGGCATTGTCGTTGCAATTCTGCCATGCGGATCAAAAAATTTCCGCGCAAGATAAAATTCCTGTAAGTTATAACTTTTCAGCTCATTGTCCGCCTCTTTTGTGGTGGCCAGACTGCATGTGTAGTTCCCGCAGGTGATTGGGAATGGAATGTTGGGGATATTTTTGAGGGAAAAGAAGGCATGCACCTCCATTATTTGCCTGCAATACTCCAATAGCACGATCTTGTCCCCACAATGTCTGGGCAACAAGTAGGGTTTTCTGGAGAAGCTGGTGACCCTAATGTATGTGTGCTATTGAAATTGAATATAGTAATATCCATAACTATGGACCAACTTCATCACCTCAGTAGACAGGCGGTATCCGGCATCCTGGGTGAGTGTAAGCAGATGGTAGTAAACAAACATGTCGTTTACCTGACAGAAACTGGGGAAGCTGGCCTCCCATTAAACCTGTGGGAAATGGTCCCACGGTGATTTTTGTCCCAGGCCAATCCTGAGTACGTCGCTAGTAAGTAGGCCGTGGGAATGGGGCCTTTGCTGCGCTAGGGCCCAAAAAATATTGGAAGACATGTAAAACTTTTTCTTCCTATTTAATTGCTGGAACTGGGAGTCGACATGGTTGGAGATTATTATGGCCCAGTCAAAGTATCCTCCCTTGGTGCAGATGCCAAGGAGGAAGTAGTACATCCATCAAGAAAACTCTTGGGCAGAGGGCTGCCAAAAGACCCGGGCCAATGCTATCATCCCCATCTAGATGCTCTCCTTGAATTCAGAGCAGAGAATTTCTATCTTCATTCTCTTTGGGTCCCTCTTTGGGGCCTTGAGCCAATGGGTATTCATGTATACCTGGGCAGCATCCTCCATCTATGTGAACTAGGTTAAGGCATCATTCCTGGTGACCACCGAGGCCTTCTCAGATTGTGGGATTCCCAGGCTTGCCTAGAATGTGACTGGGTCGAGGGACACCAGCGGAGTGGGGTATCCCGTAGGTTCTGCGGCCACGAGCATAACAGCCCAGACAGAAGAGTTGTAGTTGTTTTTCAATGTTAGGATAAGCTCTAGAGATTGCACGAAGCACGGGAAGCAAGCCGTCTAGAGGATTTCAGAGTTCTCAACATTGATTGCTAATTGATCTCCAGCCTGTCGCTGGATGTGCATTATTTTTACCAAGGCCTGCATCTCAGACCATGTTTCGACGCTGGTGTCAGTTATCAGCTTAACCTTAGACTCAATCTTTGAGCCCATGATGACATTGTCCTGTACAAATTTCATGGTCAGGGGCAGCTTTTCCAGGGCCCTCTCCATTTTAGATTTTAATGCAGCCCTGGTTTCTGCTGCGGTAGGTAACTCTGGGCTTCCGAGTGGAGAAGATGCGGACACTTCAGACATGTTTGAAAGATAAAATCCAGGAAGCTGCAAGGCAAAGCAACTGTTAGAACACATTTATCAACATAATTACTCCAGGGTCCGGAGATCTTACCACCGTGATGCCTGCTTTCCTGAAAAGTTAGTTTCATGCAAAGATATTCGAAAAGAAAAACATATCGTAAACTTAAGATCTTATTAAACATCTGGGTCTAGGGATTTTTATCACACTTGGTAAAGACATAGGATGGATGATGGTAGGAGACCCAAAACCTGGAGAAATAGTCGTTGGTGAGGATGTGTAAAAAGCCAAGTCATCAAGCCCACGTGGGCGCCACGTGCGTAGGTATTAAATGGAAGTTATGGCGATGACGGCGGAGCCAACTATCCGAACGTGCAAAAATTGAAATCCACTTGGCTAGAATTGATTATGTGCATGGGACCTAAATGAGGTTCTAACAGACTTCATGGAGGAGAGAGAAAACTGCCTGTTTGAAACTAGCTGAGAGCCGAGTTTCAAATAGGTGGTTTTCTACCCTGAAGCTAGTTTGTGGGCGGAAAAATAGAAATGTAGGTGACTCGACCAGCTTGTTAAGCCACCCAGAAGGATATACATGGAGCCAAGGGATACATACAAAGACACAGAGGGATATACAGATACTATATACAACTATACACACATATATACACAAGTATACAACACGGAATGACACCCATGAGAAAACCAGACAAGATAGAACATATATATAGCTATTTACCTATTTTACAAATGAACCACTTCTGCACAAAGGGCAGACAACCCTCTAGTAGAGCCGACCCACCAACGAGTGGAAAAACTAGAAAACAGCAAACCAGATGAAATAGAGAAACAAAACAAACAAGACAAACAAAACCAAATGAAACAGAAGAAAACCAGAGAGAAGAAAATGGAAACACCAACCTGAGAACGCAGAAGGTGGAGGAAAGGGAAGAGTTACCATAGGAGCTCTGCAACAGCTCGAGTTGTTAAACGGTCAAAATCACCACCATGAAGCACTTGCAATCGTCAAAAAGTGACTGTAGAGGTTAAGTGTTGATTATCATAAACTCTCTGCAAATGCTCTGTTAATCGCTCTAAGTGCTTGAAGGTTTTAATCATGGAAAATGTGAAAGTGAGAGATAAGTTCTATTTATACCTGCAGTAAAAAAGGTAATCCTCCTCTCGGCAATCTCCGGACAAGCAAACCTCCAGACTCCAGGCCCGGGGATTCCTCGCGATGATATCCTTAAGAACATCATGGCAAAGAATCCCAGAGTCTGAAATCCAGTTCCCAATGAAGGACAACCTCCGGGACCAGAGTCCCAGAGGCGAAAACCAAACAAACAAAACACCACACCGGGGAAGAAAACCCCGGAGAAATAAAACAAAAGGGAAAGAAGGACAAGGCGAAGCCGCAAGAAAAAACAAAAAAGGGGGGGACCCAATATTTTGCACACAAAATGTAGGGACAAGGATGCAGCACATAACAAATGGCAACTATCTGGGACAAATGCCTTAGCGCATTTGAGAACTATAGAATCTTTGGTTAGCAAAACTGGAACAGGCCACTTCCCGAAGCGTCTGACAGGCAAAGAGCAACATATCTGAGATAATCCAACCACGTAGGAGTCAGTCCGTAGTCCTTCATCAGTGGTTTCGTTTGTGCTTTGAAAGGAAATCAAGCTGATGACCTCTGGGAGGAATAGAGAAGAGGCACTAATTACAATGAACCAGTCATCAATTTGTTCTCTTCCCCCCCGGAGACCGGAGTTCCGTCCCACTTTTCTTCTTTTGTTATTTTGTTTGTTTCCCGGTGGAGAAGGCAGTACTTTTTTCACCATTAAGCTTAAGCTTAGCTAATTTTAATGGCGGTACTCCTTTAACCTGTCCCCCTATACTTAGATTGTTTGAAGAGGGGATAAAACTCCAGACCTGGAAAGAATTCTTTAAAGTTTTAGACGTGGGTCAACCAATTAGTGCAACCGATCTATCCTCGGTGTGTCTGATTACTTATTCCTTATATTACTTGTGTTCACTGATTTCCAGACTCCTAAAGACAACACCCAATGGATATTTCTCAAAATGTACCCTAACCTATGAAACAACACCGGAGACCGGGCCGATTCCATCATGCTAAAGATAGATTCTAAAGTTCACCATGTCGTAGACATCATACTAGAAACCATAGTTATGTGAAGCATGCCAATTCCTGCAAGATAGAACAAAACGCTAGGACCCGGAGAGAAAACCAAAAATGAAAACAAAAACAACAAAAGAGGACTACCCTCAGAGGACAGTCGACAAAGCTATTTACAAGGCAGGGTACCTCGCACAAGGCACCCGGAGGAAATATTTACAAGCGGGAGACTTTACACATAATACAACTTTGGACCAATTTACCCTATTCAAAGTAGTGTTTGAGAAATTTTCCATTAACGGGCAATGCAACAGGTTCTCTAGTCAGGGTGTTAAGGTGGTAAGTATTTGCCCCGCAGATTTCTGAGATCAAGTATGGTCCGAGCCAGAGCCTTTGGAACTTGGTATGCTTTCCTTTCTTCTCCCGGGCCTTGTCCCACAACATGACTAGATCAGGGATCTGAAAAGCCTTATATTGGGCCCTTCTGTCAAACCATCATTTTACCACTGCTTGATGACATGTGAAATGCTCAAGGATAGCGTCTCTCTGTTCTTCCATCCACACCAGATTTAAGAGATGAACTTCCACAATGTTGTCCCTGTTGCTAAATTCCTGCATAAACTGTAAAACTGGGATCTGTAAGTTGACTGGGAATACAGGGTTCTGACCATAAACCAGATGGAACGGGGATGTTCACAGGGAAGCCTTGATGCGAATGCGATTCGCCCAGAGGGAGAATTTCAACTTTTGATGCCAATCCTAGGGATTCTGTTCTAACAGATGTTTGATCACTTCAAGTAGATTTTTGTTTGTCGATTCAGCAATGCCATTTCCCTGGGGATAATAGTTGCTGGAGAACTTCAAAGTGACCTTCCGATTGTAGGTCCATTCGAGTAACTGCGCCGAATAAAAAGCCAGACCATTGTCACATACCAAAGCAAAGGGCATCCCAAACTGTGTGACGATGTTTTCTTCTAGGAACTTGATAACTACATCTGCCGTGTTGTTTTTGCAAGGTATAGCTTCAGACCACCGAGTGCAGTAATCAGTAGCAGTTAGAATGTATCGATGGTTGGCAGACGAGTTGGGGTTGATTTCCTTGATGAAGTAAAATGCCCATTGGGCGAAGGGTCTAGCCTCATAGACTGGTTTGGCAAGTATGGAATTTCCTTACATGAGTATAAATGTCCTTGAATATACAGGTCCAATAGTATCCAGCCCAAAGGATCTAATGGGCAGTGGCATCTGCTGAGCCATGTCTAGTTCCAAACTATCTGTGGAATTCATCAATTATTCTTATAGCTTGGTCTCTGTCAATGCACCAAAGGTACACTCCCTTGTAGTTTCTATGATAAAGCACAGAGTTTTTGATCATGAAGTGAGCGCCTTTCATCTGCAGGGCACGGAGTTTGTGGGGAGGTAACCCCTCTGGGCATTTATTATTGAGTAACAAGTATACCAGATCAATATACCATGGGTCTTGAGTAATGGACTCCACTGTGTAAGTTTGACATTCTATGCGGGGAGTCTCTTCTGCCATCGCTCAACTTAGTCCCTGGCCCCGGACTATCTTCATGGGCTGCATTTCTAAGTCATACTCCTGGAGGATGGCCATCCATTTCCCCCATCTCTCACCCAATTTGCTCTGCATTAGCAGAGACTTGACGGCCTGGTCTAGAATGATAGCATGTACCTTTCTCCGGAGAATATAATGCCAGAATTTCTTCATGGTGCGAACTAGAGAAAAGGCCTGCTTTTCTAGTGATGAATACCGGACTTTGGCGTTCTTGAAGGGGGAGCTCATGAAAGCTATTGGTCGTTCTTCCCCTTCAACCTTTTGGGTCAACACTACCATGACAGAATGTGACGAAGCAAAAGAGTAAATGTAAAACAGAAGGGAATAGTCTGGACTAGCCAGGACAGGTGCCTCCGTTATTGTCTGTTTGATCTGGGCGAATGCCTACTTTGCTTCAAAACTCCACTCAATCTTGGTATCCTTCTTCATCATCTCGTTGAGTGGTTTAACTATTTCTGTGAATCCCGTGATGAACCGTCGTACGAAGTTGATCTTTTTGAAGAAGGATCGCATCTATTTCTTGCTGCCAGGCATTTGTAAATTTAGCAACACTTTGACTCTGTCAGGATCTATGGATATACCCTTCTCAGAGATGATATGTCTGAGAAACTTCCCCTTGGTGACCCTGAATATGCACTTCTTGGGGTTGAGGGATATTCCATACCGGTGACATCTTTCGTAGATCTAAGCGAGATGGGCGGCATGGTCATGCCTATCCCGAGAAAAGATGGTCAAATCATCCATGTAGATGATTATGCACCAATTCACAAGGCCCTCGAATGCAATGTCCATGTCCTTTTGAAATGTAGCCCTTGCATTGATCAAACCAAAGGGCATTCTCCTATATGCAAACGTTCCCCACTTGGTAGTAAATGCTATTTTCTCCCTGTCCTTGTACTTGACCATGACCTAGTTGTATCCCGAGTATCCATCCAAGAAGGACATCATCTGGGATCCATTCACTATCTACAACACCTCATCCAACGAAGGGAGAGGGTGATTGTCTTTCTTGGAGGCCTTGTTCAAGTTTTAGAAATCCACGCAAAGGCGGATCTCACCGTTCTTTTTCCTCACAGGGACCAGGTTGGCAACCCATGTAGTGTGCCAGATTGGGAAGATTATCTGGGCTGACAGTAGTTTCTCTACCTCTTGATGAATCAGAGGCTCTATCAGGGGGTTGACCGGTCTTTACTTTTGCCGAAAGGGCTTGGCATCAGGTTTTAGGGGAATAGTATGGGTCATGATGGATGTGTCATACATTTTCAAGTCTTCATAACCCCAAGCAATTACGTCAATGTATTCTTGGAGAACCGTGAGAATCTTCTCCTTTTCCTCAGGAGAACAGGAGGTACCAATGTGAATAATCTATTCTTCACCCGGCTGGCCGATGTTAACCTTTTCAAACTTTCCTCCCTCAGAGGAGGATGACACCTTCTCACAGGCCCGAGGGTCTGAGTCAAAGATTCATTCTAGTGCAACCATCCCATTTGGGATGGTATTAGTGGGTAGGTCCATGATCCCATCGTCTTCACCACCCTGCCCAGTATCATTGTGGTCTCATTCTTCCACTATCTGGTCTTCAAAGACACCAACATTCGCCATGAAGGCCAGGATATGCTGATCGTCCTCAAAAACCTGAAAGTGGGTGACATTATCTAGAATGGACGGGCTGGGGACCATCTCAACCGAAAATCTCTGGAGTTGCGAGCCAGCCATTGGCTCAAGTGTGCTGGAAGAAACAGCGAGGGCATCTGGGACATAATTCTATCACCGGATAATGAGGTCAATGCCAAAGGCATCTAAATCTTTAATAAGGCTCCAAGCCTGGTTGCAGTATGCGGCCAACCTTTTGTCATGACATGTGTATTGACTCTGGACTTGTTTAACAATCAACTCTGAATCACCCAGAGCCCGGAGGTGGGTGATACCTTTCCTTAATGCAAATAAGAGTCCAAGGACCAAGGCCTTGTACTCTATAACATTGTTTGTACAGTTAAACTATAGCCTGTAGGACGCGAGGAAGGACTTCCCTTGTGGGTTGATTAGTTCTACCCCAGCCCCACAGCCTTGTTTGGATCGGGACCCATCAAACTTGAGGGTCCATAAGTCATTGTTTGTAATTTGGGGCTGGGGAGGGGGAGTAGTCTTTGGACTGTTGTTGGGAGACTTAGGGGTTCTCTCCTGGACCACCATCATGAATGTAGAATTTACCTCCAGATGTGTTTGGACTTGGGATTTTTGGGGAGATGGCATCAAAGGAGTGCATCCCGTAGGAACACTAGATCCCGGGGAATCAGTTATATGTTTATTCTGGAAGGTATCGAGGTGTCGGTTAGCGACTGAAAGACATGGCCCACACTCAAGTTCTAAATGTTTCTGGTAGTGTACTTGGCACCAAGTGCTAGACAGGAGTGTGGCAAGGGTTGCTGTGGGGCCTTGAGATTCAACCTCAAATCTCATCTTTTCTTCTAGGTCTTGGGCTCTTTGCAGCACGGCGGGATCCCTTTGGGGATGAAATCAAATGTTAAGATTTCAAAAGGTCGGTACACCCCCAGAGAAATCTTGAAGAAAAGGACCTCATTGACCCTCCCAACTTCGGTAAGGGCCTGTTTCATCTGGGGTTCACTTTCGATCTGGATCTTATTTGACTCTCTTTCCCACGGAAGCCATAAATGGGTGAAGTTGGTCAAAAAGTATCCATTCAAGGACTTAGACCAATTCTAACTTAGTAACATCCCGTAGGTCTCTCGGATGTCCACCACTTAGATGTCAATGATGCTGGCTATCCTGGGGTCCTGGATAAGCTATATCCAGATGTTCTTCAATTCCCCCACCATTTTTACAGTAGTCTTATCCAGCTGGATTACTGCGTCGTTAGATGAGGTGGGGTGGAATTTGAGCTTCTGACAAATGGACAAGGGCATGATGTTACCTAAAGCTCCGGAGTCTACTAGGAAATTGTGTATATTTTTGCCATAGATATTCAGGCCTAGTAGGAAGGGAGGATACTCATTGTTTCCCTAGAAGACAGCCGCATTAGCATCTTCGAATGAGACAATCTTGGGTGGGCGGCTGACAGCTTCCGGGTTTCCCAAGAGCTTTAGAAGAGACTTTTTCTACTCGGGACAGTTCAGCAAAACCTCCATCAAGGTCATGGAGGTGGTGGTCTGTTCTAACACCTTCGTAATATCGAATCTTCCTCCCAGGAATTGGTGGTTTTCCTCAGCCAGATCTTTTGCTTGGTTAGAGCTAGGACCTTTTGGAGGAGCGGGTCGGTCAGTCATGTTATTCTAGGGAGGAGTATCTTTGATAGGGGGTGTGGGCGTGTAAGCTGGTCCTTTGCCAACCTAACTTTGAGTGTGATATGGAGTTTGCAAGTTAGTAAAGGCGTTGGCCTCGAAGGGCGGGATAGATTCGTTAAAGAATCCTTGCAACTCAGATTCTTCTTCATCCTCCCCAGAGGTTCCGAAGAAGATGGTGTCACTGGTGAAGGCACTATGGGTAGGCTCTTGGACAGGGGGTTCTGGAGGGGTAGTGTCATGCGACTGCTGTCTATCTAGCTAGGAGATCATGATGACCTTCTCCAAAGTGGCACAATTCACCTCATTGTGTGAACCTGTGTCATGCAATCTACACCAATTTGTCATGGGCTGGAAGTCTGAAACCGGTGTGAAATGTGATGGTCTAGCACCATTTTGGTTGGCATTTTAGTTTGGAGGTGGGCCTCTGGTGTTCGCGTTATTATTCCATGGCTGTTGATTGGGCCTAGACCCATTGTTGAAGTTTCTTCCTCCGACATTGTTGTTTCATTGGCCAGAGAAAATGTTTCCCCTCTGGGAATTTGAATTCTGGGGTGCGTAGGACCCCGCCTTCAGTTGGCCCATGTCCACAGTCAAGGTAGATAGCAGTCACTGGAGGGATTCAACCTCAGTGGTCAACTGAGTGTTGGCATCATAATGTGATGGTTGTTGTTGTTATTGGCTTCCCGGGAAAGTAGTTGTATTAGCCAGAGTCGAGGGCGATAATCCTCCAGTCACGGATGACTGAAAGAAGGGCACTCTAGGTGATTGTGTCTGAGACTGTTGTGCCTACTGCGACTGATTCCAAGGGAAAAATTCTAGACCTGGTACCGTTTGGGTTTGTGTTGGGTAAACATACCAGGCCTGCTGGTCTATCAGGGGTGGCGGAGGATTCATTGCCATCGAAGGGGCACCCATTGCCAGATTGGGGTTATATCCCCAGCATATGCAGTTCCACCGGGGATCATGTTGAAGGGCGTACTCTACCCAATTTTTCCTAGGGATTTTTTGAGACCACGAGACAGTTCTAAGGCTAGGTTATAGACTTTTGCCAAGGTGTCCCGGTCGCCCACAGTAGTTTTTCTCCAAAGGAGAGTGGCAACAAAAGGGTCCATCAAGTTAAAATAGGTCTGTATGGTTACTTATGGGGAGGGAATAAAAGGGTCCATGCACCACTTTGGGGCGCGCAGGAACCTATGGTTGAATGCTGCAAGAGGTTCATTGGGTTCCTTCCTGATGGAGATGAATTGGCTATGGGACCAGGCTGGGTCCACATGCACACGAAAGGCAGCCAGGAAGGCATCCTCCATGTCCTTCCAATTGTTTATGGAGTTGGCAGGAAGGTTAAGGTACCAGTTCAACTCACCTTGCACTAAAGACAACAGAAACATACGAGTCACAACATCTTCATGTTGGATCCGGTGTTAGTTCATGGCATCTTTGTATGCCTATAAGTGTTCTTCCACGGTCTGTGAGCCTAAGTTCTCATATCGTGGCCAAATCTTCTCTGGGTGCGAGGGTAAGTCATTGATTGCGCCCGAAAAAGTTCCCATTAGGGACCCGATATTTCCAAAATACGCGGCCATTGGGGGAACTATATGTTGGGTAGTTTGAGTATTGGTTCCCTAGATTGTCTGAGAAGTTTGGGTATTCTGAGGTATGCTAGAGCCCCAGACAATAGTGGCTGGTATAATTTTCAAGGTCTGCCTCTTTCGAGCAGGAGGCTCGAGTTTGACAAACCTTCCAGGATTCATGGCAGACTTAAGGACTCTTTCAAATTTCACTGGGGAGAAAGACCCAATCCCGTTGAAGGCTTGCCTCTTAAAAATATAAATCAGGGAACCCTCAGGAGGTGTAAAATCAGGATCTCAGGAGGGGGATGAGTTCATGCCCTCTTTCTAGCGCCAGTTTCTGTTGACGGGGTTTTCCTGACCGGTTCTGCCAATAGTCATAAGTTGTCACCGAGTTCCGGGGATACCGGCCAACTCTGCCTACAAAGGTTGTTCGGGGAAAATAAATTCTCCGGGCCTTCAAGCACCTGGGTGTCGGGTCATGATGGTGCGGGGCTTAGTTGGGAGAAGTGATTATTTTCAAGGGGGATAGCTAGTTTCTTCAACTTATTACCTCTGGGGATTCAATAGAGTAAGGTTTTCTCTAGCATTCTACACTTAGCGAATAAAATGAAAAAAAAAGATCCTGCAGGGTTAGAAATATTTCATCTAACTATAGTCATGCTGAAATGTCTGGAATATCAATAATACTCTGATAGACTACACTAAATACTAAAGAAATACATAACCATCAGCTAGCATTTTATCAGTAGCAGGAATAAAGAGGTCGTTAATCTACTTTAACAGATCAGAGTAGAAGACATAAAGAACATTAAAACATGAAATACTATTAACACAGAAGCAGGAATGCCAACAACATCATTGCCAAGAATTCTTCCTTCTTTATTAATGTTCCTTCCAGCAAGCACTGGTGCGTGATACAATGGTGGCTCCAAGGGAGCATTTGACTATATAAAACCAAAATAATGGAGCATTGAGCTCTGCAACTTAAGATGAGAAATCGCCTTTCTATTACTATGGACAACAAAATCATCAATTTCCCTGACCCTTGGAAATGGGCAGTTTTGGCTATTTATACAACTCTTCTAACCCTAACCCTATTTACATCATGTTTGAATAAAATACAATATCCGGGGGCCGGTACTACCTGTGCCACCCTACAAAAGACCTGGAGATGAAATAGGTTTGTCATGTCAGAAGAATAAGACAAGGATATACAGCGGAAGAATCAGCCTTGAGAAGAGAGCTAGAAAAGGAGAAAGAAGAAAGTAGGTCCCTCGGGGATCGAGGCTACATGTCTCATAAATGGGAAATGCGACGCCCTGTCTCCAATGCGCTAGATTTACCTCTAAACGACGCCTCAAGAAGACCATCCTGTCAGAAACCCAACCGCTAAGTTGACACCTCCTTGTTGTGTCCAACCACCTTCTGACATCCTTTATTAACTACTTCTGAAAGTGACCAGTCAGCCTCGGGGACCGGGACATGGATCACTTGCAAAGAATACAAAATTTTGGATCTGGGACTCCGAGATCTGGGAACTTACGTCCCCAAAAGAATAAAGAATACTCAACACTTAAGTTCTGCCTGGCCTCCGGAGAAAGCTCAAGGTTTCTTATTATCGTTGAAAGCCTGGAGGAGGCAGGAAATGCCATCCTCATCTACATCTTTCAGGCTGGCCCTTCTGTGCTTGGCCACTTCAACTTGTTCCCCCAGGTCCAAAATATTTTCTTTAAATTCATCTTCCATTCTCACCGTGTCATGACCACTAAGTATCATGCGGGTTAATTTTTCCATCTGGGCCCCATCTATCCCCTCCGGAGATTAATACTGGGATTTCATTATTTCATCAAAACTCCCCAAAACTGAATCTTCGGGGGTACATGTATCTGTGCTAAGGGGATCAGCCCCAGAAGTCTTTATTAAAAAAGACTTATATAAATTGGAAGAATATTTTATAGTATTTACCTTATCTTGCAAGGACCCTACCAGTTGCTTGGTTACCTCTAATGTGAGGTCAAGTTTGGAGTGCTGGGTTCTTACAAAATCAAATGATTCATCACCTAGAATTTCGGATTCAGAAATCATGTCCTCTCCTAAGGTAAGGAGCTCTTCAAGCTCCACCTTCCATGCTTGGTAATTCTTGGCATCACCCTCCCATAGCTCAATAAGTGTTTCCACCTGATGAATAACCTGTCGGGCCGTGTATAAATCTGGGAGGGTGGACACCAGAAAATATCGGGTGTTTTCTGTCTGCAGGGCGACCCACTCATCCACTGCCTGGGCTTTCTTTTTAATCACTCGCAGGGAGTCTATGTCACTCTGTGGTAGCTCTTCTGAGGTGAAGGTCTTCAGAGGAGCGGCATTGATGGGTCGAGCCAGCTCAGTAAGCAACCCCATAAGGTTTGCATTCTTTTTCTTCTCAGCTTTGAGCCTCTGGGCCTCTTTCTCATATCGGGCCTCCACTGCCCTCGCTGCCTCCTTAAGCAAGTCTACCTCACCTTGCTTTCCCATTTTACCTAGTGATACCTCTGCAACATTGTAGTCTCCGGGGTCCGCGGTTGCTTCATTGGCGTCTGGGGGAGGTGTTGCCACAATGGCAATTGTTTCTCTTCCCGGCCCAGTTTGAAGAGTATGAACTGTCCGGGCTTTCTTGGCCTTTGGTGGGGCCTGGACCTGGGCCATCATTTTGGCTAGGGAGAGAGGAATCACAGGACCGGATTGAGATTTTATTTTTCTGCTCTCTATCAGCCACTAAGGTGGTAGGGGTGGCCTTCCTGCCAGAATTTGTTCCCTTGACTCTTCCCCAGTGTTTTGTGGTTGTTGTTCTTCGGTGGCATGGACCTCATCCATCCCTCTCCCTACCTCAACTTCTTCTACAATAATGTTTTCTTCAACCTCCATCTCCTTAGCATTGTCCTCTATGTCTACTACTGGGTCCAGACTCTGGTAGGCTTCCTCAGGGATTTCTTCTTCAAGCTTCTCTTCTTGTTTTTGTTCTTCTTCTGCTAGGGCTTCTTCTTCTGTTGGCACTTCTTTTGGTAGTAGGGGAGGTGTTAGGCTGAGATTTAGAGTTTGGGCCGCTATGATCACCTACCCAAAGGTTTCCCCTGGGAGTGGCCCTTGGAACATGGTGGCTGGGGTTACGGTTATTCCTGAAGGTCTGGTTCCCCCAGCGGATGCCATTTGTTCCCCTTGTTTTTGTTGGTCCACTCCCGGACCTTGCACTGCTTGAGCCTCAGAGATAATCTCCAGTTATGGATATTTTTCTTCCACATATTGCTCTTGTCCCTATGCAAGCTCTTGTACAATATCTTCTTTCTCTGCAGCCTCTTGTTCTACCCCTGGGACTTCTGCCTCTATTTATGTATTGTCCCCTTGCAAGTTTCCAAACTCGTCGGTTGAAAATACATCAAATTCTTCTTGCAGAGGGGGACTGGCTGGGACCTCTGCAGGCTTTGTTTCTTTCTCCAGCTCTGGGGAACTGGAAGAAAGGATTTCTACTTGTTCGGGGTGGGATGTTTCCATCTCTAGCTCTGCCTTAGGCTTTTTGCTGAGCTTCTTCTTTCGCTGGGTAACCAGAGGTAGCCCCGCATCTCGTATTGCTACCGCATCCAAGGGATCCACCCCCGTTGCCTTAACCATCAAGGCTTCTAATGATGGGGAGGAGGAGGGGCGAAGTGGCCCGGTCATAAGTGGTGGGGTGGCCAGTCTCGTTATTAACTGCTCCCTCATCTGCTCGGAGGCTACCACCGACTTTTTTATCTACTCTGTGATCAGGACTTCTTGCATAGAAGGGGTTATGTCTATTCCCTTTCCTTTGTCAGCACCCCGCGAAGAAGTCCTGGCCCCCGGAGTCATTTTTGGTACTGGCGGCGGAGTTAGTTTTGGCGTTGACTGGGCTTCTCGGTGGGTACTCCCAGGGCACACCTTCTTAAAATAGGCATGGCTTTGCTTGACCACCTCTCGAGTGAAGTCTTCAATAGTGGGCCCTTCTTGGGCAGCCCAGAGGAAACAACATTTTGTATAATTTTGGTAATGAGTATCTTTGAGGTGTAATGAACAGGATCCCAACACCTGACCCCTATTGGGTAAATGAACCATCAAAAAACATAGTCCATGAGCAATGTGTAAGAAGTAATATGGACTCAACTGGAAATTCAATGTGCAATGGTTGATGATCAACTAGAGGTGCCTCCGCCAACTGATCTGCTATTGCTTGGCCCTTAATGGCTTTGCTTTCAACATATTCAATATTGAACTCACTAAGAATCATGACCCATTTAGCTAGTCTACCTGTGAGGGTAGCTTTACTGAGCAAGTATTTCAGAGGGTCAATTTTAGCAACCAGACATGTAGTATGAGCCAACATATAGTGTCACAATTTTTGTGAAG
>MU226368.1:59560-78837 GCA_018584345.1 Thuja plicata | reverse complement strand
GAATGCAAGGATTCAAGGTGTAAAGATTTGATATGAAAATATTGAGTGTTCTCTGAATTTGAGTCTTCTTGGAATAAAGGATTTTGAACCCTACTAAGATCCACAGGAAATGACCGTTTATTGGAAGGTCGTCATACTAGGGAAGGAGATCGAGCTGATTCCTCACTAGATGTAGCCAGTAATGGTGTGGAAAGTATAGATTCATATTGATTGATTGAAGGAAATGTTTTTCCAATTCGAGTTGTGACAGTCATAGACAAAGCTTTAAACAAGGAAAGTGAACTAGGATCAAACTTGAAACTGTCTCAAAGATTGCACAAACATGCCAAAAGCTGAAGTATCCTTGGTGCAAATCATCTAAGATGAGGCTAAAACAAGCTAAGAGATGACTATTGTGACACAAGGCATGACGACACAGATGAAAGAGATCAAAAGGACATGAGACAAGACCAGTTTAAGAAAGAATCACATAGTTCTCAACCCAAGAAACTAAGTTTTAGACTATGTGAAGATAGATGACAGAACAAAATAGACCCATATTAGAGACCAGATTTGACAGAAGAATAACTCATTAGCAGATTTTAGCTCACTATTTTAGACAAAAGGCTACAGTTTCACGTGATGAAATGTTATGTCGCGCGAAGATTCTCACCGGGCCACCTAAATAAATTCTTACTTCGCACGAAGAAAGACACCAGAGGGAAAAAAATAATAACTGATAGAAAGTGGCACTGTTGCCAAATGTCACGCGACAGAGAATGTTGTATCAAGTGAAGATTTTCACCGAATTGTGTGAAGTTTTGGAAATTTCACGTGAAACTATGCAAATGTTGGAAAAAGTACATTTACAAAATTAGACTATTAAGACCAGTTTGCATTTTCCAAGATGAACTCATGCTATTTTTTGATAGATAGTTCAGTTTACAGATTATTTTGAACATGTTCAAGATTGACAGTTTGTGTGTTTTGATGATAGTTTCGATTTTTCAAGTGATACACCCATGCAAAACACATTAAACATAATTTTTGTAGTACCAGAACAAGCACATTACAATCCTAGGATAGCCAAGACAATATCTGTTGAATCCCCACTTGAACCGAAGTTCAACTATGCTTACTCTTAGCAGATAACTTAGAAGCTTGGAAGCACGGGGTCCTCCTTACATATGCAATCACTTCTCAGGCATACCAAGCTTTGGACCCCAAAGGAATTGCTTCCCAAAGGGCTATTATCTCTACTAAAAGCCGTAAAAATGTGGGGCATCTTAGTCAGTCTCTAACCTTCTGCACCAATAGATAGAGGGTTTTTGGAAAACTAGAACAACAGTTTGTAGTAAGGTCATCCGTTCAGGTGGTTGTGATCAAGTCATTTTCCCAATAAAGGGGGCTCTCCCAATCCTTTCAAAGCAAGGCTTTCACCTTAACGATGTCAGGACTTTAATGCACCACAAGGGTACTGGAGGAGATTTTGGTTGCCACAACAAATTCACACTTGTCTATTGTGACATTAATCACAATAGCATTTTTTGTATACCGGTTTGGAAGGGCTTGGCTTTAGCCTGTTACCGGTTGGGCATCCACTCTCACTGGCTCTGCTAAAGCTCTTGGGAGGTAGCCACTCTAGAAGAATCACATGAATTTCTCTTACACCCAAGATCCATAAAGGTGAGGGGAGAGGATACGTTTATGTAGTTCTTAGGATTACAATCTAAAAAACACTTCAATCACGCAAGAAAATGATTCATTTTAAGCACCAATCGAAGTGTGTTCTAACTACTAAAAATAGATAAAGGAAGTTGTGAAAACAAGCAAGGTCTTTGACAAACGTCCTTCAATGAAACCCATTAGTAGTTTATAATGCCTTTCTTCATATCAGCATCCTACAATAAACATGTCAGAAGTTTGTGATGGCTTTTCTTTGTCTCAGCGTCCTGCAAACCACTGTTATGCTATTTCAAAAGATAAAATTAGAGAATCATAGATGTTAGAAAATAGCAGGTGGTTAGAAAACCGAGGCAATGAAATATTAATCTGAAAGCTCTGGACTACAATTTTGCACGATAAAGTATACTACATCACGCGATGAACTTTTCTAAACCACGCGAAGAACTAGAAAGTTCACGCAAAATGAAAAGAAATTTCACGCAAAATTAAAACAGAACTTGTACGGAAGTACAGACAAAAAGCAAAAAAGTGAAAAATATGAAATGAAATGAGGCTAGATAGAAATATACCTGCCCCACGGTGGGCGCCAGAAATGTATGTGTTAATTTTGGCCTTGTTAATCAACCACACACTTCAACATAGTCCTTATTCACCAGGTACATACAAGACGTAATATGAGATTATTCATCTTATCTACCTGCGTGATTCGACTTGTTGCCTTCTATCTAGATGGGGTTTTTGAAATTTCTCTCAGGACAAGAGTCTCACAACCATGGACCAATCTAAGAACAAAGGATTTATCATGTTGAATGCAATACAATGCAAGATTATGCTAAGAAATGAAAGATGTGGGATTAAGCTAAGACATGATGTCAATGCAATTAATCTAGAAATTGAAACTATCTTATTGCAAAATGAAATTAATCTATATGAGATTAGCAAGAAAATGAGACAATAATTCAATATTCTAACAATGCATATTTTCTTCAGAAATTCAGGGGATTTTGAATGAAGAATGAGAGTTCTTTTATAGACTCTGAGAGGATCAGAATAGAAACTTTCCTTTTTGGAATAAACCAAATAGAAAAGCTAGTTAAAAACAGAAATTTTTATTGAAAAGAATTCAATAAATTGTTTTCTTCTTGCTTTAACTGTTTTCTTTCTTTGATTTAATATTATTTTATTTGAATTTAATTGTTTTATTTCTCTTTAAAGAACAATTAATTCAAAGTTTCTATTTCTAAATAGAGATAAGATTTTTGAGAGAATATCTAATTAATAAAATAAATATGACCTCATAATTGCTTTTTCTCAATTATCTGAATAATTAAATTAAATTATTAAAATGAGGATATTTATTTAATAATTAAATATTATTTAATTCCTTTTTCATGTGTCTTAGCTAAATAGGGTGAATTTAATTTAGTTAAAGTGCTAGGACTTTAATAATTAAATTAATTCGATCATAGGGTTTGTTTAGCCAAATAGATATTTAGGAATTAAATATGATGTATGATTAATACAGATTTAGGATTTTCTGCATTTGACACTCAGGTCGAGTAGAGACGGTGAAAACTCAAAATTGCCTAGTACAATAGGACTTTGATGATTTAGAAGAGCGACAAAAGCAACAAAATTGGTTATGGTTGCAAGATGCCAATTTTGGGGTGTTACAATAATATATCTTTACATTACATACTTATATCTTCAATTCCAAAGAGGCGCGACCCAAAACAAATCATTAATCGGCCCTAAAACAAAAATACATAACACTTGCAAACAAGTCAGCCTAAGTGTGTTTACTATAACATTAATTACATTATTACAAACTTATAACTAAAGGCACTTAGCCATTACATTAAAAAATCATACACGCTGATCAAAATTGTAGTCAGCTTCCATGCTCTGTTTCCTGGACTGCAGGTCTACTAATCTATCTGTAACTTTTCTGTACTGATGTTCTATACTCTACGTGTTTGGATCTAGTATGTATATACACCATAGAGTATATATCTAAGCACGTATGTTCTGGTGTGATCTCTAACACGTGCACTGATGTGCTGATCTTTGTATCTCTCTATCTGTCCTATTTTCTGTACTTAGTCATTTTATCTTCTAAGTTATCTTTGACAGAAACTTAGTATGACTTTCTTGCCATGATTGACAACACAAAATAAGTCATGCTTCCTCAGGAAGTCAACTTACCAACATCAAATTCTATCCTAAATAACTACAGACAAAGTTCCAGAGTTCATTAGAAGACAAAGATGAAACCAAATTCTGGTTGTCAACAGATTTTTTCTTTCCACCACCAAAAGGACCAACTAAATGTTTAGTCTTTTAGTGTCTTTAGGATTAGCCTAGTCATTTGAATCTTGTTTCATCCTTGATCTTTAAGGATTCCAAGATGACTACTGCTCACTATAAATAGAGAGTTGTAATATTTTTTAAAGGATGGTAAAATCAAAGCTACAAAGTAGACTTTTGAATTGTGTCTAAGTTTTTAAGATTTGAGTCAATTTGGATGTATTGAAATCAATATCATTAATAAAATATAATGGAATTTCCAATTTCAAATCATTGATGTCTTTTTGCATTTGCATTCAGCTCTTGTATGTTTAATCTGTAAGGCATTTTAAATGTACTAGTTACAAGGTAGCTGTGTTATAATTATTTGTGAGTTGCTTTAAAGGAGGGTTTAAATCTTGCAAATAGTTCCAGAGGGTTAGGGTTTATGCAGGAATTTGATACAGGGGTTTGAGAGTGAGAGGATAGTACGTAAGGCATTCTATTTAAAATTTTACTTGTGTTTCAATTAATTGTCTCTGGTGGATGTATATTTTATTGTGACTCTATGGCCCAAGATTAGGCACTGGTCATGTTCTGATAAGTAGTCATTATCATCAAATCAAACAAATATTAATCAATCTTTACTTTCTGTTATCTAAAGTATACATGTCTAGATAATTGTCTTGAATACAATTCATCTTAGTGATTCCTTGAAGAGAGAATCAATAGGTTATCCTTAATTCCTAAGCCAAGTAGCCTAAAAAGAAGAAGGATCATGAATCCTTGATCCACTGTCAGACTTGCTTAAAATCAGTAAGTCTGTTGAAGGTGCACCTGCGTAGGTTTGTGGAGCCCAAAGTGTAGAAGGAATTTCATCGTTGTTAATTAGCCTTTTCCCTGTATGAATATGAATTGGGAAACAAAGAGTCAAGCATTTATTATTACATATTGCTTCTACAAGAAAAAGTGCTAACATCCTATATCTGGTTTTCATCTGTCTCTGTAGGATCTTGATCATAGTGAACAATTCTCCACAACCCAAGTAGTATTTTGTCTCTTGTAGCTCTGTGAAATGTATATGCTGGTAGGTACTCCAGATTTAAAACCACTAGGATGTAAGCCAAGAAATTTGTGCTCAATATGAATGAACATATGCATTAGAAATGAACCAAATCTGAAGGTTTTTATTCTATCCTTCTTCACTAGCTTCACATTCTCAAGGAATTGTTGTGCCAGAACTTCACATAGGTTATACTTTACATTTTACTTCACCATTCTCCATGCCATCATGATTACCCCAGCAGATATTGAGTTAGGTTTTCTACTTTAGTATAATTTGTACCCAAGTATCATCACAATCAATCTTACATCTTGCTGAAAGATGTTGTTTATAGTCATTTCTTGTCTGTCCCATTTGGAATGAGTTAGGGTTTCAACTTCTTTCTTTACATGTTTCTCCGCAATAGGGATGACTCCAGTGTTGTCCAATCTAGTGATTTCATGGATTAGGTCACTACAAATCTTCATAGGTTGATCACCAATCTAGATAAACTGATCATGAACCCTACTTAATAGTATCTTGAACCATTCATCTTTATTGAATTCACATAAATCCATAATTTTCATTATGCTCAGCTGATTAATATGTTTGTATTCTTCTCTCATGACTCCATTATCAGTCATATACTCCATCTTAGTTGATATATAATCAATTCCTAGTATATCATACTTATAATGTATGTAAGCCCTAATATCTTCTATGTGTAATACGCCATACGGGGTTTGGGAAAATGCTCCCTCTGGATCCTCTTCACATGATTTGAACTGATGTTTCTTAAACTTATACCTACATCAATTTTTAACATAAAAAATAATAGGTGCATCAATGGCTAGATGATGTAAATACCTTTCTTTCACTGAATTTTGAGTTTATCCTTCAATCGATCACGCATGACCAATGTGGAATATCTAAACTTCTCTGCTCTCTGATCTCCTTAGCTTTCTCTTTGTCAAATGATAAAGAGATAGGTCATCAAGTGGTGCTTTAATATACAAGTTTAAGTCATGAATTTCACTTTTACTAAAAACTATCTAGATGTTTAGTAGCTGAATTTCTGGTTTTTGATTGTGTGTGTTTTTAAGCATCAACGTTTCGGATCACACTCCGTGATCCATCATCAAGATGAGAGAGTAAGGATGATTATTCTTCCTTACTCTCTCATCCTGATGATGGATCACAGAGTGTGATCCGAAACGTTTATGCTTAAAAACACACACAATCAAAAACTAGAAATTCAGCTACTAAATTCAATGGATTGTGGAAATCTGATCGATTTACTATCTAGATGGTTATTGGATTTTGTGAACAAAGTATATGTGTTGGCTGATGTTGCACTGTTAGATGTATAATTTGTGATATCAGCCAAGCTTATACCCAAGCTCGCTCGAGCTCAATCCATGAATTTTGGGGTAGGATATATTCTAATGTCTGTATTCAATGCTCCCCCTAAGGCCATGATTGGCCAATTAGGTCAATTATTTTTTTCTACCATCAGGAGAAGATCTAGTAGCCTCTAATAACTCTCCCTGAACTAATGTCTCACTTGTTTCTTTGATCTTCCATATCTTACCACTATTTCTATCTTCTACCTTCTTAAAACAACTTACAAAATCACTCTTCAAATCTGCAACATTCTTACCAATATCATTTCCATTCTTCTATGAATTCATAGTAGGTGGTACTCTTATGTTGTCTGATCCATTATACCTAAAAAAAATTTCTACATGTCCTGGATTATTGCATTTGTAACATATAGGAGGTCTTCTTTCTTGATTAACTTGCAGCTTATAGTACTTCATAATGTGTCCAATGTTATTACATTTATAGCATGTAGATTTCACTGTAGATTCTCTTCCATTGTCTTTCTATATCCTAATTGATTAGGTTTTCTGAATTTTTCTTTCTTGTGCCCATATCTATTATAGTTAAAACACTAACCAGAAAAGGTTCTAAAAGGGGCATTATCTCTGTAGTCTCTCTTCATGTGTCCAAATTTGTTGCAGCCAAAGCATCTTCCTCTAAAGGATCTGATCCGCTCTTTAGGTTCTTCAATAGAAGGTTTCTCAACATCAATTTTCTCATTTGATTTCTCTTCTTGATTCTTTGAACATTTAGCTTCATTGAATCCAATACCAGTCATATCACCTTTAGGTTTATGTTTGTCTCTCTGTTCATTAATCAAATCACTACTGGTGTGAAGTTTCTCAATGTGTTTCTTTGCTTCAACAAGTTCACCTTTTATAATCTGATTGTATTTTTCCATTTCCAGATACTTGTTCTTGTAGTTGTCAGCCTCATTCTTCATTTGATCTAATGTACTATTTAAAGCTTCTTCAACTTTCTTCTTAGCATCCTTCTGTACCTGTATTTCTTTAGCCATAGTCTCATTTTCAAGTTTCAGAGTTTCATTCTCTTCTTTTAGTTGCTTCACCTGATCTGACTGTCTTCATTTGAATCATCTTTTATCTGAACCACAAGATCTTGTCTTTTATTTCTGGAAAGCTCGAGTTGATCTTTGAGTTTCTTTATGAATTTATCATCTCTTCGCATGTTGAATCTCAACTCTCCATTCTCTACTTTTTCTTTGTCAAGGTCTTCAAGTGCAGCATCTAAATTTTCTTGCAAACTGTCCAAATCCATTTTGATCTCCCTCAAGCTGTTAGAATTTCTCTCCAAGGGCCAAAAGATCTGTTACCAAGTGTTAGGATTGGATAATTCTGAGAGGGGGGGTGAATCAGTATTATATAGCACTTAATTAAATTCTTCAACCACTTATATATTAACCATAAACTTACAGTAAAGAAAAGAACATAAGAAAATGACACAGTACTCATAACACCATATTTTATTTTCAAGGAAACCCTATCCAAGGGAAAACCCCAGTGGGGATGGTACCCACAAGCATGTACTAAAGTATAATGTCCCTGTAAGGATATCTAGCCCTATTAGGAGCTGAATATTACATAACATATTTCCTTGTTAAAGGAATTACAACCATGTTAAAGGTTCACAACACCTTGTTAGGGTCCAACTGAGCTTACAACTCTTACAATATAATTCAGGTTACAAAGTGTTCTCAGTCATGAACAAAAACAAGAAACACTGGTGCTTAGATAGTTCCTTTATTGTTCTTCAATGATCTCTGTCATTCTCTGCTTTGTTATTCACTAAACAACTCATCGAACTATCCAACTAATCACCATTACCAACATCTATCTTTATCAAAAATATCTTACATATATATCTCACAACTTTACAAAGTCATCTCTCAATATGATTATTACAAATATTACAAAGTCAACCTTCAATACAAAATACATTTAATATAGTAAATACCAAATGCATAGTTGACGCTCTTGCATAGTCAATGTGGAGGTTATCAACAACAAAAATACAACTTCGATTGTCTGGAGTCCAAGTCATACTCCCTGAATCTTTGCTACTGTTAAACTACTCTATTTTGATGTTCCGTTACAGTCTATCTGTCTTCAATTCTTTCTAACTCATCGTAGAATCAACCAAAACTAAATAAATCTTAGGTGGAGGTCATACATACCCCATATTATCTTCCTCTAAGCTTTTTTTCCCTAAATCATTGATCTCGATCTTCGACATCCAACACAGTTCTGTATCTCTGCTTCTACACTTAGTCAATTTGTGAATCATCAAAACTTCTCTTTGCTGGAATTGATCTGAAACCCAGATGTGTTGCCATAAATGATAAGCCAAAAGTCAATCACTTTTACACAAAATTTATTAATTTCCAACAAGATATTGTTGCCTTTGTATGCTCCTTAATATTCATCATTTCAATCAAAGGTATTGAAACCTTCATCTTCGTCAAATTATGAACCATATCAAATGTTGGAATATTCACTGAGTTGTTAATAGGAGTTTTACCTTTATCAGATTTAGAGTGTTTTTCTTTATGTTTAGAATTTATACTAGATGGACCAGCACTATTGGGACTTGCTTTAAATTTTTCATGTACATTAAAGTGAACTTTATTTGTTTTTGAATCCTTAATATTGGCATCATCTTTATTTGCAACCTCAGATATTTTTAGGAACACTTTCCTTAACAAACCAAGTACCAGGTTTACCTTGATCTGAGTCAATTTTCCTATTTCTTAGATTATAATTTCTCCTTCCTTAAGCTACAACTACAATGGTAAGTGATCTAAATTGTTCATCACTGGGTCTTCTAAGTTGAATATGATCACTTGCATCATTCACAATATTTATTGTGCAAGATTGCTCATTATCTAAGTCAGAAAAACTTGTTGATGCTGGGTTACTTAGCTTTCTCTTCATTGTTCTATGTCATAATTGTCCCCTTCATCCTCAACATAATTATTCTCATTTATTACAGCAGTATCAACCATAAACATATTTATGGTTTGACCTTCATCATTGTATTCAGTTGATTCAAGCAAAGATTGTGCTACTATACATTAAAAAGGAGAGTGTGTCATATTGCAAGGCACACACTAGGGAGTATCCTCTACATTATTTATACCATCTCTTTTCAAAGTATCAGGGGTGTATTTTATTATTTGAGCCTCTAGATTTCTCTTGAATAGGCTTTCCATCCTTCCAATTGGTATGATAAGGTATATCTTGGAATTTCATAGATCTATCATGCCTTTAAAAATTGTGCCTATCATTAAATAATCCCTTCTCATTTTTAGCAACTTTATAAGTGATATCCTTAACTACACTCATGAACTTATCAATTTTATCCTCTTCCTTTGTGGTTTTGTTTTGATGTCCCTGAGGACTTTGCAATATTCTAACATCATCTTTTTTCCCGTGTTTCCAGTAACTTTTCTATTGTTGTCAATGATCAAAGTTGTTTTAAAAGTATCTGAAAAAGTTAATAGATCTCTTGATCTCAATAAATATCAAAACTTTGGGTCAAAAGAATGATAAAATACCAAAGACATAGCATCATTAGGCTTCAACTGTTGAGGAATCTTATTCAACACTTTCACAAATCTTGTATTAAAATATGATATTATTTCATTAGAATTCATTTGAATTATTGTTATTTCTCCTAATTTGAATTTTGAATCAGCATGATCACAATACTGTTCTTTAAAAATCCTTTGAAATGCTTGCCAATTTCCTATATGTCCATCAGGAAGACCCTTATACCATTCCCGAGCACCATCCACCAATGATTGCATGAATAAATTCATGATAACATTTGCATACTAAACTTCAAAATTATCTAACACATTGTAGGAATATCAAATATGATCCTCACTCAACATACCACCATTCCCAAAAAAAATTGGTATTTAAGATCTTAGATTATTATCAATTAGGTTAGGATAACCAGGGATAGCTGTAAAATCAATCTGTATGTAAGTATCCAAATGAATTTGTGGTCTTAAAAAAAGATTACCTCAATTATTCTGATGGATTGTATTATTTTAAGGAAAAAACAAGTGGTATATCTGGTTGCAAATTTTGTGGAAGAGGAACAGGTACAAATTGAGCAAGGGGGTTATTTTGAGCATTCAAGTGTTGAGCCTACAAATTTGCAACAGTAGCAACAACTATCAGTATTTTTGTTGTTGATTAGTTATAAATTGGTACAACTAATCTTGTTGAATTGGCGTAACTAGAGGTGTGACTTGAGGTAATGTGATAGATGGTATTGTAATAGCAAGGATTGCCAATGGTTGTGCAGTAGTAGTGGATAGAGCATGAGGTAAGGGTTCAAGACTAGTAATAAAATCCATCTCAACAAGCCTATCAGTTAGAGTATACCTTTCTATGTCAGGTTTCTCAACATTTTCTTGTTGCCTGTTGGAAAATTTATCCAAATATTTCAATCTTCTCAATAACTCAGCCTTTCTTACTATCATATCCTACCTGATATATTCATCCTCCAACTCCTCTACCTTATTCTTTAGTTCTTGATTAGTAATATTCTGTGTTGAAATCTTAGGGGCTAAGTTCACATTTGTCTCATCAATAATGGATTTTCCCTTGTCTAGATTTAGTACATCATTTACTTTTGAATTCTTAGGATCAAACCCACTCTCGTCAATGTTTATTTGTTATCCCTGAAACAAATTATCTTGTTCTAATTTATTTTCACTTCATTTTCTCTCTGTTTTTAACCTTAAGGGCCTCCCACTCTAACTCATGTTGAAATTCATTGGTCATTTGTGCAAGCCTAGCATTAAACTCCTTAACTCTTTCTTCAGGATAAATCTGAGTTTTACCTACACCCTTTATAATTTTAGAAAAGGATGTAACCTTTATGCCCTCTTCTTTATCATAATATACTTGATTCCCATATTCATCATAATAATAATATGCAGGTTTTTTAGGGATTTCAGAATAATATTTATGAGAATTTGGTGAAGACTCCTTAGAAGACAAAAAACTACTCTGCTCAAAAACATTAGGTGTATCCATTGGAATTTCCTCATTATGCAATACTTCACCAAATGAAGAAGATGAAGGATCAATAACAATAGGGTGATTTTTCCTACCTCTCTAGTTCTTTTTTTGTTAGCGCCTTCATCCATCATTTACAAGTTGGTTTGGATGACCCTACTGCAAAGATCGTCAACCAAACATATTGCCTTCAGAACTATCCAATAAATAGTGAGATATTCCACGCTTAGGACCAAGTGGCATATATCTATGAACCAATTCTTTGATAGAATAACTAAGAGGGGGGTGAATCAGTTAGATCCAAAATAACCTACAGTCCTAAATTCCTCTAGATGTATATAAAAACAATTTCAAACATATAATTCAACTTGGTGAAATTTATTATGTCATATCAAGCTTTAGTCTTAGTGTTTACTGAATATCAGAAAATTAATATTATGATTATCAATCAATGTTAATAAAGTAATGTGTAAAGAAAAATAAAAATCCACAACAATCATACACATTGACACATAGATTTTTAACATGGAACCCTACTAAGGAAAAAACCACCTGGGACCGATAACCCAAAAAATTTCAGTCTTCTGGAGTGAGCTTGGTTAAGAGCTAGCCTTGTTAAAGGTTACAATGCACACTGTTAAATGTGATCTGGTTAGAGGATTTAAAACTAACAGTTCTCTCTTGACTATGCATACTGTTGGGTATATTTCTAGTTTTCTGAGTCTTGCTAAAATGTTGGTTCCTAGTGTCGGTTTTTGCCCTAAAGTTTCAATATTTGTTCAAGTATACCATTAAAATTTTCCTGAAAGTGTCTATAATCCAAGAAATGCAATGAAAATTGGTTGAAAACCCTAAAACCTAGGTTATTTTATGTCCTTGTCATGAAACAACCCTTGTCCTTCATAGCTTTGTTCTATTTTGAAGTTACTTTTTGTTGAGTAACTTAAGTGATTTTAAGTCATGTGCTTTTAAGTGGTTCGCTTTATCTCTTAATCTCATGACCGAGACCGAATATTCTTTATGATCTAGTAGCTTGGTGCAAGCTTGTTATCTCTTAATTTCGAGAAGATTGGAATATGCTTTCAAGCATTCAGACATTAAGCACAGACGGTACATCAAGATTTGATCGTGTGGTTGGCGCATGATCGCTAGATAAATTTAAAGTTGGCTCAAAGTTTTAGAGACTTAGCGACAACCATGGATGAAGATTTAATCATATGGATGGCACTAGATCCCATGAATTAACTCAAGTTATAAGAAATCTTCAGTGACTTAGAGATTCATTCAGTTGCGCAATCTCATAATCCATCCTAAGGTCAACATAGAGTTTGTTTTGGCTTTGTCGCGTAATCTCCAAATCAAATCAGAGTTAAGTGATTTATTTTGAGATTCACTAAGGATCGTTGATCTTTTTCAAGATGAGTGGCTGGCATGTAATCTCCATAAAAATGCCAAGGTCAAGGTTTCCTTTAGTGATTAAGTGATAGCCCTAGATCTAGCACATGTCGTTGGATCCAACAGCCTATGTTAAATCATGTGGTTTGCACTTAATCTCCCAATTAACTCATGAGTTAGTAAATATTTCAAAGACTTGGAGATAAAGCTAGTCTCTTAATCTCCAGATAAACCCATGGTTGCAAGCTTAGTAAATTTTATTTCCAGATTCAGAAATGGCTTAGTTGCATGATCTTAGAATGAAAGTGTGGTTAAGAAGCTAGTCTCAAGATTTAGCACAGGTCGTTGGATCAAAGCAAGATCAAGGGTTGCCATATAATCTCATGAAGAATTGATAAAGTATAGATAGATTGCGAGACTTATCATTGATCATTGATCAAGAAAAGATGTGAGGGTTAGCGTGTGATCTCCAAATAGAACCTGAGTTATAAGAATTATTCAGCGACTTGGAGATTTTCTCAGTTAGTGAATCTCTAGAAGAGCCATAGTTAGTTGTAGTTAAGTCAGAACCAAGTCAATTTTCTAACCCCAAGAATCCCTATTATCATGGAGCATGAGGAGTGTGTTGAGGAAGACCTCATCAGAAATATCTTTGAGGATGAAGAAGTAGCAAGAAGAGCTGAACAATACCAAGATTTAATAGGCTTGGAGCAACAAATGAATAAAAAAGGGATCCCCTTTGGAGGTTTCTTTAAAGGAGTAACTTATTTGTAGAGACTCACAAAAATGATTGAGTCTTATAATACTTTGTACAATCAACTTGAGGGGTTGATTGAAGATAAGGAAAGAGGTCTTGAGAAGCGCTCTTCCTCAAAAAATCAAAAAGATAGTGAGGGAGGATACTCAGTTCATAGCCCTCCTCCCATGGATTAGCCACCTACAATAGAGTAGAACATAGAAGTGGATCTTATAGAGGTGCCTGATACTCAGGTAAAAAATGAACTTCCAGGGAAGAAACAGAGAGTGGAATCAGGGGAGCCTTCTCAAATAAAGACACAAGAGAAGAATAAAGATAAAGTTAGTGCCCTGATCACTAGTGACAGGCTGTACCACCACTAGCTTAGGAAGAAAATCAGGGAAGGGAAGAAATTAGAAAAGGATATAAAAGAAGAAATTGAATTACCCCTTCAACTATGTCAAGATGAGGAAGAGCTCCATCAAGAAGAGTTCCTTAGTGATGATTCCTTCATTAAGATGGAAGAATTCAAGAAATTCTTGATTTGGAGGAAACAACAAGAAATTAGGGCTCAATTACATTTCACAAAGGGTGGTTTTGCACAAAATGAAGGTTTGCAAGCCCTACAAGCCTACAGTTTGGAGATAGTGACTATAAAACCTGAGGAGGCTAGACAACTAGTAAAATCTAGTGGAATTCTACTTGTTCCTGGGTGGGATTTGGCTTCTACATTTATAATTGACCAAATCAGGAAACAACCAAATGCTAAACTGTCTTCTCAGACCCAAGTGGGGGAAATGATAAGAGGCTATGGATATGACCCCAGATCTTAGACTTTAGCAATGTGGTCTATAGCTCCAAGGACACAAAATCCATCTCTGGTTAGTATTAAAGAGAAGATGGATGGAGATAAGATTATATGGTCTATCCACAACACTTCAAATTTAGAGATCTCCCAAGCTATTACCCACTTTGCACACCTCAATGAGGCAAAAACATAGCAGTTGCCAAATAGATACAAGAGACTCTTTGATGAGTCAATTGATGTGGTAAAGGATAGGGAAAAGTGCTTGATTCAAATCAAGTCACTAAAAAAGAAAGTGGAGGAATTAAACAAGAAGTTAAAAGAGGCTCCCAAAGCTCTCCCCACTCCACCCAAAGAAGTTGTGGATGCTCAAACAGAGACCAAAAAAGATTTTCCTCAAGAAATAGAGCAGCTAGATATAGATCAAAATGAAGTGGCATTAAGTGCTTTATTGAATAGTTGTAGCATAGGATAGATGTCCTGAAGGGAAGAGTGGACTTGGTACATAATAATTACATCAAGCTACCTGGCCTAGAGATAGAGGTAAAAATCCTCATTGCAACCTTGGATCCATACATTGGTACTTGGTCAAGCATGGGATCATTGTTTGAGAGATTAGAAGCCCTGCAACCACATATGATAGATCTTCCAGAGATTGTTTGTCAAGTGGGAGAGATGATTGAATGAATTGGAACAAAATTGTCTTTCTTCAAAGGCAAATCTAATCAAATACAAGAAAGGGTCATCATGTTTGGTCCAGAATTCAACATATTTATTCCTCCAGTCAAGGGAGAAGATGATAAGATAAAGTCAATAGAAGAATGGAGAAATGAGTTTGATACTCTACTACCTAGTAAAGAGGCATTCATAATAGATGGTAGTGTCTTGGACATGGATAGATTCAACAAGACATTGGATGAAGCTTTTAAAGAAGAGACAGACTTTGTAAGGTTTTCAAAGATGTCAAGGCCATAACTTATGCCAGGTGGGAGAGGAAAAAGGTACGGTTATAGAGAATACAAAGTTTTAACTGGCCTTCAGAGGTAGAAGTTACATAGTAGTACAACATCACCAAGCCCAAGAAAAAGAAACCAGAAACTATAGACTTGGATGTGATGGATGAGGAATCAAGTGGCACCTGGCACCTAATCAATGACTATAGGGAGGGTAATCATCTGCAAGACTAGTGTAAGCTAGCATGTATTGGTGGTCACTAGGTCTCATAACAACTTCAAGAGGTTACCTATAATATCTGCGGACAAAGGTTCCAACTGCCAAAGATTTGGAATCATTGCAAATCAATCACTCAAGTGTTTCTTCTCCACTGACTAAAGATTGTAACTGTAGTTTTGTGTTTTAGTACTTTTTAGGTTTAGCCTAGCCATCCAAAGCTTGTTGCATCCTTTCTCTCTAAGGATTCCAAGATGGATAGTTCTCTCTATATATAGAAAGTTGTAAGATATTGTAAAGGATGGTGAATTTACAAATGTGAGGCAGACTTCTCATTTTTGTCTCTCTGAATGTATTGAAGAAGAAGTATATTAATAAAATACAATAGAGTTTCCTCTTTCACATCTATGATGTCTTCTTGTATTTTTGTTTATGCTCTTGTATGTTTAATCTGTAAGGCATTTTAAATGTACTAGTTATAAGGTAACAGTGTGATTATTTGTAAGTTTCTTTCAAGGAGGGAGTAAATCTTATGAGTAGTTCCAGAGGGCTAAATATTAGTGTGAGAATTTGATACATGGGTGTGGGAATGAGAAGATAGTTTGTAAGGCACTCTATCTGGGCTTCATGTGTATTTCAATTAATTGATTTTTGTGAATGTATATCTCAATTGACTCTTTGCCCAGGATGAGGCACTGGTCAAGGTTTTGATAAGTAGTTATCATCATCAATCTTAAATATAAATAATCATTTACATTTTTGTTATTAAGAGCATACATGCTTAATCAGTTGTATTGAAGAATAAAACTTAATTTGTTGATTCCTTGGAGAGAGAATCATTAGGTTAGCCTTCTTGAGTCAAGAACTCTAAAAAGAAGAAGGATGAGAATCCTTGTTTCACTGTTATTTTCCCTTGCCAAGTTCATGGTCTGGCTTGTTAAGCTATGCATAAGATTGGTTATGCTTATCTATAATATGTACTATCAATTTTTGTAGTAAAAGACAAGAGACAAATCAGTGTAACCCTTGATCCACTGTTAAAAAAACTAAGAAGAAGTAAACTATATTAAGGTACACCCGCTTGAGTCTGTGGAGCTCAAAGAAGGAGGATAAATCCTCATCAATTAGACTTTTCCTTGTATGAATCAAGAGTTGGGAATATAAGAGTTAAGCATTGATGCTATATTGATATTCTACAAGAAAAAACTCTAACAAATTGGTGACTCTACTGGGGATGGAATTCTAAAAATCTTGTCTAAAATTGCTGGGGAGAAGTGGATTTTTGGAAAGTTTGTAATGACTAATTGTTTATTGTCCATTTCTTGATCAGTTTATTAATATTTTCCTATACTTGTTGTGGGTAGTGACTCTAACTCTGTGCATTCCAGTGTGATTTGCATATTTAAATATTAAAATTCTTGTCTGATCTTAAAATAATTCGGCAAAGAAACACCAAGTCTTATTTCAGAGCTAATCCTGAGAAAGATATAGGAGAAGATCTCCATATACCTAGAAGGAGATAGTGGTCCAAGAGAGGTGGATCAAATCATAGTTCTCCAAATACTTCAAAGGGGAGAATGGAGACCCATGTCCCTAAGATAAGTTCATCCTCATCTAAGAGTGCAGAGAAATCAAGGTCAGTAGGTCATTATAGCGATGACATAGCTTTTGATTCTTTTAGAGATGGAGAGATGACAGATACAAGATTCTTTGCTGTAGAAGAAACCCTAGAACAACCAGGAGAGACATCTACTACTGAAATAACATTGTATGATTCTGATAAATTGAAAGAAGAGGTCATGGCTTTGAGAAGAAACAAGCATGAACAATAATTAGAGATAGCATATGCAAGGAAAAGGAATGAACAAGAGTTTTCTGACTTGTTAACTGAGAGAGAAGAACTCTTGACAAAGACAAGAAGGAATGAGCTCAAGGCTAAAAGCCTAAATGAAGAAGTTAAAAGTCTATACATAGACTTGTTTGGTGACCTTGATGCTCTAAGGTAGAAAATTGCAAATAATAGATCAAATTCTAACAAAGATGAGTTTGCAAGAGAAGGACTTGTCATAAGACAATTGCATCCTCATGAGATTGAGAAAAATGCAAAGCTCAAGACAAGTGATAAGGCCATCTCTGATAAAGGTAAGAAAAAGGCTATTAGCATTCGTATCAATGAACCAAAGAAAAATAAAGTTACCCCTACAGGAATGTCACAATTTGACATAGAACTTGAGAAATCCAAAAAAGCCAAGGAAGGTCTAGCCAAGAAGATAGAAAAGATGGAGCTAGAGGTTATTACAGCTGATATGAAGATGAGAGTAGCTTTTTTGCATGCTACTAATACTACTGCAAGTAGCTCTATGTTTGTTACCACTGGGACACAATAAAAAATCCACCAGGAGGTGCTATTCCAAGTGTTCAACATGTTGGTCCTAGTCCAAATACTCAAATCTCTAGTCTAAAACAAGGAGGCCCTCAACATACTTAGAATCAAGGAGGTGCAACAGGACCAAGTGGAAACATTATTGTGGAACATTTCCAAAGAAGACATGTTCACTTGGATAGATATAGACCTCTTTTATTTGATGGTATCCCTGGTCATCCCAACATGATCCCTAATGAGGTAAGAGACTGAATCCCTAAATTCACAGGAAATAATGTCATAACCTATGAAGAACATTTAAAAGCTTTCACAGATAAGATTACTGATTTTGAAATAGAACATGAAGATGTTATTATGAAGCTTTTTGTTCAGTCTTTGATAGAAGATGCAAGGGATTGGTTTAGAAATTTTCCTAATGATAGAATAGAATCTTGGGAGGAATTTTTTAAATCTTTTAGGGAGCAGTACAAAGTGTTGGAGATTTGATTCTGAACAGTTGATTGATTATATGTTTGTCATTGATGACAACATATGATACACAGCAGCACTTCTGTATGTAATTATCCATATGATCACATGAAGACTTGCAAGGATAGATACATGTTTTTGACATGTTTATTATGCTATGTTCATACACGTAGACCCAGATATGATGTTTCAATAAAGATATGTAATTCTGTTATTGACGGTTACAGTTCTGGAGGAATAACGGTTTAAGGCTGACGTATGTAACATGTTTATTGAGTTACACCTATCTTTAGGATATGCATGTGTATATTCATGATGAGTTATGAGTTTTTGATATTAATCTAAAGGCACCAAACATATTTCAAGAAGATTGCAAAGTTATGGTTAAATTGGTGAAGCCGACTTAGTGAAGCGACGCGTCTATTTAGTTTATACTTGCGCGGTTGTAATTATGCTTGCGTGCTTAGTAGAGCCAACAAGGATGTTAAGAAGAGTTTTCCTATAGGTCCCATGATCTCATACTTGGTGTATAAACTTATAGAAGGTCATTTGTGATAAGAAGAGTTGCGAAAGACAGAGATAAGAAAAGCAGAGCAGAGTGTTAAAGCAGTAGAGATATATTTATCATATGTTGATAATATAGTTATTAAATTTGAAGCTTTTAGAATACAAATAAGAATTTTGTAGTGATTTACAAGAGGTTAAAGCATCAGTGCACAAAGGGAACTGATCAGACAAGCAGTGTCACAAATAGCAGTTCACGTTGTTGATACAGTGTGTATCAAATAACCAGAAGGTTGTAGCCTTCACCACTTGGACAGTGAGTCCACCACCCCTAACAGGGTTATTGTAAAAGACTCCTAATAGGGTTAGACCCTTAACCAGGTCAC
>MU226368.1:42204-55185 GCA_018584345.1 Thuja plicata | reverse complement strand
AAGGGGGAGATTGTTGGAGATTTGATTCTGAATAGTTGATTGATTGTATGTTTGTCATTGATGACAACATATAATACACAACAACACTTCTATATGTAATTATCCATATGATGACATGAAGACTTGCATGGATAGATACATGTTGTTAACATTTTTATTATGCTATGTTCATACACGCAGACCCAGATATGATGTTTCAATAAACATATGTAATTCTGTTATTGACGGTTACAGTTTTGGAGGAATAACGGTTTAAGGCCAACGTATGTAACATGTTTATTGAGTTGTACCTATCTTCAAGATATGCATGTGTATATTAATGATGAGTTATGATTTTTTGATATTAATCTAAAGGTTCCAAACATATTTCAAGAAGATTGCAAAGTTATGGTTAAATTGGTGAAGCCAACTTAGTGAAGCGACTCATCTATTCAGTTTATACTTGCACAGTTGTAATTATTCTTGTGTGCTTAGTAGAGTCGACAAGGATGTTAAGAAGATTTGTCCTACAAGTCCCATGATCTCATACTTGGTGTATATACTTATAGAAGGTCATTTGTGATAAGAAGAGTTGCGAAATACAAAGATAAGAAAAGCAGAGCAAAGTGTTAAAGCAGCAGAGCTATATTTATCATATGTTGATAATATATATATTGAAGTTGAAGCTTTCAGAATATAGATAAGAATGTTGTAGTGCTTTACAAGAGGTTAAAGCATCAGTGCACAAAAGGAACTGATCAGACAAGCAGTGTCACAAACAATAGTTCACCTTGTTGATACAGTGTGTATCAAATAACCAGAAGGTTGTAGCCTTCACCACTTGGACAGTGAGTCCACCACCCCTAACAAGGTTATTGTAAAAGACAACTAACAGGGTCAAACCCTTAACCAGGTCACTATACTACTGCATTGTAATGAACAACTCCTAACAGGGTTGGAAGATCTTTTAACATGGATTACTAAATATACTATAGTTCTTTGTGGGTACTAATTCCCACCGAGGTTTTTACCATTTGGTTTCCCCGTAACCAATTTGATGTGTTTTGTAATGTGTGCATTTACTTTGTATCAATTTGGACTAATAAGTATAAGATAAAGATAAAGTTGTTGATAACTGATTCACCCCCCCTCTCAGTTATCCCTAAAGTATTCTAACACAAAGAACATGTTAACTCTGATTATATGTTGAATGAATTTAACAACATTAAGAAGTTCCCAAATTAGTGTATGTCAAATTTTAACAATAGGTTCCAAAAGGCTATGAACAAGCTATTCCAAGTGCTAAGGTTAGATGAACAAGTATGTCTAACTACCAAATTCAATGCTTCTGATGGGAAGATGTCCTATCTTCTCAGAGAAAATAACCCTCATACCTTGAGAGAGGCTTATAAAATAGAAATATATATTAAGATTAATAGGGAAGCCTCAAGAAAAATGGGGAAGAGAGAGGATGGAAAATTATAGATGAAAAAGGAAAATCAAGCAAACCTATTAAGGAGGATGATAGGGTCAATAAATTAGTGACTACATTGAAAGATCTTACTGCTAAGATGGATAAGAATGACAAAGGCTTTCATGACAATAAATACCAGTATCAAAGGTATGATAAACAACCTAATCTGAGGGATATGTCATATAGAACCAATTGGAAAGATGGCAAGCCAATCCCTAAGAACCAAGAAAACTAAAAGACTAAAGAAACCCCTGATCCCCTAAAAAGTAATAGTACAAACTATGCAGAGAACACTCCTTGGTGTGTTTCTTGCAACATGCCTCATTCTTCCTATCAATGTGTGGTAGCCCAAGCCCTAGCTGATCAAATGGGGGAGGGAAATGAACAGTCTAGTCCTAAACAAGAAATCATGTTGTGAATATGTTCACTATAAGAAAGCCTTATCCCTGGTCTCCTAAAAAAGTGATCGTATTGAAGATATAAGTAGTAGAAGAAGTAAGTAACTAGAATACAAGCCCCCAACTTGTCTCTAATTCTAATGATAAGATTGGTATTATATCTCAAAGAAATATTAATGTAGTGGGTGATGAAAAGGAGAACTCCATTACATATTACCAAGTGATGAAATGAAAAGATCCCTAACCATAGCAGCAATAAACTAGGCTAAGGGTGCATAAAATCTATTAAATATAATAGTTGAGCTTGGTCAAGGTAAACTTGCCTCTGTTTTCATTAAAGAGGATGCCCCACAAAATGTTGTAGAATCTCATCACAAGGGTGGTAAAGAAAAGAAATCTGTAAAACAAGCAGAATCTTCTTCTGATCAGAAGGAGAAAGAAGAAAAAAAATAGAAGAACAAGTGGCCACTGATAAGGCGAAGAAAGGTAGAAGGATAGGTGATGTGTATTCTAAATTGTCTGTGGTTGACATGAAACATGCTCTTACTCAAATGAAAGTCCCAGTTCCACTGATGGAGATGTTCAAGATAAAAGAGCATAAAGAAGTTGCACTTGCACTTTTGAGAGGGATAGAATATGTCCCTTTGTAAAACCAAGAAGAAATGTCCTTGACCTTGAATAATGATAAAAGAGAGTTTCCATTTGCCAAAGAAAAGGAAAAACAAGTAACAGGCTTAGAAAAGAGCAGGGAATTTGCTAATATCTGCATTGGCAATGTGATTACTCAAGAACCATTGTCAATTGATCCTTTCTATGTCACTTTGATGATAAATCATTTTCTAGTTAAGAATTGCATGATAGACTCTGGTGCTGTAGCTATTGTGATTCCATATCATGTCATTAAAGAACTAGGCCTTCAAGTCAATACTCCTACAGGAAGTTGTTATGCAATGGAAAACAAAGAAGTTCCTGTGATAGGAACACTAAAGGACATTGAAGTTAAAATTGTTGCATTCCCTGAAGCTACTTATAGAATGGATAGTTGTTGTAGACACAAAACCTCATTATGGTATGCTTCTATCTACACAATGGGCAGTAGCAGTGGGTGGAAGACTACAACTAGATTTGTCATATGCAACAATTCAAGTAAATGGCACCAAGGTCAAGTTGTACAGAGAGCCTCATTCATCTGTCATGGTGGAGATTTTCATGCTTGATCAACTGAATTGTTGTGTAGATATTGACATGGAAAATTTTATTGTAGAAGAGATCAAGCCACAATTGAGAAATATTGATCCAATTATTGATGAACTATTGTTAAAACAAGATGGATTGTGACAGATGTACTCTAATGGAGGATGCTCTAAAGAAGGATCAGTGGTAGGTGTTTTATTCATATCCTCATCAGGTATTACTTTTAAGTACTCTTTCTTGTTATCATTTCATTGTATCAACAACACAACTGAGTATGAAGCACTAATATTGGGAATGGATATTGTCATCAAGCATGGTATTAAATGCTTACAAGTTCATGGGGATTCCCAAATAATCATCACTCATATTAGATCCAAGTATGCTGCAAAGGATGATAGACTAAAATTGTATAAGTATGTTGTTTGGGATAGACTGGAATCCTTTGATAGTTTTAATATTATTTGGGTAGAAAGGTCCAACAATATCATGGAAAAATTTCTTGCCAATGTTTATCTGAGAAATGATGACATTGCCCTTGCTAGTATATATGTGGTGGAAGTCAAGAATATCATGGCAGTTCCTGATAACATCCATAATTGGCAAGTTTTTGTGGATGATGATGATAACCTCAGATTTATCCAGTGTGTAGATTAATATGATGGCCCAAAAAATTGACTGTGACTCTTTGATAGGAGTTGTAGATGGAAAAGAGTATATTTTTAATCAAGAAGTTGTTCAACTAGCCTCAAATCATATTCCTAAAGGATTAGTTGAATTGGAGGGAATTTTTAGTATAAATGATAACTACATGTCACAAAAATCCAATGCCAAGGTGGGAGATTTGGAGAAAATAAATTTGGGATCAGAGACATTCCCTCAACTAGTCTACATTGGAAAAAACTAGACAGGAATGTGAGATTGAATTTGATAAAACTACTGAATAGTTACAAACATGTTTTTTCTTGGTCCTATGAGGATCTTAAAGCCTATAGAGAAGACTTGTTTTAGCAGAAAATCCCACTGAAAGAGGATGTGAAACCATTTAGTCAAAAACAAAAGCCTATCAACCCATTCTTGGCTACTAAGATGCGGATGGAGTTGATGAAGTTGAGGGATGTAGGCATATACAACCTATAAGACATTCATCATGGGTTTCAAATTTAGTTCCTGTAAGAAATAAAAATGGGGACATAAGGTTATGTGTTGACTTTAGAAACCTGAATGTAGTCTCACTGAAAGACAATTATGGATTACCTAATATAGAGGCTATATTGCATAAGGTCACTGGATGTAACCTATTGTCCATGATGGATGGATTCTATGGGTACAATCAGGTGCTAGTCAAGGAATCTAAACAATTCAAGACATCACTTACTAATCCATGGGGAACCTATGTATATGCCCGTATGCCTTTTGGCTTAAAAAAATGCAGGTGTGACTTTTCATAGAGAAATGGATGTGGCATTTAAGGACCTTATAGATGTCCTCATGGTAGTTTACTAGGATGATTTGATAACCTTTTAAAAAAGATCAAAATACCATTGTATCCATTTAGAGAAGGTCTTAATCAAAGCACTAGAATATGGGATATCATTGAACCGAAGAAAGTATCAATTTGTTGTCACTGAAGGAAAACTCTTGGGCCATATTATGTTCAGAGTAAAAATAGATCCAGAGAGATTTGAGGCTATTCAAAAAGTACTTTCTCCTAAAAATCTAAAAGGGGTACAATCATTCTTGGGACAAATCAATTTTTTCATGAGATTTATTGCAAAATTTGCAGAGATGGTAAACCCCGTACTCAAAATATTGAAAAAGGATGTGAAGTTTGAATGGAACCATGAGGCACAAGAAGCTTTGGAAAAAATTAAAAATGCAATCCATGAAGCCCCTGTTCTAAGTTATCCTAATTATACTAATCCTTCTTCTCTATTTACATTTGCATCATTTCATACTATTGCAGTAGTACCATTGCAAAAAGATGAGGAGGGTTTTGAGCATCTTATAGCATTCTTCAGCAAATCACTACAATCAGCTGAATTGAATTATTAATTGATGGAGAAAGAATCCTATGCTTTAGTGAAAGTAGTCAAAGCATTTAGACCCTACCTAGTATGTGCAAAATTAAATGCACATGTTCCCCATGCTACAGTAAAGGAAATTTTGGTCCAAAGTGAAGTGACATGGAAAAGATGCAAATGGATTAACAAAATTCAAGAATTTGACTTGGAGATCCACATTACTAAGCTAGTAAGAGGATTGGGACTAGAAAATTTAATGATAGAAGAGAATTTGGATTTATTCCAAATGAACAATGCTAATACTTGTGGAGAAGTAGTTACAAGTATTGAAATGTAACCCTGGTATACTAACATTGTATATTTCCTAAGGAATGATAGTTTCCCATAAAATTTGAATGATAACCAAAGGAGAAGTCTTATATTGCAAGCTCAGAAATATGTACTATTGTAGGGTGACTTGTTTTGGAAAAATAGGGGTGGGATACTGTTGCTATGCTTAGAAAAAGGAAAATCTGAAAGCATCTTGAGAGAAATGCATTTTGGGATGTGTGGAGGACATTATTCAGCCAGAGAAATAGCTCATAAGAACTTAAGGGTTGGGTACTATTGGCCTTACCTATTTAAAGATGCCCATTCTTTTGTTAGGAGATGTGAACCATGTCAGAGATTCTCCAATAAAATGAAGTTTTTAGGTGTGCTGAATCATGTAGTTGCAGAAGCACCTTTTGCTATATGAGGAATAGACTTCATTAGAGAATTTGTAGAAAAATCAAGTGGGGGACACAGTTGGATTTTAGTTTCCACTCATTACTTTACCAAGTGAGTTGAGGTAGTTCCAACTAAAAGGCTACAAGCACATTAGTGATTGATTTTCTGGTGGATAATCTCATTACTAGGTTTGGTGTCCCTGTTAAATTAGTAATGGACAATGCAATGTGCTTTAGATCATAAGATTTTACTAATTTTTTCTTTGACATGGGAATTGTAATATCATATTCATCCCCCTACCATCCATAGGCCAATGGGAAAGTAGAATCCAGCAATAAAAGTATTCTGCAAATTTTGAAGAAGACCCTAGAAAGCAACAAAAGGCCATGACATGCAAAGTTGAAGCTTTCCTTGTTGGTAGATAGGATCACCATAAAAAGAGAAACATGGAAGTCTCCTTTTGAATTAGTGTATGGTGTGCAATCCAAAATGCCAATAAATAATTTTCTTCCAGTCTACAAGTTTATTCAAGATGAGGGATTATAGGTATCTGAGCCAATGCAAGAAAGAATGATTCAATTGGTAGAATTAGATGAGATGAGAATAGATAGCCAAAAGGACAATATCAGACTACAAAAAAAGATGAAATATATTTTTAATAAAAGGGAAGGTGAAGAAAATTCCAGCCTCGTGATTTAGTGCTTCAATGGAATGCCAGGGCTGAGGATAAGGGGAAGCATAAGAAATTTGAATCCTTGTGGTTAGGTCCCTTCATGATTTATCAGACATTTGGATAGGATTCATATCTTCTCAATAATATGAATGATGAAGAACAAGAATTTCTAGTACATGGACAATTGCTAAAAAATTTCTTCAATTGAATCAAGTTTTCTTCATACAGAGTAGTCTTGTACTTTATGTATAGGTATGTTTTCTTTCTGTTGTGTGTTTATTTCCAAGTTGTGTTTTTTTTTTTTGCAGTAGGTTAGAGTGGTTGTGGTCTGCCTCCCAGAGAATCTATAGCTCTTTCTATGAACTTGCATTCAAGCATCCTTAGATATAGCCACTATTGGGTATATTTCTAGTTTTTTGAGTCTTGCTAAAATTTTGGTTCCTAGTGTCAATTTTTGCCCTAAAGTGTCAAGATCTATTCAAGTATAACATTAAAATTTTCTTTCAAGTGTCTATAATCCAACAAATGAAATGAAAATTGGTTGAAAACCCTAAACCCTAGGTTATTTTATGTTCTTGTCGTGCAAAAACCCTTGTCATTCATATCTTTGTTCTATTTTGAAGTTACTTTTTATTGAGTAACTTAAGTGATTATAAGTCATGTTCTTTTAAGTGGTTCCCTTTATCTCTTAATCTCATGACCAAGACTAAATATTCTTAATGATCTAGCAACTTGACGCAAGCTTGTTATCTCTTAGTCATGAGAATATTGGAATATGCTTTCAAGTATTCATAGATTAAGCGTAGATGGTAGATCAAGATCTGATCGTGTGGTTGGCGTGTGATTGCTAGATAAATTTAAAGTTGGCTCAAAGTTTTAGAGACTTAGTGACAACTGTGGATGCAGATTTAATCATGTGGCTAGCACTAGATCTCGTGACTTAACTCAATTTATAAGAAATCTTCAGTGACTTAGAGATTCATTGAGTCGTGTAATCTTGTAATCCAACCAAAGGTCAGCATAGAGTTTGTTTTGTCTTTGTCACGTATGTTCAAGATTTGTCCTTGTGCAAATAGTTGACTGTATGTTTGTCATTAATGACAACATATAGTATACATAAGTGTATTGTATTCACTTTTTAGTATGGATATGTTGAAGCCTTGCACAGTTGTTTTTATGTTTCAGACATAGTTATGATACCATGTGCATACATGCAGATTTAGAAGTTCAATTATAGTTGAGTTATGTTACTCTATTTACCAGCCACGGTTTTAGAAAGATGATAGTAATCTTATTGATTCTTCAGTTGTGCCTATCTATGGGATATGCATGTTCAGATTCATGTTTATTTATGAGTCAAAGATAATTAACCAAAGGCGCTAATCGTGTTTCATCTAAAGCGTGATGTTTGGGTAATTTTGGTGGAGCCGACTATGTGAAGCGATGTGTCTATTCATTTTGAGTTGTGCGGTTCTAAATATGTTGCATGCTTAGTTTAGCCAACAAGAGAAGCATTGAAGGGATTCCTACAGTTGACGTGATCATATCTTTTGGAGAAGATACATATAGCAGTTCATTTGTGATCACTATGTGTGAATGATAAGAAAAGAGACAGAAAAATAATAGAGAAGAATGCCAGTTGTTTTGGGACAATAAATCCATTTCATTCATCAGATAAAGATCTATGTGAAGAATTAGAGAGTGCATACAATTCACTAGAACTGATCAAGACAACAAGTCGACTCAAACAATTCATTATCAGATATAGTGTATATCCATTTAACTGAAGGTTGTAGCCTTCATCATTTTGGAGGTGAGCTTTTGGACAAAGTGTCCTCACCCCTAACAGGGTTATTTGTAAAAGACTCCTAACAAGGTCCGACCCTTAACCAAGTCACTGTACTTATTGGATTATAAAGATTCACTCCTAACAGGGTTGTAAGATCTTCTAATAGGGATTATTATACTCAAGTACAATTCTTTGTGGGTTCTAATTCCCACTGGGTTTTTCACCTTTTTTGGTTTCCCCATAACCAAAATTATGGTGTTCTATTTTGTGTTATCTTATTATGTATATGCTTAATGATATTTTGTACTTAATTGAAGAAAAGAATTAAAAATAGCTGATAACTGATTCACCCCCCCCCCCCCCTCTCAGTTAACCTTGGGACTATTCCAACAACATAATCTCCAAATCAAATCAGAGTTAAGTGATTTATTTCAAGATTCAGCAAGGATTGTTGATCTTTTCCAAGATGAGCAGCTGGCGTGTGATCTCCAAAAAAATGCCAAGGTTAAGGTTTCCTTCAGTGATTAAGCAATAGTCATAGATCTTGTTATTTCTTTGACTTGATGATGTATTTTACGCTTCATCTCCCAGTTAACTCATAAGTTAGTAAATATTTCAGATACTTGGAGATAAAGCTAGTCACATAATCTCCAGATAAACCTATGGTTGAAGTCAAGCTTAGTAAAGTTTATTATGAGATTCAGCAATAGCTTAGTCACGTGATCTTAGAAATAAATTGTGGTTAAGAAGATAGTCTTGAGATTTAGTGTAGGTCATTAGATTAAAGAAAGATCAAGGGTTGTCGTATAGTATCATAAAGAATTGACAAACTACAGAAAGATTGCGAGACTTAGCGTTGATTGTTGATCAAGAAAATATCTGAGGGTTAGCATGTGATCTCCAAATAGAACCCAAGTTACAAGAATTATTCAATGACTTGGAAATTTTCTCAATCGCTAAATCTCTAGAAGAGCCATGGTTAGTTGTGGTTAAGTCAGAACCAAGTCAAGTTTGTGGCAGATAAATTTGGATCGTTGATGAAAATAGAGATGTGTGTTTGGCGCTGAATCGCTAGAAGAAGTCAAAAAGCCAATAATTATTCAGCGATCAAGAAGTAATGGCTAATATGAAGACACATGTTTAAGTGGCTAAGAGATCGATGGTATCCATGAAGTCTCTGAATAAACCCAGTGTCAAGCAGATCTTTCATCGATTTAGAGATATCCTTTAGTCGTGTGATCTTAGAATAAATTAGAGTTAAGGATAAAGATTATGAGATTCAGTGCAGGTTGTAGATTAAAAGGAAGAGGTGGTTGTGTAATCTCTAGATAGAATGAGCAAGTACAAAATGATTCAAAGACTCAATGCAAGGGGTAGATCAAGATCTAATCATGTGTTTTATGCGTGATCTCGAAATAAACTTAGGATAAAGTGAAACATTCAGTGACTTTGAGTTTTCTCAGTTGTGTGATCTCCAAGTGACTTAAGGTTAAGTTAAGGCTAAAATCTAGGTTGACAAGAGAGATCTAAACTATTGACATGACTCAAATCTAATGGTGTGTGTGTAATCTTTGAATAGATCCATGGTTAGTTAAATTACTCAACGATTCAGAGACTTAGTTAGTCACTGGATCTCCAAATAGACTCAAAGTTAAGATAGGGTTATTCTTTTTCCTTGTCACATGATCTCTGAATGAACCTAAGGATAAGGAAAAATTTTAGCAACTAAATGAGGATCGTAGATCTTGTATCAGATGAACGGCTAGCGCTAAGTCTTTAGATGAAACTTGGGTTAAGAGAAATATTCAGAGACTTAGCGATCTTTTAGTTGCTAAATCTCTAGATTTGAATCATGGTCTAAGTAAATCCTAGTAAGGTTTAGTCAACGATTCAGAGATAAGAAGGAATAATTTACTCAGCATTAAGAAGTAAATTAGATGCTAACTCAGGTTAAAATGATTGGCCAATGCGTAATCTCATAACAGGATCAAAGTTATGCAAACTAGCTAGCGACTTAGCGAGGATCATAGATCAAGATCTCATCATGTGGTTGGCGCTAGATCTTGTAATATAACTAGAGTTAGTAGAAACATTCAGAGACTTGGAGATAACATAGTCAAGAAATCTCTAGATAGACTGCGGTAAGAGTAAGGTGTCATTATGAGGATTTGTTCTTGTGCCATGGAAAGGAAATATTATGAAAAGCCAGGGCCTATTAAAGACAAAAGATTCTAACACTGTACAATTAATCTGCTGAATTGTGAAAAGCAAGAAAAACTGGCCAATCAAATAGCATGTCGAGCCTCTTTGCATAAAATAAGGATTTCAAACTGAAAAAATCACTCATGACTTTTCCAATTGGGTTTTTCAAATTTGAGTACCTGTCAACTTCAGGCACCACGACTAGGAAAGAATTGATGTCAAGGAATGCATAGTTATGGAAGAAGTGATTGAGCAATGGTTTCTAGGTTCTCGACTAGACTGGTACATTAAATTTTCAATGATAAATAGATGCAGCCTTTGTAAATTTCATATTACCAAATTTTTTAGATTACGGAGTTAAGAAATTGCATAAGTTTTCAAAGTACAGAGATGAGAAATTGCATGAGTTTCAGATTTTTTAGAGCAAAGAATTGCTTGAGTTTTAGATTGAATTATAAGGAAAAGCCTATGTCTAAGAGAAGAATTGTTTGGAAGATAATTTAGAGGTAGTAAAGATGAGCCAAGCAGGACCAAGCGGGCCCTCAACCAGTAGAGAAAACAAGGATGCAGAAGAAGAGCAAAAAGTGAAGAGGAACTACTCTGATGAATTTGTGGCTCTGCTACCTGGGACCAACCAAAATAAATAGGTAAATGATGAACTTTTCTCTAATGACATGTCAAATTGTAGAGATCCCAACACTACCAGGTGCTTTGGTTTCCATTTATTCTATTACTTTTATAGTAATAGGGATAGGAAAATTCCTATGTCAAACCCTTGGACACTAGGTTTAGCAAAGTTGATTGTCCCAGATGTCTTTATAGATGTAGACTTACTAATAGAATTGGCCAGAAGTTATGATTATCTTTCTAAAATTATCAAGAAAAGTGATGGGACAGCTTTAGGGACATTGGATAGGTCTTCCTTCATGAAATACTTTGAAATATACCATCCCTCAACTACAGAGATTTATTTAACCAAGTTAAAAAATAAGTATGTTAGAGAGGCAACCATTGTTAGCAAGTTGATCCATGCTCATGTGCCCAGATCAAATAGAAATTACATATTTCCCCTACCAAGTTCTAGTGCACCATACCTATACAAGGATTTAAACTTCTACGTGAATTATATTTCTTATGGGTTGTGTACATAGGGTGTTGGGAATAGATGGGGGGAGTGAGAGGGTGCCTACATATTTATTGATGATCATCCTTGACATTTAGAATTCACATGCCAATACTGACTTTGACTACATTCAGTATGTCATTGACAAGATACATCAAGGCCTCATAGATATCCACAAGAAATCCAACCCTAAGTTCATGCATTATTCTATATTAATTAATTTGATTACATATTTTAATATTAACAGCATGGACACACACAATTTGAGACCAAGGATATAGTTCCATGGCCAACCAAACCCTGTACAACTATGGATTAGGGTTTGGAACTATACTTCCAATGAAAATGAATACTTCCAATGAAAATTAATACTGTGGTCTTGAGAATTGGATTTCAAATCCAATTCTAGACTTGCTGGGTCTCAATGTGACTAGATTTCCAGTCAAGGTGCTTCAGCTTCTTAGACCTTTCCAATATGTAGACAAATGGTCAGGAGATCACAATTGGGGTGATTTCTACTATGAGAAAAACTTCACCCTGATTAGGATTTATAGATGTTCCCAGACCCCACACATACTTCCAAAGTATGTGCCTCCAAGATGAGTTGTAATGGAATTTATCTGGAAGCTAATGTGGTCAGATAAAAAGCACTTGGCTCCCCACAAAAATGGTACTTTCACACCCATGCAGTTCAAGGTTTATAACTTCACCATTCAGAAAAGAACCATATGTTGTGAACAAATGGATAGGGAAATACAAGATGAGCATGGCCTTGTGTAGGTATGTAGATCCTGAAGGTTTCATTAAAAGTGCTAAAAAGTTGCTAACCCTTGTATGAGTTAATTTTGGCCTTCTCAATCAACCACACACTTCAACATAGTCCTTCTTCACCAAGAACAAACAAGACTGAATATGAGTTATTCATCCTGCCTACCTGTGTGATTCGACCTGTTGCCTTCTATCTAGATGGAGTTTTGAAATTTGCTCTCAGGACGAGGGCCTCACAACTATGGACCATCTAAGAACGAAGGATTTAATCATGGTAAATGCAATGCAATGCAAAGATTATGCTAATGAATTGAAATATGAGATACTAAACTAAGACATGATTTCAATGCAATTTAGTCTAGAAATTGAAAACTATCTTATTTGCAATATGAAATTAATCTATATGAGATTAGCAAAATGAGACAACAATTCAGTATTCTAACAATGCAATTTTCTCTAATAATTTCAGGGGGTAATCAGGGGGTTTGAATGAAGAATGAGAGTTCTTTTATAAACTCTGAGATGATCAGAATAGAAACTTTCCTGTTTTGAAATAAAACAACTAGAAAAGCCAATTAAAAATAGAAAGCTTTATTGAAAAGAATTCAATAAATTATTTTCTTCCTGTTTTAACTATTTTCTCTCTTTGATT
>MU226368.1:19279-41785 GCA_018584345.1 Thuja plicata | reverse complement strand
TGATTCAGAAGAATGACAAATGCAAAAAAATTGGTTAGGGTTGCAAGATGCCAATTTTGGGGTGTTACATTTTGCCCCTCTTTGAATTGATGTGTGAGCAGCGCATTAATTCAAAGAATAGTCTGATTCCTGAAGCATAGAAGAAAGAATTTTGAACACCCAGTTTTGACCGTGAGGTACGAAAAACTAAACATGGCGTCAAGTGATTGAAAAGCATGGAACATCCAGTTTTGACCGTGAGGTGCGAAAAACTGAAATGCCCCAAGTGATTGAAAGACATGGAACACTCAGTTTTGACTGTGAGGTACAAAAAACTGAAATGCCCCAAGTAATGAAAAGCATGGAGCATCTAGTTTTGACCATGAGGTACGAAAAACTGAAATGCCCCAAGCGATTGAAAGACATGGAACACTCAGTTTTGACTGTGAGGTACGAAAAACTAAAATGCCCCAAGTAATGAAAAGCATGGAGCATCCAGTCTTGACCATAAGGTACAAAAAACTGAAATGCCCCAGGCTATTGAAAAGCATGGAACACTCAGTTTTGACCGTGAGGTACAAAAAACTGAAGTGTCCCAAGTAATGAAAAGCATGGAGCATCCAGTTTTGACCATGAGGTACGAAAAACTAAAATGCCCCAAGCGATAAGGGTTTGATTAGATTGATTAGGGTAGATTTAATGATGCAATCATCCTGCCCCCTCGGGAGTGAAATCGAAAGATGACACGTCATAATGATGATAGAGAGTGAAAAATCGCAGATAGAAAGAACTCAGAACAGATTATGGAAGAAATCAGAAGATTCAGAATCAATTTCGAGAGATATCAAGGTCGGGTTGACCAAGTTTGACTGGGGTTGACCAGAGTTGACTAGGGTTGACTTTTGAAGAAAAAAGTCAAAGAATTCATAAAATGATGATATGATAAGAGTCTGACGAGAAAGCGAGGTCGGAAGGGTGACTGCACAAACGTCCGATCGCGTCAGTCCCGAAAATTTTAAAATGTGATTTTGAGCTATATAGGAGTGTCAGATTTCAATTTTGATCACGAAAATGGATTCAGGACAGTCAAATTAGGTAATGGTGCAATTTTTGCGCAAAACGGAGCACTTTGAAAAATTAGGTCAAACCCTATATAAGGACAAAAGGGTCATTTTCAAAATCATTTGAACCCTTTGACTATGAGAAAAAGAGCTCTGAGTAGAAGACAAAATGGTGATCCCCTACAACAACCATTGATTCGAGCGATCCAGGAGGCACAGCCGGCCCGCAGCGTACGGACCACTTATAAGTAGTCGATAACCTCTCTGTAATTCAAATTTTTACGCATTTAGGTCAAATTTTAGAGCATTTTTGCACGTTTTAGGGTAGGAACTCACGAGATGTCGCACGAAGAAGCACGTTTCTTTGCGCGCCCTGGTGGGAAAGCTCGCGTGAAGAAATGCCTTTTCGCGTGACTCGAAGCGAGATGTCGCGCGCTCAGGGACCCAATTTCACGCAAAGATGTCCTGATCAGGGCATTTTGTCGCACGATCCGGGAAGGAATGTCGCGCAAAATGGAAAGTCCCATGCGAAATAGGGAACTTTATCACGCGAAAGAGAAATATTTTTGCGTGCGAAATTTTGTCTTGTCAAAAGTAAAAAGGTCTGCGTAGCGTCCAAAAGCGATAGCGTCAGCGTCATTAATGTCTGTAGGATGTCTTGAATATTTTATTATTGCATTAGACTATGATTATTAGCGAGTACTGATCGTGCTTTGTTGTTCTCATGTCTTGCAGGTCATCTTTTAAGATGCCAATTTTGGGGTGTTACAACCCCAAGCATCCCTATTATCAAGGAGCATGACGAGTGTGTTAAGGAAGACCTCATCAAAAATATCTTGGAGGAAGAATAAGTAGCAATAAGAACTTAACAATAACAAGATTTAATAGGCTTGGAGCAACAAATGAAGAAAAAAGGGATCCCCTTTGGAGGTTTCTTTCTAGGAATACCTTATTTGTAGAGACTCAAAAAAATGATTGAGTATTATAATACTCTGTACAATCAACTTGAGGGGATGATTGAAGATAAGGAAAGAGGTACTGAGAAGCATTCTTCCTTAGAGTATGAAGAAGATAGTGAGGGAGGATACTCAGTTCATATCCCTCCTCCCATGGATCAGCCACCTACAATAGAGCAGAACATAGAAGTGGATCTTACAGAGGTGCCTGATACTAAGGTAACAAATGAGCCCCCAAGGAAGAAATAGAGAGTTGAATCAGGGGAGCCTTCTCAAACAAAGACACAAGAGAAGAATGAAGATAATATGAGTTCCCTGATCACTGGCAATAGGCAGTACCACCACCAGCTTAGGAATAAAATCATGGAAGGGAAGATGTTAGACAAGGATATTGTTAGGCCCAAAACTAGGGCAAAACACACATGCAATTTTTTTTTTAAAAAACCTATAAGTACGCAAATTGAATTATGTTCATGCCATAAATAGGTGCAAAATTGAAGCATCAACTTGTTCTACGGATTATATGAGTGCTTAACTCCAATTGGTCTAACTCTGATTCCATGTTTAACTATATTCAGTATCATGATGATAGCAAGTTGTTATGAACATATGTTGAATTAGGTTGACCTAATGCTAACTTAACTCTTAAGCTAGATTACAACTTAATCCATTCAAATCTAGTTCCAGTTTTCTTTCAACATTAACTACTAGCTCAAAACCTAGTCAAATTAATATTCTACTCCTTTTAACAACATACATGAAAGATTTATCAATTGACATGCTTAAAATTGAATAACAATTTCACTATACCAAACAGCTATTAATTAAAATCTAAAAGCTGAAATCAAATTTGATTTCCTAACCTACCAACATCAGTAATAAAATTATTCCCCTTTTGATGCAAACAAATGCATTCCTAATTCATTAACCCCTTCGCAAAGCAACTTTAAATTAACCTTTAATAAGACAATTAAATTATCCTCTAATACAAAATTTAAATTAACCTTTAATTGAAATCTAACATAACCCCTAACCCCTTGAACACAAAAGTAACATAATCTATTTTTTTCATGATGATAAAATTTAAATTAACATTAACTATACATTTGAATAAATTGAGTAAATCCATTTCTCTAATAGATTAATCAAAATTTTAGGCCAAAACCCCTATTAAATTAATTCACAAATCTCACAATTTTAAAATAACTTAAACAACTAATGTTAAGGATCAATTTAAAATGATTAATTATTATATTAATAAGTTTTTCCAATACAAATTAAAATTAGATCATGTTAATAAATCCATTCATATTTCATAACCAAAAGTTATTAATCTACTAACTAAACCAAGCTATATCATTGAATCAATTTATATATGTATACAATGCTACCCAATTAAGAATTAAAAATAATAAAGAAATAGACCTAATTAACTAACTTAAACTTATCAACTAATTACCTATTAATCTAATCTATCTATCAAATAATCTCCTAACCTAACTAATCTACTAACTTATTAATTTATCATTTCGTATTACAAAGTCCAAAATCCAAAATGCACTGGGTGAAGGGGTCGAATTCCTATGGAAAAGTGCAGGTCTAAAGGACTATTTTGGGGCCCACCACCTATCTTACCCATCCCTATACAAAGGATTACACATTGCAAGAGTAGGACAGAAAAAAGGTGGCATGGGTTTCTAAGTAAGGAGGCCCCTTGAAGAAGGCAAGCGCATGAGGTAGAGTGAGGATGGAGTTAACCTTGGGGAAAGGGTTGTATGACATGTCAGAAACTATAAAGGATGTGATAGCAAGGGAGGTGGTGCATGATCCAAGTAGTGCAGCCCTTAAACAATATGATTTATTTTTCAGCCTTTACACAGTCCAATGTGCAAGCAAAGAGGTAAAGAGGTAAAGGTGGGGCCCATAGAAAAGGGTAAAAGTGTAAGGTAAGTTTAATTTAGAATTTAGGATTAATTACATGGTTATGTTAGTGAGTTTAGGATACAAATTTAATTAGAGAGGGAGCACATTGGAAAAGGAATGTTCTCTGTGGTAAGGAGAATATTTTCTTTCCCATATAAATTTCAGAGAGCATTTCTGCTCTAAATCTGGAAAGTGTCATGGGCTTTGTTTATTTTAAGCTCTTCCATTTTGATTTACTTGGTTCAATTTTAGTAATAGATCATAGTATGCATTAGGATTTATTTATAAGAGCAATATACTAAGAGGAATAATAGTATTAATTAATATTTATATTACCATACTAACTAGTTTAATTTATTATTGTTATCAAGGTTATTTCTTCTTCTCAAGAGTTGAGATTGAAATGGAGATTTTTAATGTAGAGAGTTGAATCTATGGAGATGAAATGGAGACTTTCAAAGGAAAAATGGAGTGTTCCAATAACTTGGAAACTTACATTTACATGCATTATGGATATTTCAAGCTTCTCAAATCCTTAAGATTTTTATGATATGAAACTATTATATTATCTTTCTCTTTCAATATTGGGTATCCCTCTAACATGAATGGTTAACTTCTTTTCTTTTCTAAGAAATAGAATACAATATGCATGAACTAAAAAATCCATCATTTACATTATGGTAATCTTACAATCTACAATTACACATCTTCAAGATGATAAATCTATATAATACATGGATGATATGCAACATTTCTTCCTTTAATGAATCATAACATAAAGAATGAGAACTCTTCACATCTAGCTTGAAAAGCTTCCAAAATGAACATTACAACAATCAACAAAAAATAAATTTCAATACAAATGAGTGACTATGCAACATTTAAGTTGCTAACACACAACCACCCCCAAATAGAAATTTCTTCCAAGCTTCTTTCACGATCTTCTTGACTTCAAAAACCTACAAATTTTATGAGGGGAACCATGGGAAGCTCACCTCCCAACCAAGGTCTCAAGGAGACCACCCCGGAGCTTGGAGAACCAAGGCTAAACAAGATTTCATGTCTAAATTTCTACAAATATCTTATATGCACAAAAAAACAATAAACTCCCAATCAAGGCTTCACAAATGAGTTTTCTAAACCCATTGAAGTAGGGTGAAGGTGGGCTTTTCCAAGGATGAGAATGCCATTGCAAATTCTAAATTTCTCGACAAGAGTTTTTCCATGTCTCTCCAAGGCTACATTGACATTTCTTCTATATACACATTTGGTCATTTCTATACCAAAAATAAAATTTACAACATAGCTTCATGGAGCCCATACTCCATGAAATTATCTTTCTTCTCCAAGAGAAGAGATTCTCACTACAATGGAGAGCCCAACTAACCCCTTCACCCCAGGCCACTTCTTCCCTTCCCAAAGGGTAAGTAATGCCTTAACTCCCATGAAAAAAACTCCCAATCCAAAAGAACAAAATCCAAATGCATTTTCAACCCAACACATGACAATAAAATTTACATACAACAACACTATACAAGATTGCATACATGAACACCATACAATATTTCATATTCATAAAACAATAACATCACAAATTACTTGCAACAAATCAAGAACTTCATGGCAAAGGAGACCAACCTTCCAAATGTGTTATGACAAAATGAAACTTGAGAAGAGCCCAAATGCTTATCCTTCCTCTATCCAAACCCTAATTGTCTCTAAAATTAGAGAGTGGGTGAACACCCGCTAAGTCTCCCCAAACCCTCTAAAATGATTACCAAAAGTGTACTCAATACCTAGCCATAATGAGACATGACATTTATCTTTTTGTCTTACCTCTTGTCTTCCCTCTTAATTGTGAGTTAGTAAGGAGTGTGGGACAAGTTAGATGCATGTGGCTATCTCTATTTTCACCACTTTTGAAAAGTAGGCATTTTAGAGAGTCATAATGGTGACCTAGGTTTCTCCCATAGGTAAAAACTATCCCTAACCCAAGGTACCCCTTAGGGATAACTAATTTTTGTCAAAAATACACTCTAGGGTTACTTTTAACCCCTCCAAAATACCTCTAAAGTTCAAATCTGAGTTCCAACTTAATGTGATCCCTACAAGACATCTATATGCAAGTGGAATTAATATAACATCCTATAAGATTTGGTGATTCTTGTCCAATCCCTAATTTGACATGTCACTATCCACATGGACAACACAAGTGTCAAGTGACACCAAACAAAATACACATCACATGCATAATGACATGTCCAAACAATAACATAAATTTTAAACTATTAACACACATTAAGATTACGTTTACAACAAAGATCACATTACAATGAAGTTTCAACCCTTTATTAGATTAAACACTGGCTTACTCAATTCACATGTGTTTAGCCATGATTCTCCGAATAATTCTATGGTTCTCTTTTCTGCACACTAAAATCAAGCATCAGTAGTCCAAGATAATAAAATCACATGTAATATACATTTTCAATTCATAATTAGCAACATTAATCAATAAGCAGAATTAAGGTCATAATTGCAATTTTCATACAGAAATATTTAAAACATAAAAATTTCACAATCACCATGACATAACATCCATGAAATAGTCAAGTCTAATCATGATCCGATCTTCTCATTAATTCACTTGTCTAAACATATATAATCAAAATCAACCACATGTTCTAGGTCTAATCTATATCAAAATGCAATCCACACAATATAATCATCATCATAACATAATATCTCGAGTCTCTATCAGGATAATCAAAAATTTTATCAATGTATCAAAACATAAAGTATCAAAGTGTGATCGAGCAATAAAGCTATGATGGGTCAGGGTGAGGCCTCACATCCTCCCCCACTAGACATAAACTTCCTCCTAGAGTTCATCAAAAAGATATGGGTACTGATATCTCATCTGCGATGCATCCTCCCATGAAGCCGTGACCTCATCATAACAATCCCATTGGACCCTAACCTGGTTCAGCTCTTGGCCTCAGAGTGCAAGGGTCTGTCAGGCTATAATATGAATGGGCTCTAGTGCTAGCTATCCATCTGACTCTACATGTAGCCTCTATGACTGTGGCCTGGTGCTCGGCCTGGCGGTTATCAACCGCTGTAAAAAATCTATGGGATCTACCCATATCTCCAACTGTAGGCTCTGAGGTAGCCCCTCTCTGACCACTGGCTGACTATCCATGTGGGCACTCTCACTAAATAACCCATACCACCACAAGTGTAACATGGCCCTCAGGTCTAAATCTGCACTCCCTATGTCCTAGGTTGTTGTGACCCTTTGATCCTACTAGAACCACTATATCCACTCCTAGAGGACTGTTGAGTCCTAGCTGACTGTGTCTGAGGGGTCTGTGTCCTATGATCATATCTAGGGTCCTAAGACTACCACTGTTTGGGCTTAGAGCCCTGATAACCTTGTGAATGCCTCTGTCTAGAATCCTATTGGGATCTCTGCTGCTCAGACTGTTGGGAAGAGGGGTTTTGGTGCTGGGATTGATTCTGAGACTCTTGTCTAGTATGGATATCCTCAGCTACAAGTGTCATCTCAACTGCCCCTCTGAATGTGGTAGGGAATTTTAGGTGTACTATTCTCTAAATAGACATATTAAGTCCCTTAATGAAATGGTGAGTACGCAATTTCTCATTCTTCATGTAATCAACATATGGAAGGAGCTCGAGAAACTAACTCTCATACTGGTTCACTGTGAGGCCTCTTTGCTGGAGATCATGGAACTCCTCTATCTATCTCTGTCTAAAATGCTTGGAGAGATATCTCTCATGAAAATAGACCACAAAAGTCTCCCAAGTGAGTGTGTCAATACTCACTCCACCTATGGACACCTCCTGCTCCCACCAAGTGGAAGCCTTCTCTTGTAGGAGATGGACTGCAAGTCATGTCTTTAAATTACTCCCATAAGGGCACAATCCAAAATATCGATGTAAACTCTGTAACCAGCCCTCTACTACTGACCCATCATTGGATCCCAAAAATAAGGGTGGCTAGAGTCGTAATAACTCTTGGATCTCATCTCCAACATCTCTAGGGGTCTCTCTAGCATGTATCTCAGGCTCATGTGGTAGCACAACCTGATGAACTGACTCACCCTCTTGATCATCATGACCCTCAATAGACCTGGGTGGGGGACTCCTACTCCTTTCTCTACTAACTGCTCTATCATTCTCTGAAATATGTGCTTACCCTTCAGGAATCTATTGTTGAACTATGGGTGGTAGTCTTTGCTGAATCACCCCAATCAGACTTTGGAGAACATCAATAATATCCCGGTTAGGGTTCTGAGGTGGTGGAGGTGGTGGATCCTCTTGTCCTACCCCTGCATGGGGAGCTCTACGATCTTTACCTCGTCAGTTATCTCTGGTGACTGCAGGTATCCTACACAATGATTTAAGTTTTTGAATGAGTTGGAACATAATGGGTTAGGTTCCTAGTGTCAAAACATGGCTCTGATACCAAAATGTCAGGCCCAAAACTAGGACAAATATACACAATTTTTTTTTTTAAACCCATAAGTACATAGATTGAATTAGGGTCATGCCACAAACAGGTGCAGAATTGGAGCATCAACTTATTCTACGGATTATATGAGTGCTTAAATCCAGTTGGTCTAACTCTAATTCCATGTTTAACTACATTTAGTATCATGATGATAGCAAGTTGTTATGAACATATGTTGAATTAGGTTGACCTAATGCTTACTTAACTCTTAAGCTAGATTATAACTTAATTCATTCAAATCTAGTTTCAATTTTATTTCAACATTAACTACTAGCTCAAAACCTAGTCAAATTAATATTCTACTCCTTTTAACAACATACATGAAACACTTATCAATTGACATGCTTAAAATTGAATAACAATTTCACTATACCAAACAACTATTAATTAAAATCTAAAAACTGAAATCAAATCTGATTTCCTAACCTACCAATATCAGTAATAAAATTATTCCCCTATTGATGAAAACACATGCATTCCTAATTCATCAATCCATTTGCAAAGCAACTTTAAATTAACCTTTAATAAGACAATTAAATTATCTTTTAATACAAAATTTAAATTAACTTTTAATTGAAATCTAACATAACCCCTAACCCCTTGAACACAAGAGTAACATAATCTCTTTTTTCATGTTGATAAAATTTAAATTAACATTAACTATACATTTGAATAAATTGAGTAAATCCATTTCTCTAATAGACTAATCAAAATTTTAGGCCAAAACTCCTATTAAATTAATTCACAAATCTCACAATTTTAAAATAACCTAAACAACTAATGTTAAGGATCCATTTAAAATGATTAATTATTATATTAATAATTTGTTCTAATACCAATTAAAATTAGATCATGTTAATAAATCCATTAATCTTTCATAACCAAAAGTTATTAATCTACTAACTAAACCAAGCTACATCATTGAAACAATTTATATATGTATACAATGCTACCCAATTAAAAATTAAAAATAATAAAGAAATAGACCTAACTAACTAACTTAAACCTATCAACTAATTACCTATTAATCTAATCTATCTATCAAATAATCTCCTAACCTAAGTAATCTACTAACTTATTAATTTATCATTTTATATTACAAATTCCAAAATCCAAAATGCATTGGGTGAAGGGGTCAAATTCCTATGGAAAAGTGTAGGTCTAAATGACTGTTTTGGGGCCCACCACCTATTTTACCCATCCCTATACAAAGGATTACACATGGAAAGATCAAGACAACAAAAAGGTGGCATGGGTTTCTAAGTAAGGAGGCCCCTTGAAGAAGGCAAGCGCATGAGGTAGAGTCAGGATGGAGTTGACCTTGGGGAAAGGGTTGTATGACATGTCAGAAAATTTGAAGGATGTGACAGCAAGGGAGGTGGCACATAAACCAAGTAGTGCAACCCTAAACAATATGATTTATTTTTCAACCTTTACACAGTCCAATATCCAAGCAAAGAGGTAAATAGGTAAAGGTGGGGCCCACGAAAAAGGGTAAAAGTGTAAGGTAAGTTTAATTTAGAATTTAGGATTAATTATATGGTTATGTTAGTGAGATTAGGATACAAATTTAATTAGAGAGGGAGCACATTGGAAAAGGAATATTCTTTGTGGTAAGGAGAATATTTCCTTTCCTATACAAATTCCAAAGAGCATTTTTGCTCTAAATCTAGAAAGTGTCATGGGCATTGTTTGTTTTAAGCTCTTCCATTTTGATTTACTTGGTTCAATTTTAGTAATAGATAATAGTATGCATTAGGATTGATTTATAAGAGCAATATACTAAGAGGACTAATAGTATTAATTAATATTTATATTACCATACTAACTAGTTTGATTTATTATTGTTATCAAGGTTATTTCTTCTTCTCAAGAGTTGAGATTGAAATGGAGATTTTTAATGTAGAGAGTTGAATCTATGGAGATGAAATGGAGACTTTAAAAGGAAAAATGGAGCATTCCAATAACTTGGAAACTTACATTTACATGCATTTTGGATATTTCAAGCTTCTCAAATCCTCAAGCTTTTTATGATATGAAACTATTATATTCTCTTTCTCTTTCAATATTGGGTATCCCTCTAACATAAATGGTTAACTTCTTTTATTTTCTAAGAAATAAAATGCAATATGCATGAACTAAAGAATCCATCATCTACATTATGATAATCTTACAATCTACAATTACACATCTTCAAGATGATAAATCTATATAATACATGGATGGTATGCAACATTTCTTCCTTTAATGAATCATAACATAAAGAATGAGAACTCTTCACATCTAGCTTGAAAAGCTTCTAAAATTAACATTACAATAATCAACAAAAAATAAATTTCAATACAATTGAGTGACTATGCAACATTGAAGTTGCTTACACACAACCACCCCCAAATAGAGATTTCTTCCAAGCTTCTTTCACCATCTCCTTGACTTAGAAAACTTGCAAATTTCATGAGTGGAACCATGAGAAGCTCACCTCCCAACCAAGGTCTCAAGGAGACCACCCCCGAGCTTGGAGAACCAAGGCTAAACAAGATTTCACATCCAAATTCTCACAAACATCTTATATGTACAAAACAACAATAAACTCCCAACCAAGGCTTCACAAATAAGTTTTTCAAACCCATTGAAGTAGGGTAAAGGTGGGATTTTTCAAGGAGGAGAATGCCATTGCAAATTTCAAATTTCTCAACAAGAGTTTTTTCATGCCTCTCCAAGGCTACATTGACATTCCTTCCATATACACATTTGGTAATTTCTATACCAAAAATAATATTTATAACATGGATTCATGGAGCCCATACTCCATGAAATTATCTCTCTTCTCCAAGAGAAGAGACTCTCACTACAATGGAGAGCCCAACTAACCCCTTCACCCAAGGCCACTTCTTCCCTTCCCAAAGGGTGAGTAATTCCTTAACTCCCATGAACAACATTGCCAATCCAAAAGAACAAGAATTGATACAAAAATCCAAATGCATTCCCAACCCAACACATGACAAGAAAATTGATATACAACAACACTATACAAGATTTCATACATGAGAACTATACAAGATTTCATATTCATAAAATAATAACATCCAAAACTACTTGCAACAAATCAAGCACTTCATGGCAAAGGAGACCAACCTTCCAAATGTGTTATGGAAAAATGAAACTTGAGAAGAGACCAAATCCTTATCCTTCCTTTATCTAAACATATATAATCAAAATCAACCACATTTTCTAGGTCTAATCCATATCAAAATATAATCCACACAATATAATCATCATCATAACATAATATCTCGAGTCTCTGTCAGGATAATCAAAAAAGGTATCAATGTATCAAAACATAAAGTATCAAAGTGTGATCGAGCAGTAAAGCTATGATGGGTCGGGGTGAGGCCTCATAGATATATAAGAAGAAATTGAATTACCCCTTCAACTATGTCAAGATGAGAGAGAGCTCCATCTAGAAGATTTCCTCGGTGATGACGCCTTCATTAAGATAGAAGAATTCAAGAACTTCTTGATTTGGAGGAAACAACAATAAATTGGGGCTCAATTACAATTGACAAAGGGTGGTTATGCATAAAATTAATCCAAGAAGAATGGTTGAGTTATGGGGAATTTAAAAGGGTACTTTATCAGTTGGCACATTAACAAAGTGATATGTTGTTTATCTTTCACTAACAGTTTACTAAGAATAGTTTATGCCGAGCAATTTTTGTGTTGGCCGAGCACCAGTGTGTGCTAAGCATATTTTCTTGTATGTGTCGAGCGTCAGTAAATTTATGAGGAACACAGTGTTGGCTGAGAAATGGTATTTTGATGATTGATAAGATTTAAGATCTCTGTCTGACATAGTTGATTTTATTGGGATATGTAAAGTTAATTAAGGATAAGTGTGTTTGATCTACACTATGTAAATGCACGGGTAACTATAATTAATGCATGAATCAAAGATTTAATTGGTGATTTTATTGGAGAAATAAATTAAATGTAAGGATAGAAAGATCTATTGGATATGACCTAACCTAAGATCTACGATCTTGATTAAGCAACAAAAGATGTATCTGACCTTGATGGAGAGGTATATGATAACCTCAAGGGGTTATTCATGAAGAAAGCCAAGAGAGCAGAGTATGCAAGAAGGATTGCATGGTTAATTGACTAACTGGAAAGATCTAAGCAAAGAAGGTTGAGCAAAGAAGTAGAGAGAGATTTCTTGATGGATTTCCAAGGAGATCTAAAGATTGAAATGAGAATGGAGGTCACTCAGTGAATTAGAATTAGAGTTGAATTAGATCTGGATTTGCAAAGTAAGTTGTATGAATCAGATCACACCTGCTGATTACTTTCTAACCATTGTATCAGTTCAAATCCTTTAACCAGGTTGACCTAACAGTCATTGTATAAATCCTTTGAGAAAGGTGACATTCAAATTGGAATGTTCTAAGTCCTCTAACAAGGCCACTCCTGATAGGGTGATTAAATCCTATAACTAGGTCACATTTGATAGTGTGTTTTGTAACCTTTAACAGGGTTGGCTCCTAACAGAGCTCACTTCAGAAGAGTAAACATTTTGGTAGCATGTTACTGGTGGTTTTTCTTATATTGGGTTTTCACGTTAAATCATGGTGTCAAAATGTGTGAATGTTTATGTTGTGTTTTACTGTTAAGTTTCTGCAAGCTTATTTCATTAGTATAGTGAAACTGCACACTTTTATGTTACTGCCACCGAGCAAATCTAAATTGTTAAAATTGGTATAAAGTATTAAATGGGCACATCTGGACCTGATGATAACTGATTCACCCCACTCTCAGTTATTCTAAATTCATTCTAACAATTGGTATTAGAGATGAGTTCTCTTGAAATAGTTGAAGGTACTTGGAGCAAAAGAACAAGATGTATAAAAGGGATGTACCAAAGTTGAACAAGGATAACTTTCCTACATGGCAAAGTTTGATGAAATTTCACTTAGCTAGTGTTGGTGATTTTGCTAAACGTCATGTTGATCAAGAATATGTAGCCCCTACAGGAACTCTCAATGCTACGCAGTTAAGAGAAAAGTAAGAACATAATCAAGCAATGTTGGAGATTGCATCATCCCTAAACTATCATGAGTTTGAAGACATAAAAGACTGTACAAGCACAAAGCAAATGTGGGTGATGTGAGTGTTCCAAGGGCTTGCTTGCACAATTGACTAAGAATATCTTCTTTGTCTTCTTCAAGGATCCTAATCTCCTCTAGGTCCTTATTAGGCTTAGATGATTAAATAAGTCCTAATCCAACTCTTCTCTAAGAGTCTCACACTTTTTGATTCACCTTTGAAAGACTAACACTCTAGTAGTTACTTCACTTCCTCTCCTACACTTAGAAGGATCTAAGTGCCAACTCCACTCTAGCATTCATGAATCATTGCATGGGTGTCCATCATCATGTAGAAATTCCATTCAATCCCATTTGAATCCATTTTGAGGGATCTCTTAACTCTTTTTAGTTGAGTTCAAACTTTAGTCTCCAAGAGGCCTAATTGGGCTTATTTCCTTGTAGCCTTTTATAGTGTGTTTTTCCCAATTCTTTCAAAACTTTCCCAAAGAATTTGAAAAACCAAACACACATTCAGATACCCTCTATCCCTTTACAAGATATTTTGAAGGTTTTGGTTTCCTAAGCCCTCCATACATATGGTTCCTACAATCTAGGTCTAATAGGGCTAATAGGCCTAATTTCTAGGACTGTCTGCAACCTAGTTGAAAACTTGCTCAAAAATTGGTCAAATGAATTGGTAAGAACTCAATCCTCCTAGCATGTCAAGATATGACTATGCCCTATCTAAAACTGTACCTAGTTCATATAGTGCTTCACTACCCTGCAAGATATGCTCAATCTTTCATCTCCCAAACCTCTAACCGGACAGTGTTTTCTCACCTAGGACTTGGCATTAAAAATAGAAACTCAACCTTTCATGACTCCTAATCCTAGATATGTATAGACTAGTGACTCCCCTTTCATGTCCAACCACTTTCAGGAAGTTCCCATGGTTATTTTTCATGGGGCATCCATGAATTGACTGACTTGTCAGGACAGGACCAGTGGACTCTCTAGATTGAGAATAATTTAACTACGACCCTAGACTAACTCCAAAATACTAAGTCATTGAATGAAAAACACTGAAAAATATCCTAAGAACACAAAAATACAACTAATTTGGCGCATTCAATCCATTAGATATCACTTTCACACACAAATGCTCAGGTTTTCTTAAAAACACAAAGTTGCAGAGTTCTATTCAAATTCAAAACTTGTTACAATGTCTCTCTCTGTCGATATTCGAGCCTCTCCTCCCATTAGATGCCTCATTCCGTGTTTCTAGGCCTTGTTGGTCAATTCCCCATTCCTATTTTGTAGGGTTATCCAAGGTAACCGAGTTGCATGCAACATTTGCAATAATTGCAAATGTTGTCATGACAACAATTTAGCAACTTTTGGCATCTTTGCTATTATGCCTTCTCCCTAAGTTTTAGGACCTCTAACCTCTTCATTTCAAGGATCCAAGATCATTTAAGGCCGTATGGAATCTCTATGACATCATTTATGTGTTTAAGACACATTCATGGCTCAAATCCAACATTAAGCAACTAAGCCTAAGAAATATAAAAACTACTAACAATGGCTAATTTAGTGACCTTATTCCTAATGACTAACTCACTTAGCCCACATTGCAATGACCTTCTAAGGTCCAAAAAAAACCTAACTATCTTGACTTGGCCAATGTCAAGTACAAGCAAAAACATACTAACTATGGAGGTTAGCTTAGGTGTGCTCCTGCACCAGTGGGATGCCCTTGAAACCATCTATGGAGGAGACACAAATGTGTTAAGAGCCAAATCTAAAAGCTTGAGAGGTAAGTTTGATTAAATGAAAATCTAAGAAGGATAAAATATAGTTTCATATTATGGTAGGATAAAGGAAGTTGTAAATGCTATTAGAGGATCTAAAGGAACCATTGATGATAACACCATCATGAGAAAGGTACTGAGAACACTTCTTCCCATTTATGCTATTGGAGTATCTGCAACTCAAGAATTGAGATGTACTCCTAACATCAATTTGACTTTGGAAAGTTTGGTAGGTAGACTTACTGCATTTGAGATGTCAAATTTTGATAACTATACTCCACAAGCCATTGAATCTGCATTCAAGTCCCAGATGGTCCTCAACAAATCAAACAAAGGAAAGAAATGTGTGGATAGTGACAGTGACACTTCTAATGATGATCTAGAAGAACTTGAGGCACTTATGGAAAGAGAACTATCAAGAGGAAAAGGAAAATTCAAAGGTAAACTTCCTATTATCTATTTTTCATGTAACAAAGTTGGTCATATTGCTACAAGATGTCCTGATAAGAATGACAAAGATGAGAGAAGAGACAACAAGTATAAAGATAGAAAGGATGATCGAGACCTTAGGAAGTACAAGGATTACAAAGAAAAAGGTAAGAAATCCTTCTATATAGCTGAAGAAGATTCTGAAAATGAATCTGATAAATTTGATGAAAATGATATAGAAGTTGTGTATGTTGCAATGAAAGATGATTTTGATGATGATGAGAAAACTACACTAATTTCTTATATAAGCAAAGGTGATCATTGGATTATTGATAGTAATTTCTCACATCACATGACCGGTGATAAAGATAAATTTGAAACCTTAGATCAGTGTAAAGGTGGTTATGTCAAATTTGGAAATGATACACCATGTCGTATCAAAGGAAAAAGATCAATTCAATTGACTGACAAAATCATATGTGATAATGTATATTGGGTTGATGATCTTAAGTATAACTTATTGAGTGTTTCACAGCTGAATACTTCTAGTTACAGAGTTGAATTCCATCATAGGAAAGCAAAGATCTATGATGCCAATGGAGAATTAGTTGGAGGTGGTGAGAAAAAAAAAGGTAATCTATTTTGTCTAGACTTAGCTAATGAGACATGCTTTTTTGCACAATATAGTGATGTTTGGTTATGGCATAAAAGGTTGTGTCATGGAAACTTTGATAACTTGGTAAGCATAAGCAAATTAAAAAAAGTTAGAGGGCTGCCTAAGTTAAAGAAACCTAAAAATGCAATGTGTAAGCAATGTCAATTGGGAAAGATGACTAAATCTAGTTTTAAGAGAAAAACTCATACTTCTGAGAAAATTTTGGAATTGGTTCATACTGATCTTTGTGGACCTATTGCTGAGAAAGGTTACTGGGGAGACAAATATTTTATTTTATTTATTGATGATTACTCAAGAATGATGACTGTTATGTTTATTAAGGAAAAATCTGATGTATTCCAGTTGTTTAAGTGGTACTTGGCAAAAGTTGAAAAGGAGATAGGTAAGAGTCTGAAATGTCTGAGATCTGACAGAGGAGGCAAATTTATTTCTAATGAGTTTAAATTTTTTTGCAATGACAAAGGAGTAAAGAGATAGATGTCCACTCCTAGGACTCCACCACAGAATGGTATAGCTGAAAGAAGAAATTGATCTATCATGGATTGTTCCATAATGCTAATGATGGAGAAAAATGTTCTACAGAAATATTGGAGAGAAGTTGTAAGTACAGCAGTTTATACCCTGAACAAAGTACAAGTCAAGAAAGGTACAAATACTACACCTTATGAGCTATGGTATGGATATGCACCTAGTGTAAGCTACTTTAAAGTTTTTGGAAGTAGATGTTTCATACTGAAGGATAGTAGAAATGGAAAACTTGATGCTAAAGGTGAGGAAGGCATATTTCTTGGATATTCAACTAAGAGTAAGGCATATAAGTGTTTGAATTATAACACTAACAAAATTGTGGAAAGTGAAAATGTTAGAATTGCTGAATATGCAGAAAGAAATGAAGAAGAAATCATGACGGACCCTGAGAGTTACAAATCATTCACCTATCCTAATGAGGTAGATTCTAACAAATTACCTGAAACTGAAACTGAAGTTGTCGAGCAACAGTCTGCACCTGCCGAGTCACAGAACAAAATTGTCGAGCAATAGGAGGTGACTGCCGAGCTATCTGATAGTGATATCAAGTCATAGATTCAACCTGAATTAAACATGAATGATCAATCTGAAGCACAGAAAGAACCTAATTTGGAAAAGTATGTTAGAAGGCACCATAAACCTGATCAAATCATAGGAGAAAAGGATTCTGCACTCATGACAAGAAGCAAATTAAGAGAAGATACCTACTTGTTATCTGACTTTGAACCTAAAACAGTAAAAGATGCTTTAGACAATGAAGACTAGATTCAAGCAATGAACAAAGATATTGAAAAGAATAATACTTGGACACTTGTACCTAGGCTAAATGATAAAAAAATAATTTATACTAAGTGGGTATTTAGAAATAAGTTGAATGAGCATGGGGAAGTAACAAGAAATAAAGCTAGACTGGTATGCAAGGGTTATGCACAAGAGGAAGGAATTGACTATGGAGAGACATTCACTCCAGTTGCAAAATTGGATGGTGTAAGAACCTTACTTGCATATGCAGCCTACAAAAGATTTAAAGTCTATCAAATGGATGTTAAGTCAACATTTCTAAATGGTATATTAGAGGAGGAGGTATACATTGAACAAGCTGATGAATTTTTTGACCCAAGCAAAAGGAATATGGTTTACAAATTACACAAAGTGCTATATGGACTGAAGCAAGCACCTAGAGCATGGTATGAAAGATTGCACAACTATCTGATGAAGATTGGATTTGCAAGAAAAAATGACAACAGCAATCTGTACTTGAAGATAGAGCAAAGTAAAGGTACTTTATTAGCTGAAATTTTTGTTGATGAAATTATATTTTGTGGACAAGATATGTTATGTCAAGCATTTGCAAAGGAGATGCAAACTGAATTTGAGATGTCTATGTTTGGTGAGATAAAAAAATTTGCTGGTTTAAAAATATATCAAATGAAGAATGGTATCTATATTACCCAATCAAAATATGTCAAAGAGATACTAAAAAATTTTCGAATGGAAGATTCAAAACCAGTGAGTACACCCATGGCTACTGGACAAAAGTTAACCAAAAATGATGAGACAAAAGAAGTATATTAAACATTGTACAGATCAATCATTGGAAAACTACAATATGTTATCCATAGTAGACCTGATATTGCATTAGCTATTGGTATTGTTTCTAGATTTTCTTCTAATCCCAAGGAAACTCATCTGATAGTAGTAAAAAGGATTTTGAGATACTTGAAAGGAACAGATGACTATGGTCTGTATTACAAAAGGAATGATAAATTTGAACTCAGAGTCTATACTGATTCTGATTGGGCTGGAAATGTTGATGATAGAAAAATCACCACAGGAGGAGCATTTATTTTGGGAAAAAGATTAGTTTCATGGACAAGCAAGAAACAGAACTACACCTCACAATCTACAACTAAAGACAAGTATGTGGCAACAGCAGTTAATTTCTCTAATATTGTATGGTTGAAGATATTACTAAAAGGTATGAAAGAAGAGATCACAGAACCAGTTGTCATATATTATGATAACACGAGTGCCATTAATATTTCAAAGAACCCTATAATGCACTCTAAGACAAATCATATAGCTATCAAGTATCATTACTTGAGGGAGTTAGTTCAGAAGAAGGAAGTGAGACTGGAATATGTGAACACTAAGGAACAGTTAGCAGACATATTTACAAAGGCACTACCCAAGGATGCTCGTGAGTATCTGCAAGGTAAATTGGGGGTAATTCCCCTAACTAAAGCTAATTAATTCAGAATGGTATTGTTGCATCAAATTTCATATTCAGAATATTTTTCACATTGATGCACAGGCTATCACACTTTAGGATGCTACCTAAAGTTGTGAAAGATAGACAAGGACCAAAAAATAAAATCAGTCATAATCAAGATGATAGGAATAGCATGATACAAAGTTTAGAATAGAAGAATCTGCATGATGAAGATGTCAACATATTTTTCATTGTTGTCAAAGAGGGAGAAGTTTACTGAAAGAGGGAGAATTATACTGAGAAAGATACAGGGAGAGTTTACTTCTAAGAGAAAAATAGATTGATGAACAGAAACAGAAAGATATCAGTGTGATTACAGACACAGAGGGAGTAATGTTTTACAGATGAAAATTAGAATGAAGCTAAAGACATTAATGAAGATTTGTTCATACCAAGGAACACAGGTAGACTTTTTGGATTGTATGGTAACTATGTTTGTAATATTATTGTTTTATTGTTGTGTTCCCATCGATGCCAAAGAGGGAGATTGTTGGAAATTTTGTTTGGAAAGCTACAATGGAAATAATTATTGTTTTTTCATTGATGTCAAACCTTAACTGGTGAGACTATTGCTATCTATTTGAGTACCATATCTATTGATTGAGGGAGGAGATTTAACAAGAAGACCAAGAAGAATGGTTGAGTTATGAGGAATTAAAAAAGGGTACTTTATCAGTTGGCTCATTGGAAAAGTGATATGTAGTTTATCTTTCACTGATAGTTTACTAAGAATAGTTTATTCCGAGCAAGTTTTGTGTCATTCGAGCACCAATGTGTGCCAAGCATATTTTCTTGTATGTGTTGAGTGTCAGTAAATTATCGAGGAACACAGTGTTGGCTAAGCAACAGTATTTTGATGATTGATGAGATTTAAGTGTTAGAAACACTAAGAGGGGGGGTGAATCAATGTTTGTCTATTTATTATATTACAACGCTTTAAACGTAAATCAAACATACATCCAATGAAGCTTAACACAATAACTTATAACACATGATATGATTATGGGGAAACCTTGATCAGAGGAAAACCCCAGTGGGAATTAGTACCCACAAATATTGTACTAGTATAATGAACCTATTAAAGTTCCTTTGCCCTGTTAGAAGCAGTCTTTACAATGCAAGTACAATGACCCTATTAGGAGTCTTTACAAAACCCTATTAAGGGTATATGGCTCACTGCCAGAGCTCACTTCTCAATAGGATGAAGGCTACAACCTTCTGATAGTTGATATACATTATATCAAAAGTGAACTGTTGTAATGACACTGTTGTCTGATTAGTTCTGTTTATGCGCTGATGCTCTTACTCTCTTAAAGAGATTTATCTCATACTGACTTCATCATACTACTCTTCTATATCTTTCTCATTCATATTTTTCAACACTTGTAATATAACTTTACATTACATACTTATATGTTCAAACCCAAAAAGATGCGACTCAAAACAAGACTTAGTCGGCCCTAAAAAAATAATACACAACGCTTCCAAACAAATTGGCTTAAGCGTGTTTACAACAATACTAATTACATCATTACAAACACAATATCATAAGCACTTGGCCTTTACATAACAAAATAATATACGCTGATGAAAACACTTAGTTGACTTTTATGCTTTGTCTTCTGGACTGCTAGTGCATTGATCTGTCTGTAACTTCTATGTACTATCATGTCATACCATGTGTGTTTGAACTTAGTATCTACATGAAACATAGAACATATATCTGAATGCACATACTCTGATTTGACTCTTGCATGTGCGCTGATGTGGTGATCGTAGTATAACTCTGTCTGTCCTATTTTCCATACTTAGTCATTTTGTCTTCTAAGTTTACTTTGATAGAAACTTAATATGACTTTGTTTCCATGATGAAAAAAAAAAATAAGTCATGCATCCTCAGGAATTCAACTTTCCAACAATCTCCCCCTTTGTCATTTATGGCAACAAAGGTATGTGGCCAAGTATCTCAAAATGACTTAATCACAAAAACTGTCTGTCATAGCATCTTTTAATATATACATATACTACTCCCCATATATACACATTCTCTATTACTCCCCCTTTGACATAAATGATAAAGGCATACAAAACTTTTAAGTCTTCTAGATACTTACTCCATGTAGACATCTGGGTACACAACCTGAAGAGATTGGATCTCTTTCTGCCAGAATACCTTCATTACATCAACTGTCTGAAGATGCACGCATAAGGCATATGTCAGCTTCTCCATCTTTATCAAATCCAAGTAGGGACCTTGATCATATGTCACAATGGTGGCATCAATCTATTTGATGTTCTCATTCAGAACTGCTAGAGAGGGTGCAAGTGCATTTCTCAATTGAGTTTGTCTGACTCTTATCTTACTGATCTCTAACTTAGCCTTTTCAATCTTGTCCAACTGACCTTGATAGACATTGTTACAAATGTTCATGTCTTGGGTAGATGTCTCAACTGATTTTATGATAGTTTCCACCATGATCTCTGCCTCTTCTATCTTTTTGATATGTTCAGAGGTGAACTTCACTCTGTCCATGCAGTTTTCTATAACCTTCTTACCCTTAGCTGCCAATTCTTTCAATATGGATTGCCCAATCTTTAAAGATTTTAAGTCTAAGTAAAATCATTATCATTTCATTCAATCTCTCCTTTTTATACTCATCTTCTACAATTCTAGTAGCAGAGTCTACTAGGTTTGTAAAGTGTGCTTTGAAGCTTGTTAGAATGTTGTCAACATCTTCAACTGATTGAATTTTGGCTACTTTCTTGTCTATAGGCACTAGATCATTCAAGATGTTTACTGATTTTAAGAAAAGAGGGTTCCTCATAACATGTTTTTCTTTTTCCTTTTCCATAGCTAGCACACTGATCTTCATTCACTACTACATTTGGGGCCCAATTTTGACAGAAGTTTTCGACGGGTAACTTTTTATTATGAATTTGGTGTTTTTTTTTGTAATAGGCCCCGATGATGTCGGTATTCTGATGGGTGTTTAATTGACCATCATAATTCTGACAGATTCAGGGTATACATTTAAAAAAAAAGTGAAATAGCCTCATCATTTTTATTTTGATTTCAATTGGAGAGCGGGAGAAAAGGAGAGACAACTAAGCGCGAGAAAAGGTATGTGATTTCTTCATCTTTCGAGCCTCTGGCATCATATTTGAATGCATTTCATTTTATTGTTGAGGGAGTTTCTCTCTGAAATGACTGCATTCTACTGGTGTCGTGCCCTAGCCAGTGCTTTATCTCTAT
>MU226367.1:1537474-1573981 GCA_018584345.1 Thuja plicata | reverse complement strand
TGACGGCCGCCGCTCAAATTCTCATCAATGAGCCATCGATCATGACCACGTCCTTTTGCCAACTGCACCTGGAGAGCAATAACTTCGTGATTGGGCTCTGCATCTTTTTCCACGCTCTGAATCTTCTATCTCTCCACCGACGTCGAACAAATCTAAATCTGGGATCAACAGACTCTTTGTATATGACCTTCTACAATTAGACCCTTCTGATCAGCTCTGGAACACGAGCACAGAGGAACAATGGCTGCCGAGCGTTCACAGCATCAAATCTGCCGCCATATTTTTAAATTCAAAGTCCTGCGACCTAGCGACCAACGGCTAGTCTCCTTGTCGCGAGCACTTTTTCTTAACCAAGGCTTAATCTCCAGACTAGGCGACAATGGTCTTTTTTACCTTTGTTTAACCCTAGCTCAGATCCAGCGACAAGGCGACCATGTGAAATCAAAGTCGCGAGGCATTTTACTTAACTCACCATTCTTCTAGCGACCCAGCGCCTAACTGCTACCTCAGACCGTCACGGCTTGTCGCCTGATCTCCAAATGCTATCTTTCTATACCGAGACTACGCGACCACACTTAGTCGCCAAGTCGGGGAATCCCTCTTATCAGTCAGCATGTTCCTTTAATCTTTCTAGCGACCCCGCGACTACCCTTGGCGCTGAGTCGGGAGTACTTTTCTTGTAGGGAACTTTGATCACCCGACCACGCATCCGCCGTTGGATCATCTATGTTTTGCATCAGACAGCTGGTGCTTAATCGCTTGAAAACTGAGGCTACCCCTAAATCATCTCACGATCCTGCGACTGAAGGGAAAGAATACTTAGTCTCGAAGTCGCTTGACCCATCTTCTCTGTCTGGCGATCACCCGACCGATGACCCACATCCACCTGCCATATGCCACCTGTCACACAGCCACTGGTTACTTTTCTGCACACTGGGACGCTGAGTTACTTCTCTATTCTGGCGACAAGGCGACAAGGGTGATCGTGAAGTTGGGAGACATTTTTTACTAACTACTGAAACTTCACGCGATCAAGTGACTGAGGTGGGTCCCGCAGACATATATTCCTTTATCTTTATTACTTCACGACTGAGCGACGAGCATCCTTTCTATTCATTAATCGCACACTCGCAACCCCTTTCTCTTTCACTTGATAACTGCAGCGATTGAGCGATGAGCTCTTCTTTTCTTTTGGTCGCGCACTCGCGAGCCATTTCCTCTTTTATTTGATTGCTCGACGACTGTGCGATGAGGCCTTTTCTTTTATCAATCACTCAGTCGCGAGCTGATCTCTGATGTCCTAGAAACATCGGCAATTGAGCGACGAGCAGCTTTCTTTTATTGATCGCGCAGTCGTGAGCAACCCATTCCTTTGTTTTATTGCTTAGCGACCTCGCGATGGCACCTTCTCTGCAGCTCGTCGCAGTCCCGCAGACAGATCCTCCTTTGTGTAAATTGCTCAGCGAGTGAGCGATGAGGTCTCACTTCCTGCTTAATCGCGCACTCGCGAGCAACACTTTGTTTATCTTTTCTTCTCGGCGAGTACGCGATGTCATTACCCTTCAGCTCGTCGCACACCCGCAGCCTCTTTTTATTTTATGTGACAACTGTAGCGATTGAGTGATGAGCTCTTATTTTCTGCTCGTCGTGCACTCGCGAGCCCCATTTGACAACTTAGAAACAACTCGCGACTGTGCGATAACTCATTTCTTCAGCTCGTCGCTCAGTCGGGAACGGATCAGACTTGGGCAAGAATAGATCGCGATAGCGCGATGACTGCGATTGGCAGCTCATCGCGCAGTCGCGCAACTCAATGATTTGAACATAACTTCACTGCGATCAAGCAACTGAAGGTGGGCCCCAACTGGCACAGGGCTTATGACATTATCTAGCGACCTCGCGACCAAAGAACGAATGCTAAGTCGGGAGACATTTAGGGAATATTCTGAAAGATCACTAGACTACGCGACAAAGAAAAAAGCAAAGTCGGGAGATAAAACTGGAATATTCTCTGAGGCAAAGCGATCAAGCGACTGAAAATAAGCACATGCTCCAAGTGATTGGAAAAAGTAACTCCAAAACATAACGTGCCAAAGCCTAAGGGTTTATTTCATCATTCAATCATAAGAGACTTAGGGTTCCTTAGGGCTTTAAGGGTTTAGTAGAGCCAAGACCTGGAAAACAAGACAGATGAAACCAGACAGGGCAAACCAGACCAAATGCACAGAATGGGAAATTTGGGCAACAGTTTGTATTGACTATAGCAATTGTTATGACTCATCGTGTTGCATTGCTATCTTTTGATCGACTCATTTTTCCAATATATTGAATGGCACTAGCAACAGTAGATATAGCATGTTTAATAGATGAATCTTTCATATTTTGTTTCACTTTAATGCCTAGTATTTTCATTACTTTTCTCATTTTCCACATTCTCATCAATTGAATCACAAGTTGACATTGAAATGTTAATTTTTTCGATAGAAAAATTCTTTGTATATTTTATTAGAATACTTCTCTATCTTCCTCAAAGAAAGCTTACCAGAAAGACCATTAAAAATATTACTTTCAATATGTAAAAATTATTTTTCATTTTCATTTAGGAAAGGAATTTCATTGCTCTTTGCATCAACATTAGGAAGATTTTCATTTGGATCAACACTAGGAGGATTATCATTTGCATCAACAAAAGGATTTTCATTTTCAATGACATTAGGAGGATTTTCATTTACATGAAAATTATGAGGATTTTCATTTGCATCAACAAAATTATTTTGATTTTCAACAACATTAGGGATATTATCGTTTGCAACAACAAAAAGCTCTTCATTTTCAACAACAATAGGCATATTTTCATTTGCAAATTCTCTAAGTTGAAAATTATGATTAGGCCTCATTGATTCAATTTCATCCCTAGAATATGTAATTAATAAGTTTCTATACATATTATCATCTATTATGAGAGGTTGAGTATCATTCAATGTTGAAGTCAAAGACTTACCCAAAACATCACTACAAGGTGCATTCAACGACATGCTGGCAATCACCTCTTTCATATTTGCATCTTCGGCATCCATTGTATCTCCCATGGTATCTTTAATGTTTGACTCTTCAATTGTTGTGGATCTAGAAACTTCATTGCTATTCATTTTGCGCATCCTCATTCTTCTATCTCTTTGATGTTTAGCCTCTTTCTCTTTCTCCAAATGAATTTCCTCATCAGTCATAACCCTCCTTTGTTTCTTCTTTTGACGTTGTTTACATCCCATGATTAATAATTGAAATCAGTCACAAGAGTGTCTTCAATAGTTTAAACTTACAAAAAATTGTTCAATGTGCTCCCAATGATTGATGCCTTCAAATGGAGAATATAATAGTCAATAAACAATGCAAAAACTATCCAAAACCTGCACATTCGATCACTGTCGACTGTGCTTTGAGTACAAGATTGCTGATGTAGTTAAAAAACACAGCAGATTTTTTAAAAAAATGGTGAAATATGAGACGGGGTGACGTTATGAAATGGGGTGACGTTTCAAAAATGAAATTTCACCCCATTTCATAACATCACCCCATATTGTTTTAAACCAATTTCCAACGACTACAAAATGAGACAGGGTGACATTATGAAATGGGGTGATGTTTCATTTTTAAAACGTCACCCCGTGTTATAACATGACCATGTGTTCTAAAATTTAAATTTTCCCCACCAAAAGTGGTTTGGGTTTAGCTTTGGGAAAGGCTTGGTCAACCGACCCTTGGCTTTGGATCTGGTTTGACCTCAATGTTGAAGGCCATGTCCATATGCAGACACAAAACTCACTTTGGCCTCAAATTGGATTGGGTTTTCTGAGGAGTTTTTTTATGAAAAAAAAACCCAGTATAGATAAAACAATGAAGATTCATAATATGTAATTTTTTATTAAATTTGATTAATATTTATATTTTTCAATCATTTTGTACTAAAATAGATCTATAAAAAATAGAATACAAGCCTTTTTGTAATTTTAATAAATTTTTTATTTTAATGTTTATTGAAAAATAAATTATATGACATCAAACTACACATAATTCTACACACTTTTAAAAAATAAATAAAAATCATATGTTTAGGGTATGCTTGTCGTACACACGAGGTTTTATAAACAACGATTGAGCCCAATATATAATTAATTTAAAAAAAAAATTTAACATAAAAATATGGAAAAATATTCACATCAAAATCTTAAATGTGTTACTTACTATTTCCCAAAAGGGTTTAGATAAATAGTTTCATTTGGGTCTGATTTCTCTTGTCGTACACATGCATGGTATAGTCCTAAATGAGTGACTTTTAAAATGAGGGTTTTAGTAATCCCTATTGAAATTTGAAATTTATCATCTGGATATTTTTAAAAATAACATATTTGGAAAGTGGACTTCGAATCTTAAAATTTTATATTAGTGACATTTTGGAAGATTTCATGTCTAAGTGTCTCAAATCTTTAGGTCAAATAGGACGAATTTGAAAAAATAGGAAAAACAGTTCCACTTTTTGGCCAAAAAGTGGACTCAACTTCTTGTTGGCACCCCTTAGTCAAACTCCAATTTAGGAATTAACCTTGAAATAAATAATTGAAATAAAGAATGCTTGAAAGTAGTAGAAGTAAATCTACTAATGAAGCTATGATATTCAAATAGATATGCAATTGTATTTTGAATGTAAACAAGTATGTAAATATGAAAGCTTGGACTCAATTAGAAACCATAAACCTCCATGATTGTATGCTTGGAATCCACCTTGAAGATAGAATGAATGAATTTTTGAGGATGCAAAAAGGATCTTGAAGGAAGATCACACAACCATGATGGATAGATCTAGGGCTTGAATGATGAATCTTGAATGTTTGAACCAAATCCCTTCAAAGGCTTGAAAGCTTGAATCCTTGATCTTCAATGGAGAGATTGAGTGCTTGAGAGGAAGACTTGAACACTTTGAAAGCTTTAAAACATGTAGAACAATGGATGCTTGAACATTTTTCTTGATGATGGTTGTTCTTCACTTAGTTGATGGTTAGAGAAAATGAGAGGAGAAAAATTCCTTATATATGAAACTAGAGCACAATCTTCTAGAGAGGCCTACATAGAAGAATTAAATTCCAATTATGCCTATACCCCTATAAGAGGACCTATATCAAATATAATTTAAGAATCATTGCTTCAGAACCCAAAACAGTCAACCCGAAAACTTGGGAAATGAATTTTTGATGACCTCTGGCAACCAACAGACTTCCAGATTTGAAAGGGGGGCCCAGGTCAAGGTTGAGGTTGTCCTTGACCTAGATCAAGGTTGAGGTTGAACTTGACCTAGGTCAAGGTCAAGGTCGACCTTGACCCAAGGGGTCAGGACCCATAAAAACATGCCTGTTGGGATGGGAGGTGTCCAGAGAGGCCCAATCAGGGTCCTAAACAGACACAAAAATGAGAGAGGATGAAAAAATAAGGGGACAATGTGATAGTGGTTAAAAACACCCCTTAAGGAGGGCTAAACATTCTTAACATGGAAGTGTTTCCATTTTAAGATGATACAACCATAAATAACTTTAACAAATATAAATTTCTCTAGTAAGATATATTATTTATCTTTTCTAGACTTTACCGAGTGGAAGAAAATAAACTTAGAGTTAACCGACCAATCTAGTTTCAATAATGTGTAAAAAAAATATCAATGCAATGAATCGTATACACATTTGACACATAGATTTTAATGCGGAAAACCAATATGAGAAAAACCTCCTGGGACCGGTAACCCAAAATATTTTCACTCTTCTGAAGTGAGCTCCGTAAAGATCCAACCCTGTTAAAGGTTACAAATACACACTGTTAAGTGTGACCTTGTTAGAGGATTTAAAACCAACATTTTTTTATTTTGACCTGGCACTCACTATGATCTCAACAAGAAAACCTTTTGATACTCTTGAGTATCTCAATACAATAAGGACTGTTAAATCCCACTTGGTTAAGATATTTTTTGAATCAATGGTTAAACTGATACAGTAAAAGATCTGTTCAAAATAAAAATTTGATTTGCAAATATTGAGATCTATTTTTAGTTCAATCATACCTCTTTGATCAATATACACTTTAGTTCCTTTGGTTTCTTTCTTTCTTCTTCTTGGTGAATGACCTTTCCTCTGTTGTTTGGTGTCTGTAGAATTCCTTGGCTCTAATCTTCAACCTGTCTGTTCAAATATGCATGAAGAATTCAATATTCACACAAATTATACTCAGCATTCTACTCCTCTAATAATGAATCACTTGTTTTTTATATAGACATGATTAGCCACTCAATCTCCGTATTTTTGTCATAGATCTCTTCTTGATTCATAAAACTCACCATATGTTTCTTTATCCCATAAAGCTCTCCTCGAGTTTTATTATGTAAATCTCTCCTTTATAACTATGAATAAAACATACTTTAAATCTTTTTCCATGCTTTATTTTAACTGATTGTTGAAAATAAAGCAATCAATCATTCAATCCCTAAATTGTAGCTCTGCCAGCTAAAAAATTTTGTCATAATTTGATTCCAGTTAAGCTCGGTCATCACCTTCAGTTATGATCAGTCATTAACTTTAGTTACTGTGGTGCTTGGTATACACTATGAACTACTCAGTGTTCACTTTCTCACTTTACACTTGTGAACTGGTCGATGTTCACTATCACTCGGTGTATACAGACTTCTTATATTTTACCGACAACATAAATTTTGTCTCTTCAAATCTTCAAGGTTATGATAATATATGTTTGAATAATCAAACCATATCAAGTTGACATCAATGAAAATACAATACATTAACTGATTTAATGTCTTGCATTCACTTTTGCAGCTCGGTGATCATCAACTTATCATGTTCAAACATTCAATCAGTTATAGTTCATCACATGGAGTTATTATCGACTAGTGATAAAGATATTGGGAAAAAAATTTAGTGTATTTATAGATCATTTAGGGTTTCTTCTTCTTCTTCATTCCTCTTTGGGTATGTTGGTGCTCAAATAAACATATTGGATCTCCTATGGAATTTCCAATCCAATGCTGGGAAACCTAAGTGATTTGGCCAACTAACAAGATTCAACCAAGGCAAGGTTGAACCCTCTATAATTTGGCTCTGCAAAACCAAGGCTGGTAGGCCTATACCTTAAAATTATCCAAGTCTTAAGGATTTTATAGCATATAGAATACACCTCAAACCCTCTCTCTTAAGTATGGCAAGGTACTTGAAAGAAATCTAACTGAAAGCAATATATCATAAACTATAAACTAAAATACTTTGAGTAATTGAAAGAATGTTTAGTAAACATGTATGTAAATTGAAATGAACAGATGGATAAGATATCACAAAAGTATAAACAATGAACTGAATAGCTATAATCCAAATAATGATTAGACTAGTGCCTTATTCTATCACGGGAAATAGAGTCAAAATTATCCCAACCTTATGTACAACCTCAGAGAAATTTTGCAAGAAACATATCACTTCAAAGGCATTATGATGATCAACGTGAATAACCATGCACTTCTTAAAAGAAGATGGCGACTAGTATTCTTTGGCCAAAATCCTCTGATGGAAATTCTTACTAGGTTTGAACTGCATATGGAAATTAAATGCAGTGAAAGCAAGAGTAAATAGCTCCTACATATATATAATGTCAAACAGGTTAAAGAAATATTGTCGAGTATAAACAGAGAGGGGATAAATATTCTTCTTTGTGTGATGGAGATGCGGGACAAGGCATTTGAAAATGTTGCGAAGTGAGAGGCAGAATTGGAGAAAGGAATACTAATGTAATTTTTTCAGCTTGATAGCATCGTCCATTACGACGATCTATATGGAAAATTTGAGAGTTATATGGTGGATATAGCACAGGAAATGATTGCAAAAATAGGGAGCCAGGAATACAGAAACAAATCTCTTCTTCCTCCCTCTACATATCCCCATAGATTTAAGCACAGGAATCATAGAAATGATGTAATGAATATGGGATTTAAAGTGATCAAATCTTTTAATCATTATATAAATGAGCTACAACCCAAAGAAATGAAGGGTTTCCAAACTCCCTTTGCTTTCTTGCTAGTTTGCCAGACCCTGGAGGTTTCTTGTGGCTGGAGGGCTAGCTATTTTTAGGTGTGGGATTTTTCAAAGTATGGGCTTTATTGTGCTTGTTTCCTTCTTCCTCTCTCTTTTATCGGCCTTCTTTGTTTGATTGTGGTGATTTTGTGTAGGAGATGAAGTTTCAATGGTGGTAGTGTTATTGAGGTTGGAGGGTGGTGAGCTTCTTTTGGGGTTTAGGTTTATTGTCCTTACTCCTTCCTTTTTTCCTTCCCTATTTTGTGCTTCTTTCTTCCTTTTGTAGGACATGGTTTCTAGGGAAGGTTGGGGCTTTTGGAGGTCTCATTTCATCTTTTTTTAGTTAGTGGAGTTTTTTGGGTCTGATTTTCATGAGAGGCAAAACATTGACAATTTCAACTCTCTTGACTTCTTCCTTCTATTTAAGGTTTCCATCTCTTTGTGGGCCCTTGGTACAGGATTGGTTCAGTTATTTTTTTAGGAGGTTCTCATTGTGATGGGGAGTGTTTTTTAAGAGGATGGAATTTGTTGTGCTTGGCCCTTTTCCCATCTGCTCTCTTGGTTGGATCCTTTCTACTTTGTAAGTTTTTTTCACTTATGCTTGGATCTTGGTGGATAAGTTGTGTGTGGTTGAAGGTTGTGGGCATCTTCAGGAGTTAAGATTTATTGTTCCCCTTTACTTCCTCCTCACCACTCTTCCCTTGGATTCCTTTGCATTTTTGGTTCTCATTGGTGCAGGGGATGGTTGGTTCATGGAGGCAGTGGATGTTATGATGTTGGAGTGTTAGTATTTTAATGAGTGGAATGTTGATGCTCTTTCTCTCTTTCTTCACTTTTTACTATGATGGGTTCCTTCTTCCCTATTTATTTTAAATTTATTGGCTATGAATCCTATTGAGGTGAAGGGAAATTTCATTTGAGGTGGAACTCTGTGTGACCAATAAGATATGGTTTGTCCTTGGGTTGTCTTTACGTATCTTTCATATTGAGGTGGTGTTGTCTTCTATAAAGGTGAAGTGTAGTGGTGCTATTGAAGGATTCAGTGGGAGAAATTGTTCCTTTCTAGTCGTTGGGGGTTAATTTCAAAACCTCGTGTTTGATTCTACGGGTTTTGGGAGCCTATTAAAACCCAATTTTAAGGATTCCTCTATTAAGAATTTATTATATTATTAGATTGCTGGGATTAGTAAAGGTTACGGGAGTCTTCTTAAAACCATGTTTTTCAAGGTTATGAGTACTTGGTTAAACCCATGTTTGTCTTTTCTATCATCTAGGTTGGCTCTATTATCAATGTTGTAGATTGTGGCATTTTTTAATTTTAGCTTGGACTCAACATGTTTTATTTTCTAGGCTAGTGTTTCTGTGTTTTTGGTTAGTTGTGGGTCTATAATATATTCTTGTGGGTAGTTGTTTGTTGTTGGCGGGTTCCAGATCCCTCTCAAAATATGCTTGTAATTGGGGTTTCCGGTCCTCTCAAAAAAAAATTTCCCTAATCAAAATATTTCAATGCTTAGAAATATGACCAAATTATATAGCCTCAAAATTCAAAGAGAAAGGAAGACTTTCATCCATTAAAGTATCAATTCTCCAAAAACATACTTGAGAATCCTTTAAAAAAATTTAAAAAACAAGCAACTACGACTCACATTCACACCCAACCTTCCTCCAACATAATTCATATCTTTCCAACCTTCCTCCAACCCAGCTCACTAGCCTTCCTAAGAGCCAAAATAACATCCAAAGCTTCTATGAGTTAACTGGAGGGAAAGGGGACATTACATTTTGCGTGCCAAAAATAAATCTTAGTTTATTCTTTTAGGTAATGCTTAATTCTTTCTATGTTTCTAATGGTTTTTAAGATCCATTTCAATGCTCTATAAGGAATGATCCCTAGCGATCTATCTATATATTTTTATTATATTATTTTATTTTTCTTATAATTTTATACAAATAAAATAGTTATCAATATTCCAATATCAATTACTTTTAGAGGAGATTTTTAATTTAAATGGTAGTTTCACTTCTAAGTGATAGTGATAAAAAGGAAAGATGTTGGTATGAATACTTATAATAGGACTAAGTTTTATTGACGTGGGAGAATCCTTCCCGCCTACATGTAATAGAGTGGGTGCATTGAAAGAGGGTATGGACATTTATTTAATAACAGATATAGCACCAAATTTCATAACTATTCCAAACAAAAGAGGCTTGGCAATTACAACAATCTGTCTTAAAATTGGTGTCATTGTTTCATGCAGGGGAAGATAGTCAATAATTCCAAGTTGGGAGAAAGAAGGAATGGACCAAGTGGTAAATAATTACAGCCATGAGAGAGGAAAATATAAACTCATTCGACCAAATTGGGAGTTGGCATTAGCCTGTAAGAAGTGAGTGGGATGGTACTTAGAAAAAAGGGGAAATGCATTGATAGAAAATAAATAAATGAAATGTTACATTGATTTTTGGAGGACATTAAGGAAATTAAAGAGCTAGCCTAGAGGTTGCATAGAAAAAATGGGGCAATAGAAATAGAAGAGTCTGGATTGTTGAGGAGGGGCTTTGTAGGTGATTAGTGTAAAATGTTGGGACAAGTTTGAAGAAAAAACATAAGGGGTGTGTCCTAGCTTGAAGTGGAGTGAAGCTTGAAGGAGAATGAAATGGTGTGAAGCTCTATAGGGTTTTTGAGATTACAAATAGATAATTTTGAGGGTGGGAATAATCTATAGTTTGTGCATAGGTGCAGATTTGAAGTTCGGTGTGGAGAGTTACAATTGAAGAATATTTCAAAATTTGAAACTATATTGTTGTTATATTATTTTTTGCAAAATTTAATAGAAATGATAGATTTTCTATGTATTTTGTGAAGTTGATAAGGTTAAACTTTTGCAATGAGTTTGTCATTTCTAATATACATATCAAAATCTATATTTTATTCCCACATTTTGTGAGCTTCTCCTGTCATTTTTTTAAAATCTATTTGATGAAGTGTATATTTTTCCTCTACAGAATTTAGTTTGAATGAGACATACTAACAAAAAAACTAAACCTGTCAAAGTTATTAGATTTCTTCAATCTCTATGCATGCTAGATTTCGACAATCTAATTCATATGGATTGTAGAAATCTAATAGCTTTGACTAATGTTCTTCATGAGAGGAAATTATTGATTAAATCCAAGATTTTTTTTTAAATGATTGGATCATATTTTTTTAATTATCAACAAAATAGAAAATATAAATTGATAAATATAAATATTTATTTTTCAATTTAAATTTTAAAATAATTAGGAATTTACTTTTTATATTTTTAGTATTTTATTTCAATAGGTTCAACTTTCTATTTTATTTAAATTTGAATTTATCTTTTCATTATGAAGTGTTATATCCCCAAAGTTTTATAAAAAAAATCATAGGTATCTATTATTTTTGTTTAAATCCAAACCTTATAAATTTGCAATGCAAGATCAAACCACTATTTCAACCTATTTCCAGTACTGAATACATATTCTAACACTATTGATAGTTGAATCCATATTCTAACACTATTGGAAGGAACATGTTGAATTATATCTCTTCTTAGAAAATGTAAATGTGGATTTTGAAAAATTGTCCTTAAATTTTGCATTACCTAAAGAAATAAATAAATTAAGAATAAGGAACATAAGAATTAAAACATAGACCCACTATAATAGCCTATTTAGAAATCTACAAAAAAATATCTGCCAAATCTCTTTGTTCATCTAGAACAACTGATACCCAGTTAAGAGCGACCAATCTTTGCAACCAACTACACATCTGAAACGAAAAAAAAATCCCCACAATGAAATCATTAAAAAAAAATTGTTCAGATTGTTATATTCAGCTAAAGAAAGATTACAAATTATCAACAAACAAAATTTGCAACATTAGAAGCTTACATAGCCTTTGACAACTCTCAATATCCATATCTCTTCATTTTTCCCTTCAACTGATAGCTCCATCTACCTTTAACTCTGATTTTTTGTGTCTTTGCTATTCGCCTATAAATATATTTTGTGCAGCACAAAAAATAAAAGGTTGTCGCTTTTCGTACACCATCCTTTCTTACTTCAGTCTCCTCTTAACCCATACATCTCCCTCTTGCTTTTCAAACCAATTTCTTTTAAATTTGTTGATTTTACAAGTCAAATATAGTGAACTCCAAAACTCCCCATGCTACCCATATCCTATGCCATTTAATGATAGCATTAATGCCCATTGGGAAACTTTTATTGACTTTGGGGTAGTCTTTCTTGACTGTGCAGTCCCATATTAAATATATGGTTGTGTATATTTATGTTTGTAGTTGATAGTTGCAGATCTTTAATATTATGGTTTTAATATTGGTGAATATGGTTCAACACCATAATGTAACCTCTCTTTCATTTTTCTATATAATGGATGCCCTTGCTCTTATTTCTGTAAGGCAATTTGGGATTTTGCATATTTCTTTATTTTATGATCAATAGATCATTGGTTCAGTTGCCTTTATTTGGTATCAGAGCCAAGTTGAGAAATTTGTCTTTCATTGCAGGTGATCTAGAAGAAATCAAAAAACAAGTTAAAGATAGCAAGCTAAAGATTGGAGAGGAGCTTGGAAATCAGCCAGTTAAGGGATTTTCAAGATCAAATATCAACATATTTGATTGCAACTGATTTATTTTTTGCAAGCTTGATCTTGAAAGGAGGTTTCTATGTGGAGGCATTTGCAACTTGAAAGGAGGTTATTGGAAAAAAAATTCCTTTCTTTCCAGCGAGAAGTTAGGGAAAATTATTGAAAGTATTTTAAAGAAAACTTGCCTTTTTACATTGATAAATTTTATTTTAACTTTTATTAAAGCTTCAGTTATATGTTATTCTTTCAAAAAGCTTTAAAACACTTTTGTGGAAACATGAGTTTTAATTAAGAAGGAAATGATATATTGGTGTTTTTTTTGAGTTATAAAGTTTTTCTTTGTAATTTGGAAAATAATATTTTTGTAATTAAGTGCATTATCGGTGGTAACCAACACTTATTCATAAAATAAAATAATAAGAAAAGGAGAGATTTTTTGTGTGTGGGTTCCATTTCAAGGGACGAGGAGAGTATTCGTTTGCAGAGATCTCTCCTAAATTTTGTGTTGAGAACTTGGGTCATTGTGCATTTTTTTATGACAAATATGGCAAGCCATGTAATTTCTAATGTCTTGATTCCCATGTTTGAAGGAGACAATTTTATGTATATTGGTGTACTAGAATGCAAACTCTACTCAAATCTAAGAATTTGTGAGGAATTGTTCAAAATAGATATGTTGAGATAGCAGATATAAATGCATTAAATGACCAACAAAAAAGGGAATACAGAGAAAATATAAAGAAATATAATGAAGCTCATGGGAACCAAGAACTAAGGTCTACTGAAATGAGTGAAAGTAAAATTTGGCATAAACTATATGGTCACCTTAGTTTTAATGGTTTGATTTTACTCAAAAGATTAAAATGGTTGAAGGTCTTCCATCCATTGAAGACACAAAAGAGGTATGTAAAAAATCTATTGTTGGAAAACAACATAGGATACAATTTCCTATTGGAAAATCCAGTAGAGTTAAACAACATTTGATTTAATCCATACAAATTTGTGTGGTCCTATGGAAATACCTTCTTTGAAAAAATCCAAGTAGTTTTTAAACTTCAATGATGATTACTCAAGAAAAAATTGGGTGTATTGTTTGGTTTCAAAATGAGTTCAATAATTTGGTTGAAAAACAAAGTGGTAAGTATATCAAAGTGATAAAGTCAGACAATGGAGGTGAGTACAAGTCAAATAAGTTTATTGATTTATGCAAAAAACATGGAATCAAGAGAGAGTTCACTACTTCCTACACTCCACAGCAAAATGGAGTTGCTACAAGGAAAAATAGTACAATTGTTGAAATGGCAAGAAGTATGTTGAAACATAAAAATTTGAATAATTTTTTTTGGGTAGAAGCAGTATACACAATAGTGTATATTCTAAACAGAAGCCCTACAAAAGCGGTTAAGGGAATGACTCCTGAACAAGCATGGTCTGGAGGAAAGCCAAGTGTTGATCATTTCAGAGTATTTGGGTGTGTTTCTTATGCACACATACTGAAACAAAAAAAAAAGGTATAAGTTAGATGATAAAGGCCTTAAATGTATTTTCATTGGTTATGGAACTGAAAATAAAGCATATAGGTTGTATGATCTAGAAGCAAAAAAACTTGTGATAAGCAGAAATGTGGTATTTAATGAGCTAGCAGAATATACCAAATAAAATGAAATAAAAGGAAAAGAGATAGTAATTGACGAGATTGAAGAGGAGGAAGAAGAAGATGAAACTGAATCATCTAGTGCAAGAGAAAGAAAATATCAAAAATATCAAAGAAGAATAGAAAAGAATCATCCATCAACTCTTATGTTGGATTCAAATTTTTAAAAAATGACAACAAGGTTGCAAGCAAAAGTGAATTTTGCACTAATGTCTCAAATAATGGAAAATAATGAGCCACAAACATTTGAAAAAGCTCAAGGAAAAGAAGAGTGCGTTGATGAAATGAACAGTGAAATAGAAAAAATTGATAGGAATGATACATGGGATTTGGTTCAATTACCTCCTGGTAAGGAAATCATTAGTACAAGATAGGTGTAAAAAACAAAGTATAAATCCGATGGGAGCATTGATAAGCATAAGGCTAGATTGGTAGCCAAAGGGTACACTCAACAAGAAGGTATTCATTATATAGAGACATTTGCACCTGTAACACGATTGAATACTATCAAATTGGTTTTAGCATTGGCAGCTCAGCAGAGTTGGACAGTTTATCAAATGGATGTGAAGAGTACTTTCTTGAATGGATATATTGATGAGGAAGTGTATGTTTCATAGCCTAAAGGTTTTGAAATACCTTCTAAAGAACATTATGTTTGCAAATTAAAGAAGGCCTTGTATGGTCTCAAACAAGCACCAATGGCATGGTATTCAATGATAGACTCCTACCTACAGTAGAAAGGTTTTTCAAGAAGTCAATCAGATCCAAATCTCTATATTAGAAGCTCAGCTAAGGATATTTTTATCGTAGTTCTCTATGTTGATGATCTTATCTACACAGGGAATAATCTATTTTTATTCGCAGAGTTTAGTGCAGCCATGATTACTGAGTTTGAAATAAAATATTTGGGACAAATAAACTACTTTCTTGCTATAGAAGTATCAAAAAATAAAGATGAAATATTTATGTCTTAGAAAAAATATGCCTTAGATATCATACAAAAATTTTAGAAGTAGAGTTGCAAACCAGTTGTAACACCTATTGAAGTTGGACTTAAATTGTCTACTTTAGATGTGTTAGATCCAGTGAACCCCACTCTATACAGACAATTGATTGGAAGTTTGATCTACTTAACTACTACTCATCTAGATATCACATATGCAGTGAGTTTGGTCTCTAGGTTCATGTCAAAACCTAAGGAAACACATTGGAGTGAAACTAAGAGGATTCTTAGATATGTTAGAGGGACACTGAGTTATGGTCTTAAATTTCAACATTCAAAGGATAGTAGATTGGTTGGCTATACATATTCAGATTGGGCAGGTTGTGCAGATGATAGGAAGTCTACTTCTGGTTACTTTTTGCCTTATGTTGGTACTCCCAAATTTGGAACAAATTTGGAGTGACCATGTTAAACTTTTCAGATAAGCTAGGTGGATACCCTTGAAATTTTGTGTGAGAAGGCTCAGTTAAAATGATTGAAAAAGATGCCCGGATGATTTTCATGAGGTACAAATTGGGAAGAGGATTTAATGTCTTTCATTTGATGTATGCAGTGGGTCCCAGCTCCTGAATTCCAATTCTGACATGATTAGGGAGTAGTCATTTTGAGGGGGGTATCTAAATCTGCATTTTTGCCTAAGTGTCAATCTGTTGTAAATGGCCTAATTTTCTTTTGAATATCTTGCACCCAAAAATGTGTCATGACCTGCCACTTTGGGGATGTTGAGTATGTGTATCAGAGAACCTATGTTTAGAATCCCAAGTCATTTTGATATGTTCTAACTAGATTTCAAATCCCTCAAAGTTGGTAGTTTACTATTATCATGCATTGTGCAATTAATCAAAATTCTGAATAGCCCATTTTGACAGGTCATAACTTTTGACCAGTTGATTCAATTGAGAAAATTCCTTTTGTACTGTGTTCCAGTGGTCACACACTCCAATATTTCCACTTTGTAGATCTTTATGAAATCAGATGACAAGTTGTTTAGAACCATTCCATTGGAGAATAATTCTGATTTCCTGAGTTTTCAAGTGCAAATTTGCTAAGTTGTCCACTTTGAGGTCTTGAAAATGTATACCCGGGTGAACATTTTGGATAATTGGCTTGTCCCTCATATTGAAAACTTAGGAGTGCACCTTATTGAAGATTTATAGATTCCTGCCAATCCATTTATCCACTTTTCCATAGCCTTTCTGTTTCCAATTTAATGAGGTTTCTCTGAAAATGCAGAATTCAGAATTAAGTGGCATACTTTGTGGTTTCCCTGTTTACACCCGATTTGAGGTCAAGCATAATTGAAGGTTGATTTGCATTGTATACCTAGGAGTGAACTCATCTGAAGATTCCCAAACTTTGACCAATCCAGTTGATCACTTTTCCAAATTAAATCCAAATCAGTTTTCTGCATATTTGCATGTTAAGGTTCAGAAAAGAGTTAAGTTTGCAAAATGGTCATTTTAAGGAAATGATAACTTTCCATCTGAATTTTATTTTCAAGATCCGATTGTGGGACCATTCTTGTTGCATATGGATGTACTACTATCAACAATGGTGTCTACGCATTTGAAATGAATACAAAATATTTTCAAAACCTTCAACCAACACATTACAAAAGAATTAAAATGGAGTTCCTTTGTAGCATTTGAAGAGGGAAAGGAATTATTTCAAAGAGGAGGCTGCATTATTGCATTACAAATTTAATGGCATCAGAGGGCTATGTATTGAAACATGGAGTCAGAAACAAGGCAAATGTAAAGAACAAAAGGGATGTCTATGCATATCTGCTTGGGATTTTTAAAACTTTAGAAGCCTTCAGCAAATGGAATAGAGGAGAGATGCTACCCAGCACATGGAGGAAATTTGCAACATTTAAAACATTAAAATCAGAACATTGCAAAAAGGGAAAGATTAAATAAAAAATTTGCAAACACGGATTTGCAGAAATAAAAAACACAATCATATTGCGGGGGGCATAACTTTTTATTCAACTATTGGATCGAGCTCATTTTCGGATATGTTGTCACAAATCTGATTCTCCAAACTCTCACTGGAGGGATTTTTGAAAGTCTTCTTGGTTCGTGAGATATAGACGTCTGTGTTAAGCACTGTCTAAAACTGCCCATAAGATCCGAAAATGGATTATCCCATATGGCTTGTGCTGTGGCATTTTTTAGTCTTTATATGCTAAAATGCTTTCTCTATATGTAAATAAAAGAGCCCAGAGACTATTGGTGAGCTCTTGAGGGCTGGAGGAATGAAGACATGGGTAAACAACTAAATTTTGAGCCCAATTTCGAAAATCACTTTCAAACATGGAAATGAATTATCCCACATTCATGCCTCAGATGGAATTTTGAATGTTTATATGCCAAGACACAAACCTATGAATTTGAAGGAAGGTGAGGAGGCTATCCACGCGCATGCCAAGTCATCTGATCACCTTATTTTTTGTGCCTAGATTTTGAAGGAAGGTAAATTTTGACGAAAATGGACACTTGGCATCCGGTCAGATGGTTGTGAGAAGTTTTGGTCGTGTGGTCACGAGAAGCTCTAGTCGCGCAGTCGGGAGAAGGATTGAAGATCACCCCCAGGATTCAGAGACTTGGTGACTGACCGCTAGCAGTTATTCATGTAGTTGAAAGATGCCAAGGATAAACCGCTAAGACTTGGCAACTGACCGCTAGCGGTTAGTCACGAAGTAGCCAGATGCTGAAGATGACTGCTGTGACATGGAGGTAGCCACTGGTCGCATGGTCGCCAGATAGAAATTAGCCACCAGATGCCAGTTGCAAGGTTGCCCAGGGTTGAAAGTTTAGTTGAAAATTGCTCGCGACTTGGAGACTATGGTTGGTCGCATGGTCGCCGGTTTAAAATGCTAAGTGGGAATTTATTCAAAGACTTGGAGATTAAGGTTGGTCGCATGGTCACCGGATTTAACCGTGGTTAGCAAAAATGTTCAGATACTTAGAGACCAAGAAGAAAAGGTAACCGGGGTTAAAGGCACAGTCAAAGAGCAGTTTAGAGTAGCCAGTCCACATATGCCACATGTCAATTTCTAGTGAAGTCTGGTAAAAAATGCAGAGAATGATGAATTTCAGGGATAAAAAGGGATAAAATGTGCATAGAATTCAAATACTATAATGGTTAAAGCTATAATTATATGCATAATATTAAGGGAATTTTATAGTTTTTATCGCTAAATCTTCATATGTTTATTCCCGGAGGGTTTTTTTAAGACACTTGAAGTCACGGGTTTTGCTAGGGAGATCAGATTTGGGGATGAGAAATAAAGGTTAAATTTGCACAGAATGAAACAAATATTTTTATTTGTTTTTAAAGACTTGACAGATGAATGAGAAGATATTTTCAAAGGGAAATATGACTAGGTTTCAAAGATATTTTGCAGATAGAATCAGATTTGGTGGACTTTTCAGTGGAAGAATGAAAGAGCTATTATGAGGATGAAATCAGATATTTTCTCAGATAGATGGAGTCAGTTATTAAAGATATATCCGATATTTTGAAGACTTGGAAAGACAAGTAAAATCATATTTGTGAAGTCACCCAGAAGGTTCAGATATTTTGAAAAGAAGGAATGAGTAAAAGTCAGATTTAAGAGAAGGACAGATGTTGGCCAGACATAATTTTTAGGGTTTCTTCTCTTATTATTTCTTCTCTTCTATTTTCTGTTTTGAGGGTTCTGATTTCAGGTTCCTGTTTTGGTTCCTGTGGAGGTTCTTGGTCTTGTTCTTGTTCCTATATTTGTTTGGTTCAGTACAAGTTACCATTGGTTTGGAGATTTTATTTGTAAAGAATACTTCTTTTTCATGTTTATTTCTTGAGTTTATTGTCTGGATATCTGGAAACAACTTGGATTAAAGAGAATGCAATGCAGTTCCTACTCATTGTTGTCTTGTCTCTTTTAACTGTGTTTGTACTCTAGTATAGTTCACTTGTAAGGCATCTGAAATATACCTACTACAAGGTAGTGTGTCTAATGATTTGTGAGCCTTTCTCAAGGAGAGAGTTAAATTTTGTAAATGATTTCAGAGAGCAGGACATGGTTGTGAAGATTTGATGAAGAAGTATTGAGTTGAGTAGATTGTTTGTAAGGCATCCAATATGGATTGTATGAAGTTTGTAAGGCATTCTTCAGGATTGCATTAGTTTTTTGTTGTTGACATATGTTTTCATTGACTCTTTGCCCAAGGAATAGGCACTGATCTAGAGTTTGCTGAGCAAGTGTTTCCTCCATTCAGTTATACACAAATTAATCAATTTCATCTAGTTTTTAGAACAAATGAGCTGAACTCATCAAGGACTTATGTCAGCAGGATAGTGTCCATTTTAGTGATTTCTTGGAGAGTGAATCATAAGGTTATCCCTCCTAAAATCAAAAGGAAGAAGGATGCAAATCATTGTCTCATTGGTTTATGTTCTCAAAACCATAGCCTAACATGTAATACTCTATTTCAAACTAATCATTGCAATCTCTAAAAGTATTCTATAAGTTGTTACAGTGATGTTTTAGGTACATAACCAGTGAATGAAATAATCCACCGAATACATAGGCTGAAATATCAGTAATCTTTAAAAGTTAAAACCTGCCTGAGTCTGTGGAGCTCAAAAATGAAGAAGGATATTATCCAATCCTTAGCAATTAGCCTTTCTCTTGCCTAAAAGAGGTTGCATTCAAGTATATGAGGTATATTGTCATCATTAGGTAAGTATTGCAAGAAAAAGTGCTAACAAATTGGCGACTCTACTGGGTAAGTAAGATGCAAAATCTTGTTGAAGAAATTAGAATTTCTGGAGTAAGTCAATAGTAAGGCAGTCATAGAGTCATGTGTTACAAAAAAGAAAGGATATATTCCTTATTTTTTATAAAAAGAGTTAAGTTTGTTTTTTGTTTGCTGCAAAGTGTCTGAAAGTTGCAAGTTTCTTCAAGATGGTATCAAAATAATCTCACTACTGGTGAGTGGCGACTCTGAGCTCTGATTTGCACTAGTGTGCACATTAAAGAAAGACTACAAAAAAGAAGGTGGACTTGCAGCAATAGTGACAATAGATTTTTGGACTCTTATGATTAGAGGAATCATAAAAAACTATATGTTATGGTGTATGAGAGATTGCTGATTTAAAGAAGTCAGAGCTGGAAAAAAGGATCTCAGCTGGTTGCAAATATTTTTCTCTGCAACAAATTGGCAGCTTTACAATTCAACGGATTTGAAGGTGTTCTCAAAACACATATTTTGCAGCAGCTCAAGTACATCCAGGTATTTCACAAAGTTTTAATATTTTTCCTTATACAGTGATTGCAGCACTATAGAAAAAAGGATAAAGGTGTGAAAAGAGAGGTTTGCATATTTCAAGTTTTACTTGCATTTTTGCAAAATTTGAAGGAGATGTGTATTTGAAGAGTGGCAGTTTGTAAATCTTTTCAACTGCTAAGATGTCATATTCTTGTAATTGGAGGGGTAGTAATTTGTTTAGGGAAATTAGTTTCATGGGTATTCATGGATACCTAAATCATATACCATCAAAGGTGAGGGAGTGTTTGCCAAAGTTTGTTGGTTTTGGTGAACAGTCAGCTGAGAAACATTTAGAAAAATTTTCTGATTTGGTAGACAGTTATAACATTTCACATGAGGATGCATTGATGAAGATTTTTGTAATATCCTTAGTTGATGTTGCAAGAGACTAGTTTAAAGACCTACCTCATGGCTCAATAGAATCCATGGAAGCATTAAAGGCTTCTTTTATTAAAAGATTTAGTGATTTTGAGCAACTTAGTGATATAGAGTAGTGCAATGAAGAAGAGCACAGTGATGAACATGACATATCTGAATTAAAAGATCCTATATCAGAGTTTGACTTTATCAAAGAAGAGACAGATATGTTGAGGTGAAGGCTTCAAGAAAGTGTGGTGTTAGTTTTACAACAACACATAAGCAGGGAGGAAGGTGAATCACCAACTGATTTTTTCACAAGATTCACTAATAAGCTACAAGGTTATGGTATCATTTTTTATCCTCGGGATCTTGTATGGGTAGATTTATTTGTTGAGCTTTGTTTTCCCCATACATGCAATTTACCAATTACTCAGAGGGCAGAATTTTTTTAGCAAGTTATAGAATGGATAAAATTTTTAGAGGATGTTTCTTCTAAAGATATATCAGATGTTGAAAACAATGATAATTAATCTGAAAATTTTGAGATTATTGAAGAATCTAATGATGAGTTTGAAAGAGAATCTGAATTTAATGATGTTGAAAGTGATGAATTTATGTTTAGTGATGATGAAGAATCTATCGCTAGTGAAGATATTGCTGACAATGATACTAATATAAAGCTTTATGAATAGCAAGACAATGAGAAAGATATATGCAACCAACAAGAAGATGATTATGATGTAGACATAAGTGTTTGTAGTGAGGACCTTACACAAGATGATATGGTATCAGAGGCTTCACTACAAGACTCTTACCAAGAAGAAAATTGTAGCATCCTGCAAGAAGACAGTAAGGGGATGAATGAAGAAGATGACTGTTGTTCCCTTCATAGTGAACAAATTGCAGAGATTTTATCTTTTGAGTATCTCAGATATTTAGGAAATGGAAGCTTTGAACTTTCATGTCCAGCACATATTAATTTTGACAAGGAAGGTGAATCAGTGCATTCTGATTTTGACATATGTGATATTGTTTCTTCTTGCACTTCTTCTTCATTAGGCTATAATAAAATTCAGTTTGATTTATCAGATGATGAGGTTTTTAGTGTGATTTCAGATTCAGTAGATGCGGAAAATCTGAATATGAAGTTGAGTACTGATTTAGAGAATAGTGTGGATTTTGAATCTTGTCTTGATTCTAAGTCTTCCTTTGAACTATTTAATGATGGTCAATCAGTGGCTCCAATATTAGAAGAAGAAACAAAATGTGCTGGTATTTTCCCTCCCACCTACCACTTTTCTTTGAGCTTGTTTGATGTTGATAAGTTGCAATGTGTTCCTATTTTTGAATGAAGAAGTTATTGCTCCATGTCCTAAGTTTGATTATGACCAAGGTATGTTTTCTTTAGAAAGATAAATGATGGATGTGAATGAATTTAATGATGCCTGCCCAAAAAATATGATAGAGATTGAGTATCCCCCTTTTTAGTTGAATGGTGAGTTTTTAGGTTGTGGTTTACAGCTGAAAGATGATGAATGTCACAGATCTCTAAGTATGTTCTTATCTAACGAATGTGACATGTATATGCTACAAACTTATTATGATGACAATTTGCCTAATGTTTATAGAAGCTCATATGAAGAATGTGCAAAATTTTTTTCATGTGATGAGTTGATACATGATGACAGTAGCTTGAATCGGGCAGTTAAGAGTGGCACTGCTATCATATTTTTGAAACATGGGGCAAAGAGCTTTGTGTTTGACAAAGGTAAGAATTGATTTCAGTTGTGGAGTTTTGGGCCTCTTGTAGATAATGAACATATTGTACAGTTCCTTTCCCTTTCAGTTGTGTGCTTGCTTTCAATAAGAGGTTTCCCCCTTTTTTCAGAAGAGAAGAAAGTCTTGAGAGGTGGAGGTGTAAGTGAGAAGAGAAAAGTGAAGAGGAAAGGGTAGGATCTGATTTTGAAGTTTTGGGGTGGTCTGCTACTCTAGAGATCTGTGGTTCTCGGTATAAACTTGCATTTAACCATCCTCAGTCAGAGCCACTATTGGTACTCCCAAATTTGGAACAAATTTAGAGTGACCATGTTAAACTTTTCAGATAAGCTAGGTGGATACCCTTGAAATTCTGTGTGAGAAGGCTCAGTTAAAATGATTGAAAAAGATGCTCGGATGATTTTCATGAGGTACAAATTGGGAAGAGGCTTTAATGCCTTTCATTTGATGTATGCAGTGGGTCCCAGCTCCTGAATTCCAATTCTGACATGATTAGGGAGTAGTCATTTTGAGGGGGTTATCTAAATCTACATTTTTGCCTAAGTGTCAATCTGTTGTAAATGGCCTAGTTTGCTTTTGAATATCTTGCACCCAGAAATGTGTCATGACCTGCCACTTTGGGGATGTTGAGTATGTGTATCAAAGAACCTATGTTTAGAATCCCAATTCATTTTGATATGTTCTGACAAGATTTCAAATCCCTCAAAGTTGGTAGTTTACTATTATCATGCATTGTGCAATTGATCATAATTTTGAATAGCCCATTTTGACAGGTCATAACTTTTGACCAGTTGATTCAATTGAGAAAATTCCTTTTGTACTGTGTTCCAGTGGTCACACAATCCAATATTTCCAGTTTGTAGATATTTATGAAATCAGATGACAAGTTGTTTAGAACCATTCCATTGGTGAATAATTCTGATTTTCTGAGTTTTGAAGTGCAGAATTGCTAAGTTGTCCACTTTGAGGTCTTGAAAATGTATACCCGGGTGAAGATTTTGGCTAATTTTCTTGTCCCTCATATTGCAAACATAGGATTGCACCTTTTTGAAGATTTATAGATTCCTACCAATCCATTTATCCACTTTTCCCTAGCCTTTCCGTTTCCAATTTAATGAGGTTTCTCTGAAAATGCAGAATTCAAAATTAAGTGGCATACTTTGTGGTTTCTCTGTTTACACCCGGTTTGAGGTCAAGCATAATTGAAGGTTGATCTACATTTTAGACCTAGGAGTGAACTCATCTGAAGATTCCCAAACTTTGACCAATTCGGTTGATCACTTTTCCAAATTAAATCCAAATCAGTTTTCTGCATATTTGCATGTTAAGGTTCAGAAAAGAGTTAAGTTTGCAAAATGGTCATTTTAAGGAAATGATAACTTTCCATCTGAATGTTATTTTCAAGATCTGATTGTGGGACCATTCTTATTGCATATGGATGTACTTCTGTCAACAATGGTGTCTACGCATTTGAAATGAATACAAAATATTTTCAAAACCTCCAACCAACACATTACAAAAGAATTCAAATGGAGTTCCTTTGTAGAATTTGAAGAGGGAAAGGAATTATTTCAAAGAGGAGGTTGCATTAATGCATTAAAAATTTAATGACATCAGAGGGATGTGTATTGAAACATGGAGTCAGAAACAAGGCAAATGTAAAGAACAAAAGGGATGTCTGTGCATATCTGCTTGGGAGTTTTAAAACTTTAGAAGCCTTCAGCAAATGGAATAGAGGAAAGATGCTACCTAGCACATGGAGGGAATTTGCAACATTTAAAACATTAAAATTAGAAAATTGTAAAAAGGGAAAGATTAAATAAAAAATTTGCAAACACGGATTTGCAAAAATAAAAAACACAGTCATATCAAGCAGGGGGCATAACTTTTTATTCAACCGTTGGATCGAGCTCATTTTCAAATATGTTGTCGTAAATCTAATTCTCCAAATTCTCACCATAGAAATTTTTGGAATTATTCTTGTTGCGTGAGATAAAGATGTCTATGTGAAGCACTATCTAAAACTGCCCATAAGATTCAAAAATGGATTATCCCATATGGCTTGTGCTGTGGCATTTTTTAGTCTTTATATGCTAAAACACTTTCTCTATATGTAAATAAAAGAGCCCAGAGGCTCTTGGTGAGCTCTTGAGGGCTGGAGGAATGAAGACATGGGTAAACCACTAAATTTTGAGCCCGATTTTGAAAATCACTTCAAACATGGAAATGAATTATCCCACATTCATGCCTCAGATGGAATTTTGAATATTTATATGCCAAGACACAACATATGAATTTGAAGGAAGGTGAGGAGGCTATCCATGCGTGCGCCCAGTTATCCAATCACCTCATTTTCCATGCCCAAATTTTGAAGGAAGGTAATTTTTGACAAAAATGGACACTTGGCATCCAATCGCATGGTCGTGAGAAGTTCCAGTCGTGTGGTCGCAAGAAGCTCCGGTTGTGCAGTCAGGAGAAAGATTGAAGATCACTGCCAAGATTTAGAGACTTGGCGACTGACCGCTAGCAGTTAGTCACGCAGTCAAAAGATGCCAAGGATAAACCACCGAGACTTGGTGACTGACCGCTAGCGGTTAGTCGCGAAGTAGCTAGATGCTGAAGATGACTGCTGTAACATGGAGGTAGTCGCTGGTCGCATGGTCGCCAGATAGAAATTAGCCACTGGATGCTAGACGCGAGGTCGCCCAAGGTTGATGGTTGAGTTGAAAATTGCTCGCGACTTGGAGACTGTGGTTGGTCGCATGGTCGCCAGTTTAAAATGCTAAGTGGGAATTTATTCAAAGACTTGGAGATTAAGGTTGGTCGCATGGTCGCCAGATTTAATCGTGGTTAGCAAAAATGTTCAGAGACTTAGAGACCAAGAAGAAAAGGTAACTGGGGTTAAAGGCACAGTCAAAGAGTAGTTTAGAGCAGCTAGTCCACATATGCCACATGTCAATTTTTGGTGAATTCTGGTCAAAAATGCAGAGAATGATGAATTTCAGGGGATAAAAAAAGGATAAAATGTGCATAGAATTCAAATACTATAATGGTTAAAGCTATAAGTATATGCATAATATTAAGGGAATTTTATAGTTTTTATTGCTTAATCTTCATATGTTTATTCCTGGAGGGCTTTTTTAAGACACTTGAAGTCAGGGGTTTTGCCAGGGAGATCAGATTTGGGAAATATGACTAGGTTTCAAAGATATTTTGCAGATAGAATCATATTTAGTGGACTTTTTAGTGGAAGAATGAAAGAGCTATTATGAGGACGAAATCAGATATTTTCTCAGACAGATGGAGTCAGTTATTAAAGATATATCAGATATTTTGAAGACTTGGAAAGATAAGTAAAATCAGATTTGTGAAGTCACCCAGAAGGTTCAGATATTTTGAAAAGAAGGAATGAGTAAAAGTTAGATTTAAGAGAAGGACAGATGTTGGCTAGACATAGTTTTTAGGGTTTCTTCTCTTATTATTTCTTCTCTTCTCTTTTTTTTTTTGAGGGTTCTGATTTTAGGTTCCTATTTTGGTTCCTGTGGAGGTTCCTGGTCTTGTTCTTGTTCCTATATTTGTTTGGTTCAGTACAAGTTACCATTGGTTTGGAGATTTTATTTGTAAATCATACTTCTTTTTCATGTTTAGTTCTTGAGTTTATTGTCTGGATATCTGGAAACAACTTGGATTAATGAGAATACAATGTAGTTCCTACTCATTGTTGTCTTGTCTCTTTTAACTGTGTTTGTGCTCTAGTATAGTTCATTTGTAAGGCATTTGAAATATACCTACTACAAGGTAGTGTGTCTAATCATTTGTGAGTCTTTCTCAAGGAGAGAGTTAAATTTTGTAAATCATTTCTGAGAGCAGGACATGGTTGTGAAGATTTGATGAAGAATTATTGAGTTGAGTATATTGTTTGTAAGGCATCCAATTTGGATTGTATGAAGTTTGTAAGGCATTCTTCAGTATTGCATTTGTTTTTTGTTGTTGACATATGTTTTCATTGACTCTTTGCCCAAGGAATAGGCACTGATCTAGAGTTTGTTGAGCAAGTGTTTTCTCGATTTAGTTATACACAAATTAATCAATTTCATCTAGTTTTCATAACAAATGAGCTGAACTCATCAAGGACTTATGTCAGCAAGACAGTGTCCATTTTAGTGATTGCTTGGAGAGTGAATCATTAGGTTATCCCTCCTAAAATCAAAAGGAAGAAGGATGCAAATCCTTGTCTCATTGGTTTATGTTCTCAAAACCATAGCCTGGCTTGTAATACTCTATTTCAAACTAATCATTGCAATCTCTAAAAGTATTCTATAAGTTGTTATAGTGAGGTTTTAGGTACATAACCAGTGAATGAAATAATCCACCAAATACATAGGCTGAAGTATCTGTAATCTTTAAAAGGTAAAACCTGCCTGAGTTTGTGGAGCTCAAAAAAGAAGAAGGATATTATCCAATCCTTAGCAATTAGCCTTTCTCTTGCCTAAAAGAGGTTGCATTCAAGTATATGAGGTATACTGTCATCATTAGGTAAGTATTGCAAGAAAAAGTGCTAACACCTTAGTTCTGTAGTATTCTCTTGGAAGTCTAAAAAACAACCAACTGTATCACTTTCTATAGCAAAGGCAGAATATAAAGCTGCAACATCAACAGCTTGTCAAACTTTATGGTTGAAAAGACTACTAGAAGACTTACACCAAATTCAGAATGAACCTACCTTGTTGTACTGTGATAACAAGAGTGCTATTCAAATTACAAATAATCTATTATTTCATAGTAGAACTAAACATATTGAGATACAACATCACTATATTAGGGAATTGGTTCAATAGGGCTTGATTGAAATTGTGTACTGCAGTACAGAAGATCAGATTGCAGATATCTTCACAAAGGCTCTAGCTCGTGAAAGGTTCTGGAAGCTTAAAGATTTACTTCATGTTCTTCCCAATGATCATTATGGGGGAGAATGAAAACATTAATGCGCATTGGGCAACTTTTTTCACTTTGGGGTAGTCTTTCTTGACTGTGCAGTCCCATATTAAATATATGGTTTTGTATATTTATGTTTGTAGTTGATAGTTGTAGATCTTCAATATTATGGTTGTAATATTGGTGAATATGGTTGAACACCATAATGTAACCTCTCTTTCATTTTTCTATATAATGGATGCCCTTGTTCTTATTTCTCTAAGGCAATTTGGGCTTTTGTATATTTCTTTATTTTATGATCACCAGATCATTAATTCAGTTGCCTTCATTTCGTTCTCCTTTATTCCTTTCCTCCTCCTCTTTCCTCTAATTAATTTAAAATTAATTATATACTTATATACTTAATTAAATATATTAATTAATTTAAATTTACATTTTAAAAATCATCTCATGTTATACAAATTTCTTCTACAATATAAAAGATCAAATTACTCTATACTATATACAACACATGAAATTGTTTAAACTAAAAATGAAGATACGGTACCAACACTATTTACCACAACATTAAAGATACTTAAATTTATTTGTTTCTACTCTTAACACTATTTACCTTTGTATCCGTTATACTGCAGCTTACATTTTTTATTCCATCAATAATTTTTAAAACTTTTTTCTAATTTGCTGGAGCTGATATTTTACCATACATCGGAAATGAGGACAGTTCTAGAGGACCTATGGTGACACCATACATGGTTATTGGATAAGTGAGCGAAACATGTGGTACCTCTGCTTCTAATCTTAAAATACTCGCCACTTTTGTCATGCTTGGTCTCATTTTTGGATGAGGATGAGAACACAACAGCCCCAATAGGAGAATCCTCTCCATTTCCTTTCCATCAAACTTTCCATTCAACTTCTCATCCGTGGCTGTCAAAAAATTTCCTTGGGAATGAAGATCCCAAACCCATTCCACCAGTCTCCACCCGTGCTCCTCCAGGAGGGAGTTCACCACTCTCCTCCCGCAAGCAATTTGCAAACACACTGCTCCAAAGCTGAACACAACCCATTCTGCGCTGGGCTTGCGGGATACCACGCATTCAGGCAGGATATATCCCACTGTTCCAGCTATAAGAGTTGACGCATCATTTCCAAAATTACATTCAATTAATCTCGCGAGTCCGAATATCTATTCCCCATCGCTTCCACAGGGGTACGCTTGCCTGAAGAATAAAATAGTAGCAAAAACAAAAACATTAGAAATAAAGAAAAAAAGATGTTGGGGAAAGAATCTGGAAAAAGTAATACACAAGATAAAAGTTATTTGGAATGAAAACAACTGAAATCCTTTAATGAGTAAATATACCTTAAAAGCTATTTGGAATGAAAATAACTGAATTCCTTTAATGAGTAAATATACCTTAAAAGCTATTTGGAATGAAAACAACTGAATTCCTTTAATGAGTAAATATACCTTAAAAGCTATTTGGAATGAAAACAACTGAATTCCTTTAATGAGTAAATATACCTTTGAAATAGTGTTGTTTACATTGATTCCTACGTGGTTGTCATCTCAGTCGAATGGATCATTTTTGAATGTGTCGAACTCCACGGCAACAATTTGATTGGAAGGATTTCCATTTGTGGTCTGGTTAAAGAGACCAAGCCATTGGCAATCCCATCACCGTAAGGGGATGACTGAGAATCGCTTATCGAAACTTTAAATTTAAAATAAGAAGAAAAATTTTCAAGAAAAGAAGAATTGTCCCACAGATAAATTGGTTGGTTGTAAGTCATCCGAGAAAAAGTCGCCTGGGTTTTGTCTCCATTTGAGAGTTGCAGAAAACTCAGGTTCGCCCACGGAAGGAACACTGGTGCAAAGTTGGTGCTCCCTTGAAGGTTGAAATTTGTTTCAAGAGGAAATCTAAATAGTTGGTTTTGTGCTTGCGCTTGAAGGACAACACCAACATATACAAAACAAGACAATACCAAAAGCAGAGATGAGATGTTTACCATGTGGGCAATGAATTCATTTTCTTCTATTATTGACATAAATCATATGCTAAGTTATGTACCCTCTCTCTGGTGTCCGTGAACTGATCCCATGGAGAGAAATGACATAAAACCTCAATTATCGATGGTTTAATTAAGGTTAGCTAAAAATAAAAGTTTCCTGAACTAGTCGAATAAACTGTAGTCTGTGTGGGGGATGAGCTTTGGAAAATGGACGAGTAGTGGATTATTCCGTTCACTCAATCCATAATTGCTTAGTTGTGTCCTCCCTTTCTATATTATATTACTCGACATCAATTTCTTGTTCGTAATCAATTCCAACTTCTTGTTTCTCTTTGAATTGTTGTTACCTCGCAAGAACAAAGTTTTAACATTTAATTTCTTTTAGTAAAAGAGAAGGCCTAGAAATATATATTAAAGAAATATTAATATATTACATATTCTCTTGGAAACAATTTATACAATCAACCTATCCAATTAAATTAACTTCAATTTAGTTTCAAGTAAATAAGATAGTTTTACATATTTCATTTCAGATTTATGCAATATATAAAAAAAAGAATTAAGAAAGTTTTAATGTAAGATTATTTTTATTTCTCCTTAAACTTAAGTGATATTGTTTTTGATTAGGGGGAAAATAGGTTTTGAGGGGACTTGAAACCCTTTACATATAGATTTTACAAGGATCTAGAATCCAACTTGAAACATAGACACGAGATAGACAAAGACAACCGACAACGCAACTAAAATAGACAAGGAAGAATATCATCATAAAACCATGTGCAAAGAACAGGGCCAAAGCCCTTAAACTATCAACTTGTGTTGGGTTTTGAAGTGGCTCCCATAACCCGAATAACCATATTGCTCAAAAACATTATACTTCTAAGCCCAAGAGTACTCACCAAGAAGGATATGGCTAAATAAGACATTAAAACATACATTGCATTAGCTCTCAAGTAGCATCTGCCAGAATCATAACCAACATCCATCTCCACCTTAATAGAAGATAGAACCACCTCAATAGGAAAAGTCAATGAAAATACGAGATGCAATTTATGTACCTCTTTCTTAGAAGAAGTATACATCTAAACCAAAGAGTCACCAAGAAAGATGTGCCTAAATAGATCATTAAGAACTTGCATTGCATCATCGCTCAAGAAGCATCTACTAGAATCTTCACCAACATCCATCTCCACCTCAATAGAGGATACATCAACCTGAATAGGAAAAATTAGAGAAAACCTGAGATGCAAATTCTTAACCTTATTCCAATACACTAGAGCGTTCCTGACCTCAATAGTAGAAAAGGAGGTTGAAAGGAGATACATGATGGGATAAATCCCCATATAGAAGAAAATCTTAAGAAAAGTAGTAGATTTCAACCTAGTTGCCAACCACAAAATTGGGGTATCACAAAATTAAAAAAATCAAACATGAATCCTCCTCTATAGATTCATGAAACTCAACTAAACAAAAAACCCCAAACCAAAAACCAAAAGGGAGAAGTCCAAAAAACATGGGAGCAATCAAGACAGTTACAGACAAAAAGGAGACCTCACTAGCACTTGAATGCCTAAAAAGTAAAACCAAATGGGTATTTCAAGAAAATATCATATTATCTTTATACCCATCATGACCAAATCTCCAACGCAGTGAGATCCAACAAGAATCTTAAAAAAAATCTCTTGTCCTTAACATCAAACTTCAAATAGCACCAACATGAAGAAGCTTCACCAAACATAGCAATGCCATAGACACTTGAAGATCTAGAACTAATCCAAGAAGAAAAAATGCTTGATTGTAGAGATAAAACACCACTAGGAAAGAGAGGCACCTCCAAGAGAAAAAAAAAAAAAAAAAACAAGCTTCAGGAAGATCTAGCCCACCGGCAACAACCGGAAGATATAATTTAAAGCAGCATCATGGCTCTCAACAAGCACTCTAAGCCTCGCTTTATTCACCCAAAAGAAGACCTAGTCCCTAAAGATGTCAAATCCTACAAAAAAAGGGTAGAACAAAATAGAACTTGTCTCCAAATCTCATCCACCATAAACACCCCAACCAAAAGCTAAACCCCAGAAATTAGGAGATGGCTTGACCTAGAAAATAGTACCCAAAACAAACATAGACCTAGAAGCAGGGGAACCAAAACACATATCCCAAACTCTAAGTGATTTATCTCCATCAACGTCCCTAGTATATTTCTCACCCACAACACCAAAACAAAGTGAAGGTAATTCACAATAAAACCCACAGTATCTTGCTCCAACATCTCCAATGCCACTCCAAGCCAAAGAAGGATGCAAGCCTAAAATGTAGCATGTACAATATCTCATAGTAGCCAAAGGGCACCTACCTCATTTCCATAAGATCCCTCCTCCAAAAAGGGCCTCTGCCTAAGCCAAGGAAGAGATAGAAAAACAAACCGAGATCCAACACCGAAATAGGGTCCTTCAAAAAATGATCCTCCAAATGCTACAAACCAAAAACATGCCATGCCCAAGAGGGGCAGATGCCAAATTCCCCATCCCCATCTCCATTTGCATTATTTTCTTCATCAAATCTTCCTAAGTCTGATTCAAAAACCCGCATGCTGCTCGCGCCTCTCCACTCAATGATCATATATTTTAGATGTTTGAAATGCTATAACTAAAGTGACAATGTTTAAGTATGCATTATTTTCTAATAAAATGTAATTTTGTATACTTATAATCTTGATATTGAAAGAAACTCTCTAAAAATCTCCTTGATTTCTAAGATAACTACAAAAATATTCCCCATACCACTAAAACTATTGAGTGATTGATATCAAACTAGTTCTCATTATTTTCTCTTATTTCCTCCTCTTAAAATTTAATGATGGATATTTCAATCCTTAATTGATTGGAGCCTACACACATTAGAAAATCACACCCTAATTCTATAAGACCTTTAGTATTAAAAATAATTTATAAGGATGATTTCTCTGTCACATATTCAAAATGTGTAGATACATAATTATGAGAAAACTTAAATCAAAGTATATTATTTATTATTGTGAAGGACAAAGTTTAGCATAACATAGAATGTGCAAGTTGTTTAGTTATAGTTGATAATTATAATTTTAAACTAATTATTGAAATGTTTAATTTATTTATATATTTTTTAAACTATAAAAATATTGACACTTTTTAATAAATAAATAAGTTATTAATTATATTTCTTATAAAATAAGTGAACAAATTTGATAGAAATATGGGTCGATGAGGTCACAAATAGGGGACCTCATCCTCAATATAATTATTTAGCAACAACAGTCCAAAACCGGCCACAATTTAACCATCACACTATGTAATTACTAACTAGACTATAAAATACCTTTCTATTATTTATGAATATAATTAATTAATATAATATTATAAAAATTTATAAATATTAAGTCAATCTATTTCTACTTATTGTCTTTCACATTCTTCTTCATGTCACCATTTATAATAACTTTAAGCAACTCCCCTTGGGCAATGGTGCAAAATCTAGCAAATATTTCATTATTTTGGGGGGAAAATATTAATTTTATTGGCGAATATTTTAATTTTAAATGAAAAATATTAATTTCTCTTGATGATTTTTTTCAATCATATACAAATTCTATAAATTCCTGGTGAATCTGTCATTATTGTGCAGGTAAAATAATAATGTATTTGGCGAATTGTTTACTTTTAAAAGAGAAAATATATGTGTATTGGCAATTTTTTCTATTGTAAAGGAAAATATATTTAATTGTATTGGCAAAGAATTTTCAATCATACAAAAATTATAGAAACATTTTGGTTAATCTTTCATTATTTATGGGGAAATGAAAAAAAAAACCTATTTTTTTCAATCCAATATCCACATTCTATTAATATCTACTTGTCATAAATCGTGACTTGTCATGATGGACCAATGCTAAATGGAAATTAATGTACTATTTAAAGCAACATCACATCAAATCTTGAAATAATAAAACCTTGATTTTTTGCATGTTTTCCTGCACGGTAGTATTGATAATCACAATCATGGGAACATAACTAAAAACCATCATTTCACCGTTATTAATTTATGATTTAAGATTGTTGGGTGATCCAAGATCAATGGCTTAAATTCTATTTTGGGCCAAAAATTTGAATGATAAAAAGTTCTACAGAAATTTTTTAGAATGGAAACACTTGTCAAATTAGTATACTTGACTTCATGTCATAACCTTAAACATCGACTACAACTATTTATGGGGATGGTAGATAATGTTGCACTATTGTGAAGGACATTAAATAAATATCTTTTCAATGACATTCTCAAGTGTGATCATCCATGCATGTCATTCAATTTGGTACTCACAGAATAACATTATTCCAAATTTTGCACTCTTCCATTTATGGAAATGATTTACCAAGAGATATCAAAGATTTAACCTAATAAATTTGTAAATTTCGTATATATATATGGCTTCATTTGGCCTTTGTAAAGGACAAAGGAATTAACAAGGTTATAGATGTATTTAATAAGGATAGGGAGTTATTATCGATGAGTGATAAACAAATTGGGCAGCATTTTAGGGTATTTATAGATCACTTTGGGTTTCTTCTTCTTTAATTATCTTTGGATCTAGACAAAGTGTAGTACTTGCTTAAAATTTTGGTTAAGGCATTTTCAAAATTTCATCTTTATTTCTAAATCCTCCTTGAGTTTGAGCAGATTGGTTGATTTCTCTCTAAGCATAGTTTTATTTAAAATTCTATTTATAGTTTGTGCATTGAATTATATGCATTTTCAAAAGTGACGTATTAAAGTTCTTATCTTCCCATGATAATCAACTATATCATCGAGGTGCCAATTTTGAGGAAAAATAAGACTTGGATTCAAGTAGATTATCATGAGGGAATTGAGATCTAATCTCTTTGGAAAGAGAAAAGGTAATTTCCTTCACAAAAGCAGTCACAGAGTCAATGATCTTCCTAGAAATTTCCCTTGTAATACTTTCTTCTTGCTTCTAAGGGCACTTTCCCGGTTTTGTGACCATGGAAATATAGTGCATTGGTATCTCAAAGCCACATGTATTAACACATAACTCCCCCTCTGCATTAGTCTGTAAAAATATATTAAGATTGTTCAAATTTATTACTATCTTCCACCTAAAAAAAAATCATCATATAATGTTGGTTTATATTGATAGAGATTATGGAGTGTCACACATGTCAATTTACATAGCTTAGAATATTATGCAATATAAATAGCTCTTTGCTGGGATTTTTTCATAAGAAGGTTCATTTCCTCTAACAAGGGGAGAAGGCCTACTAAAGTTAAGATTGTCTTTATATTAATTAACCTATGAAGCAAGTCAACAACTGTGTCTATTGTGTGGAAATGTTCGTACATTACTCCAATAGAGGATAGATATTTTGAATAAACTCAATGCGTTGGTCCATCCAAGGAGATCCATTTGGGATTAACATCTTATTCCCATTAATTATTCCATCGACATTTGAAATTCCAAAAATTATGTCAGAGTTAAATAGAAGTATGAGTAGAGATCTTAGACTAAATATTTAATATTTGGTACTAGAAGAAAATTGCTCATAATTTTAAAGGTAGATGCATTCTATGGGTCATGCAGTGAATGGAATTCATGTAGGGAAAATAAGAATTTTGTAGCTTTATGCAAAGACCATTCCTCTAACCTTGTATTACTAAAGCTCCATTTGCTCTTACACATAAAAAATGTTTAACAATCGTCAAGTCATCCATACGTCTATATTCAATTAAAGAACTCTTAGCAAGTTGAAATAGAGTTTCCACTATCACACTCTCCTACATTTTAGCAATAGATAGTAGATGAGGTTGGTGGGTATGATTCTATATAGTATAAACATACATGCATACCCAGGATATATTATTTAGTTTTGTAACATTTTCTAAAGACAATGCAATAAAGTTTGACAATCTTATTTTTTCCTTTATATATTTTTTTTCAACTTGAGAAAGACAAAGTGCCCATTCCCTTCCACCCTTTACTGACCAATGAGTGTTATGATAATTAGGAACTTTCAAAAATTATAATAAAGTATGCATTCCTAGGTAGTCTTGCATGGCACATCCTCTGATCAAAATATAAAAAACAACACTTAATTGAAAAGATTTTCCTATTTGTTCTACTACCATTTGTCATGCCCCGCAAGGGAACCGGGGAAGAGAACAGAGATTCTCTTTGAAAAAGAAAACCTAAGTAAAAATTTATGAAATTTTTTGAACTTTTAAAAGAATTATGTATGAGAACAAAACTTAAACTTAGATTCCTTCCAGGGTTCCCTTCTAATTTAATGAACGATTCAGTTAAGTCCATTAAGTAAGCTAACAACAAGATTTATTTCTCAAAGCAAACTACATCATATCATTATAAGATTCTTTATTAAGAAATACCTAAGTACTTTCATTTCAATTTTCCATTTAAAACCATTTATATTCCTAAGTATTCTTTATGAACAATATAACCTTTAAATCAAATGGAACCATCTAAATCATTTGATACATTGCAAATAATACATTTGTTCTTCAATAGCCTTTTTGACTTAATCAATAATAAGAAACATACTACTATACTTGAAATGTTACCAAATCCTTTTTCTTTTCCAACATACATCTTATACATAAAGTTCATGCTTTTCCCTTTTCCTTTTTCCTAAGTCTACCCATT